>QLTV01001137.1:124246-134286 GCA_003457575.1 Thermophis baileyi
AACCACACAATGTTTTGAAAGATATGGAACTTTTTATATTTATAAAAAATAAATGTATTAATAAAACATATATTAAAAAAAGATAATGGAGGAATGGAATTATTAGACTTCTTTAAAAAGCAGTAAAAAACAAATACAGGAAGAAATAACTATATGAGAGACAAAAATGATTTCCAATATTGCCAGTTGCTAGAATGATTACTATGCATGTTAAAAATTGATTTCAGATCCATAGAGTGCTACAGTGGACATTGTTCAATAGCCAATTGAAAGATAGGTGCAGAAAGGAAATTGAATGCTACCATCCAGAACAAGAAGTCCAATATTCCCCTTAATAAATGGGATATCTACTGTGCAGGTATTTTATATTAGATGGGCACATAGATACATAAAGATTGTGATCAGCTTGTGAAGATTCAAAAATCTGAATTTATTTTGAAATTCCAGCATCTTTATTATCTCTTAAATGCAATAGTAGAGAATATATGTAGCTCAGGATTGAAATACTGGATTGTTGTAATCAAGTGTTACTTGAAATCACTTTTTTTCACTCTCCTCTTACCTTTGTGCACAAACTCATTTGATGCTACTTCACTCCTGTGAGTTTAACTGCTGGTAGCCCCTATAAAAGGAAGAGCAGAGCTATAAGATTATTTTCAACTGTTTCTTAGACCCTCCTTTATAATCCAATTAGCTTAAAGTCAGTCCTGCCTATTATATTCATACAATATCCTTTCTACTTGTCACCAGCTATTTCTGGTGCATTGTTGTGCAGCTCACAGTTTGAGTTCATGATCATGAGTTGTGATCTATACTAGTGGTTCTCAAACTCTGATCCACAGACCCCTGTGGGGCTGCAACGTCATCACAGGGGGTCTGTGAAGGCTTGAAGAAATGATATGATTTAAATCTTGAGGTAAGTCTTGGGGGTCTGTGGCCATGTTCCATGGCCATAAAAGGTATTTAAAGGGGTCTGTGGTGAAGAAAAGTTTGAGAACCACTGATCTACACCTTATCTAGAACAGATCACAATAGCCACATTGACTCCAATTGGTGGGAAAATTGGTTCTCAGATGAATTCTGCTGTTAAAGGTTAGTTCAAGAATTGAAAAAGCTGAAATTTGTGGTGCTGGGCAATCTGTATTGTGACTGAAAATCAAGCTGCACAAGTGTTGCCAAATTATGAATGTTTTGGAGAACACTTCATTTCCTGTGTTGTGCACTGCCTACTACTATTTTGTTGCCTCTGAAAGAAAATTGGTTGATTACATTCACTTGAAAACAGTCTACTGTAACCAATGATGTATATTTTTAGATGTACAGTATGTATATTTTAGTTCTCTGAAATTATATTTCTGTCTGCCCTTCCTTTGGTGATCTGGGAAAGGATTTTTCTCTGAGTGGGCTTCTGAAATAATGACTTTCTTCTTGCTTTAATCTCCACTGAAGTTACATTAAAATATTTTGAAAGAAAAATAAAAGTATTATTGATATGATCAAATCTGAAAAATAAAGATCCTATTTTTTTCCTCTCTTCCACCATGAAACTCCCAAGTTGATCATGTTGGATTATGTAATATTTTAGAAAATAGATCTTCAAAAAGAATTAAATAACACTGAAGTTATAATCCTCACTTACCTGGTGGTCAATCATATCAAATTCAGAGCCAGCTACTTCTAAGTAGAAATATCAGAATTATCCTGTAATTTATAACAGTGCAAATATTGCTTCATAATATCAGTTTCTTTAAATTTAACTGTCAAGTAGATTCTGCACATTCATTTTTTATGCTTTCCTTCTTATATAATTGAGAACTTTTATTTGCACTCCTACTGAATTTCTATTATATGTACCCTTATTCATGGTTGTTATTCAAAGTTAATCTTCCCTGGGATTACATGAAATAATTCCCACTGGAGAAAAAACCCTTGGGTTGTGATAATTGTTCCTGGATGAAAACAGTGAATGGAAACAAGTAATAGTCTATATTCATGGTTTTGAAAGCAACTATTTTGACAAGGTGGAAAGGTTAACCAATAATAGCTTTAAACATAATAATACATTATACACGAATCATAGATCAGAGCTTATATAAACATAAAAGAATAAATATACACAATCAAACTCTCATAAGCTTACTAAAAGAATGAACCAAAATTTAAGAATATTTAAAGTTTAAATGGTGAGATTTATGAACTTATTCTGCAAAGCTTTGCTTCTTCAGTTATGTAGCAGCAAACTGAGGTTACCATGGCTGCCTTTTATCTCCAGGCAACTGACATAAGAGTTCAGAAAGATACCATCAGCAGAACATCATAAAGGGCAACCTGTGGTCTCCATGTAGATGGTTTCATCCCAAGACTAGCTGGGCTAGACTGAAAGTAATGTTTTATACTGCTTTGGTAGGACCTTGGATTATGCTAATTATTTATAGGTCTCTTTTCTGAAGTTTTAGATTTTATCAATTTCTGTACTTTAAAAAAACAAATTATAAAACTGATAGTGATTTTTTAGTTTGTGAAATATATCTATATTCCTGTATTATAATGTTTATTTGAAGTTTTGTTGATCCAGCTCAACCTCTGCAATGAAATTAAAGTAGTAATCAATGTTTTCAAGGAGTATTCCATAACTGTTCCATAGGCCAGTTCCCCATCTGAAAATCTGGTGATGAGTTAATGAAGATTTCCAGTTTGTGAAGATTCCAAGAATGAACAATTACATTTAGCAATGTATGGAATGCAGTTGCATGAATACTAAGTAGTAAAAAAAGACACTAGTACATGTAACATCACTACTACATGAATTGCACTGGTTACCATTTCTGGGTGCAATTCAAGGTGCTGGTGGTCACCTTTAAAGTTTTATGTATTTGTGACCAGGTTACTTGAGAGAACATCTTTTTCCAAGAGTCTCTTCCCACCCAATTTGATCCAGAATGTTCATGCTGCGGATCTCATTAATTAAAGAATGTCAGCTGGTAGGGTCTAGAAGACAAACCTTCTTATAACAGTCCCTAGACACGTGATGGCGAACCTATGGCACACGTGCCCGAAGTGGCATGCAGAGCCATGTCGCCTGGCACACGCGGCATCGCCCATTCCTCTTCCGGGTTTCTGGCGCACATGCGCACACAATGATCAGCTGGCCTTTTTGCGTGTGGCAATGCCAGAAACCGGAAGAGCTGGTCTTCCATTTTCTGGCGTGCGCATGTGCGCCGGCCAGCTGATTGGCGCGTGCGCATGCACGGCAGTAACTGGAAGACTTGCTGGCTGGCGCGTATGCATGCGCCGGAAACCAGAAGTTCATTTTCCAGCACGCACATGCTCCCTGGGCAGCTCCTTTTCCTGGCTGCGGCCCAGGCGCATGTGCACAAAATGCTGCCTTTTTGGCACTTGGTGCCGGGTGCGCATGCGCGCGCTCCCTTTTCGGCACTAATATATGTCTAGTATCTTTCAAATTGTCATCATATCATGATATCATGGTTGTCATAATAATATCTTCCATTTGTAGTTTTAAAGATGGCAATCAGCAGTAGCTATTTTGAGACAGAACACAATTTTAGCTCTTTCCCATCATTGCAGGTACCCCAGTACATTTTCGGTAAACTTTCAGAATAAAAATCACAATCATAAATGTCTATAAAGAGCTTAGAGCGGAGCAGTGCAGAGTCTGGGGTGAACAACCAGTGGCAGAGCAGAGGCCAGCTTAATGGCAGCAGCATCCAGGGTAATGCAGAGCAACCAGTAAGAGTAGAGCACCCATGGCACTGTAGAGCAACCAGTGGTGGAGCCATGGCCAGCTGCAGGGCACAGAGCAATCAGCGGCAGTGTACAGTACCAGTGGCAGCAATACCTAACCAGGCACCCAGGTAGGTGACTGAAGGCAAAAGACACTGGGGTTAGGAGGCCTAGATGCAAAACAATTTCTAAAGAGCAGCCTGAGAATTCCTGATCTAGTAGTATTGCAAAGGAGGCTGTGCTGGTAAACTGGAAATGTGCGAACAACAGAGTGACAACTGAAAATGGTAGCAATGTGGAAGAAGTTAAGGAATTTCAAAACTAGCCACAAAATGAGCTACATTTCAAAACTAGCCAGGAGAGGAGCTAAAATAAGCATTATTTCAGCATGAAACTCAAAAGGTTATAGCCCTCCATCAATTAACTTATTTTAACTAAACTTTAAATAAAAACAGGTGTTTCAATTTTATAAAAAGGTTAGATTTTTTTAAATTTGTTATAATTTTTAATTTTTAGACTTTTAAATTTAAATTTTTAAATTTTAAATTTTTAAATTGTGTTTATTTATTTTCCACCCATCTCATAGCAAATGACTCTTCCAAAATGATTTAAATGATGGGATAGTAAGGAAATTCATCAAATCTGAAGACAACACATAGCTGGCAGAAGATAGGTTCAAGATCCAGAAGGATCTTAACAGACTTGAAACCTGGACCCTATGTAACAAAATGAAATTCAGTGGTGAAAAAATGTTAAGGTTTTACACTTAGACAAGAAAAAAAACCCCAAAATGCACAGATATAGAATAGGTGGTACCTGGCCCAATAGCAATACCTGTGAGAGAAATCTAGGAATGCTAGACAACCATTTAAATGTAAGCCAGCAGTGTGGTGTCACCTCCAAAAGGCCAATATAGTCTTAGGCTGTATTAACAGAGGGATAGAATCAAGATTATGTGAATTGTTAGTACTGTTTTATAATGCCTTCATAAGACAACACTTGGAATATTACATCCAGTTTTGGTTACTATGATACAAAAAAATGTTCAGACTCTCAAAAGAGTACAGAGAAGAGCAACAAAGATGATTAGAGGACTGGAGATTAAAACATACAAAGAATGGTTGCAGGAATTGGAGATGTCTAGTTTAATAAAAAGAAGGATTAGAGGTGACATATTAGCAGTTTAAGAGGCTATCACAAAGAAGAGGGAGTAAACCTATTCTCTAAAGTACCTGAAGGCAGGACAAGAAGCAATGGATGGAAGCTAATCAAGGAGAGAACCAACCTAGAACTAAAGTGGAATTTTCTGACAGTTAGAACAATTAATCAGTGGAACAACTTGCCTCCAGAAGCATTAAGATCCAACCTACATCACTGCTCATCACTGCTCATCAGTACTCCATCACTGGAAGTTTTTAAGAAGAGATTGGACAGCCATTTGTCTAATGGACCAGAAGACCTCCAAGATTTTCCAACTCTGTTATTTTGTTATTCTGATACCTAGTTCTTCTTCTTTGTTTTCCTATTATGAACTAATAACTTGCCTATTACTGGTTCTTCTGTTTATAATAAACACAAATAATTTATTAATAGCATTTTCCCATAAAAATTCCATATAATCCTGGAAAAAAGAATGTTTACATTTCCTGATGAAAACAATGGAGACAAACTTGGGCATTCTTTTGAAAAACAGCAGACGTTATATAGAAGATAATCTAGTGTTCATGCCTCATAAACTGTAATGGACATTAAAATATGGAAGTTTGCTCAATCCTGGATGATGCACATAGACACTGTTTTCCTGTGAATCTGTACATTTTACTAACAATGTAGGTAAGTGCAATGCCCTTGGTAATCAAGTTGAAGAATTACATCAGCCCCATTAAAACTACTTAGTGTGACTATTCCCTTATGTATAGATGTCCTTAGTATTGCTTCCCATGTGTGAGTGAGTTTGAAATGTTGAGATCACTCTATGTGGGTCTCATGAAATTTGCAGCCTGGTAATATGGGTGACAGTTATGTATTTATTTACTTGGACTCATATATTGCTCCATTCAAAGCATCTCTGATATAGATATGAAAGGTAACCTTAGAATACAAATTTTAAGATGATGTGTTGCAGTTAGAAAATTCAATCCTTTTCCTCTCTTTTGGTTTTAACTGTGGTCTTTTAATGCTGAGGTAATGAGAAATGGGGGGGAAATCTGGAGTCAAGGTCAGCCAGGTAGCTATCATAGTTTCATTCACTGCTGCTCAAAACCAGGTTTCCTAAGTGTACACTATCCAAGTGTTCACTGAATCACAACTGTAAAGTTTAAATCTGCAATAAGAAATGTGTTGCCTATTTCTTGTTGTGTAAAAGCTGAAGGGGAGCATGTAAGGAAACTCAAAATAAATTTGCCATTTTGTATGCATCAATTTGAGTCAGATTATGGAAGAATAAAACTATAAACAATCTGCTGCCTGAAGCCTTTTTTTTTCTTTTAAAACTTTCTATTACTTTTTCATTCTATTGATTTGAATATTTTTTAAAAGTCAGTTTTTTTCCAGCAGCATCTCTTTTTTGATACTTACTTATAAATTGTTAAAACATAAGCCTTTAAAAGTGTATCTCTGATCCTCTCAAGTATTTTTAATGTTTGCTGATATTATGCTACTGTATTTCTTTTGCTATGCACATGGTGGCAGTGATTACTAAGACCTGAGAAAATCAGTTTATCAGAAATCAGAGGAGCGATTAGTTTGCATTGTAAACATTCTTGTGAAGATGGCACTTGTGATGTCCAGGTAAACATTGAACATGAGATAGGAGATGTGCTCAGAATTTGGGAAATAAGTAAAGAATTCTTACACATAGTGAAGGGAAAAAAAAGGTAAGGTTAGTGTTGGTTTTTACAGTTATACTGAACATTATAAAAATTACATTAATTTCAGTAAGATATAAGCCATTTGTTATAGCTATATATTCTCAAATAATATATATTAAGCATATAAGAAAAAAGTACAGGGAGAATAAAAAGTTGTTATACACTTACAAACATTGTTGCTCTTAGGGGAAAATAAACTTTTCAGATATGTATATAATTTATATTTCATCTTCCTACAGCATAATGACATGTTGAACACAACAAATATATTGGATTTTATACTTGTTGGATTTTCTGAAAATCAAGAGGTTCAAATTTTACACAGCAGTGTTTTCTTGATAATGTATCTTTTTGTCCTGGGGGGAAATATTCTCATTATTTTTTTGATACTGTTCAATCGTTGTTTGCACACCCCAATGTATTTCTTTTTAATCAATTTATCTATTGGTGACCTTGGTGGGACGTCTGCTATTATACCCAAATCTATAGTAAATGCCCTCATGAACTCCAAATGGATTTCGTATTCTGAATGTGTGACACAATTGTTTTTCTATCTTTCTTTCTTATCATCAAATTTCTTCCTTCTCACTGTCATGGCCTATGATAGATACATTGCTATCTGTCACCCACTGCACTTTGCATCCATAATGAATTGGTCCAGTTGCATTCAAATGGCTGGAGGGGCCTGGGTAGTTGGATTTCTGCATGCAGCTCTTCACACAGGATATATTTTTTCAATGCCTTTTTGCTCCAACATCATCAATCAGTTCTTCTGTGAAGTTCCACAGTTAATCAAGCTCTTTTGTCCCGGTTCTTACCTCAGTGAAACCTGGATACTTATCTTTAGTACAGGCTTAGAAGTTGGCTGCCTTTCATTCATTATCTTGTCCTATGTGCGGATTTTTACCACGGTGCTGAGAATGCCCTCAACTGAGAAAAGAGAAAAGGCCTTCTCCACTTGTATCCCCCACCTCATTGTGGTTTCCCTATTAGTTGGCAGTAGCCTCTTGGCTCACCTGATACTACCTGCTAACTCTCCATCCAGACTGGACAAAGTATTTACCACACTATATGCAGTTGTGCCTTCTTTAATGAATCCAATAATCTACAGCATGAGGAACAAAGATGTCAAAATTGCCTTTAGGAAATTGCTTGGTTGACAATTATTTTAGCGAGGAATGATAATTTCCCTTTGATGCACCAATTTGTTCATCACCTTAAATTTGAAATTCAGCAGACTAAGAAGTTGCAGTTAGATAAGGATGACTACCTAAGCATATCCCATTGAATATAAATTGTTTATTTGATGTGTTATAAATTTTGATTTGTTATATCAGACCAAAATAAATGTTTTAAAATATTGGGCCTCTTCTAATACCAATGTTGGGATTTTGAAATGTGATTAATAAATTGTTTTGATTGGTGATAGTTTACTACTGGCATCCTGAAACATTGTGTTAATATGGAACTATAATTAGAAACTAAAGAATATCTGATGAATATTTAAGGAAAATGGCAAATGGGATAATCAAATAGAAGTAGAAAGACTAGATTAGTCATGAAAAGCCATACACCTTTTTCTTTGATTAAGAAAAAAATGATCTATGAAGGACTCTGATAATATTCCTGCCTGTGTATGATTTCTGCTACATCTCAGTCCTTTATCACACTGGCATATCTGACACACCACTTCTAACACTGAGTGGTATCTTTGCATAAAAAAGAATTGTTTTTGCAATCAGCACCTCAGACCTGTTTGCTTAATAATAATAAATTTGTCCAGACAAATGTTGAGGTATTGTCTGGGAGCAGGAGCACTTCATCAACTATCCAATGAATCAGTATATAAAATATTGGTTTTTATTAACATGGGAAAATGGGCAAAAGGTGTAAGTTATGTATAAATGCCATTTATAAAGAACCAGTTGGAATCAAGATTGGGAGAATGGCCCATTTGTTTCCATTTTAGGAATTAGAGAAGACTAGTTTTGACAGCAATGTTGATGTTATATTTTTAAATTCTTTTTTAACTATTTATATCTTTAAGTTAGGTGGGTGTTTGTTTTTATTTTTATGGCATTTTATATTGTGTTTTATCAGCATTATATTCCATGTACTGTATTACAAAGCAGTCTTTTGATTTCAGTGACACAGAAAATGTGATAAATAAAATAAGGAATTAGATAAATTCTCATCTATTGTCCTGCTTCAGTTTTCTTTCTTGCACACACACACACACACACACACACACACAGTTTCTTGAGACAATATCAATTTTGATTTCAGGTAGCAGAGTTAACAATCTACTCAAGAATGTCAAACAAAATAAAGACTTGCCTGCAAAATGTGTTTTTTAAATGAGGAGTATACAAAAGAGTCATCTAAATTGATCCCAGAGTTTTCAGCCAGTCCAGGGGTCTTAGATTCAAGAGTGAAATTGATTCCCAGGGATCATATTTTGTTGCCTCTGGCGTGGAGCTGATAAATCCCTCAATTTGAGATCTAGATCCAGATCCAATCCAGATGCCATCCAGATCCCTGAATTTGAGAGACTTTTAAGAGGCTGCTTGCAAACCTGAAAATACAAATTACCAATTCAGGCAAAACAAAAATTGTTTATTAATGGGTGGGGGAAAGGTCAAAGTTTTAGATTCTAGATAACCTTCTACAAGTAGCAAAGTTATAGGTAACATTTCTCTATCCCAGCTGGGTTTATATCTTTCTTAAAAATTGAAAGTCCTCATAAAAGTATTTCTGACCCAGTACTTTTGGACATCCTAACTGCAACTCTCCCTTTTTGGGAAGTAGTTAGATTGCCATGGTGAGCTCAGACAAAGAGACAGAACAAGCAACCATCTCCAGCTTTGAACTCTTTTCACATTTTGCTAACATTGACAAAAAGGCAACATTATGAGAGTATCTATTTTAAGAATAGTAGAACAGTAGAACACCTTCATGTTTCAGTCAAAGGAATATGTTCTTTCTATGACAATAAGAAAATCAGAGTTGATGAACTGAAGTTTATTTATTTTTATTGACCAATCAAATACAAGTTTACAAAGTACAACAAAAACCCCATAGATATAGATCAGAAATATCTTATTTCTTCCAAGTTAATTTTGTGAATACCTCAGTATAACTTAAATGTCATCATTCTAAAATAATAAACTGAATATGTTGATAGTGAATGTTATCTACTCTCATCAATTCTCCAGGTAGCATGCAGATAGCATATTAATATTCAGAGATGGTTATGAGCAACTGAAACTTTATAATCAATAATATCCTATGAATAATTAGTATAGGGTATGATTTTTGAGGTACAGTACATCAACAGTACAGTACATAACATGCTTATCCTCACAGTAGTAATGTAGCTTTTCTGAACTCTCCTCTCCTCTCCTCTCCTCTCCTCTCCTCTCCTCTCCT
>QLTV01001137.1:147630-181347 GCA_003457575.1 Thermophis baileyi
GTTTTTGATGTTAGGTGTCCATTTTAGATCTTGCGATATGGTAGAACCTAGAAATTTGAAGGTCTCTACTGTTGATACTGTATTGTTTACTATTGTAAGAGGTGGAAGTATGGGAGGGTTCCTCCTAAAGTCTACCACCATTTCTATGGTTTTGAGTGTGTTCAGTTCCAGGTTGTTCCAGTCGCACCACAAGGTTAGTTGTTCAACCTCCCGTCTGTATGCGGATTCATCATTGTCTCGAATGAGACCGATCTTTACAAACTGAAAAGAATACCCCTACTTACTTCTTGCACCTAATATAAAAATCATCATAATCAAGATCTTTCAGAGTCTGATTAAGAGATTGTATGAATTACTTCATCTATAATTTCAGAAATTGACTTCCAATGTGAATAATTATTTCCCATTTAGAAGTAGTTGGTCTCTCCTTTTAATTAAAATATATGCATAAATCTGAAATGCATGTATTATATATCTGAATTTCATTATTGCAATTGCTCCTTGTAGAATATGGGTACACCATTATTTCTAATCCAAATCATCAATTAGTTCTCTATTGAAAGCAGGATACTTTCAATAGAGCAAATTTATATTAATAAAAGCAAAGCAAATTTATGTTAATAATGCAAACTGTCCACTTAGATGAAATGAGAAATGCAGAAATTTTTTGTGTAATATTATTTATTGATTTATCATAATAAATAAAATACAAAAGAGTAAAACAAGGAAACAAAATGAAACAAAACAAAAGCATACATTCAATCATAATAACAACAGCAACAACAAAAAAGTGTACAAAAAAGAGGAAAAAGTGATCAATTAAATTTAACACACACACACACACACACACACAGTATATACACCCCCACACCCCAGGGGTGGGTTCTGGATCCTTTTGCTGCCAGTTCGCTCAGGGTCACACTGTGCGCGCGCATGCGCAGCAATCAAAAATTAGCTTCTGTGCATGCGCAGAAGCAAAATCCAAGATGGCGGTGCCCACAGAGACACCGACAGAACCGGCTCTGTGACATCATCGCTGAGTTACTAATGGTTCCAAAGAACTGGATAGAACTGGTAGGAACCCACCTCTGCCACACCCACACCCACAGAGTCAACAGGTTAACAGAGAGCCGAGGTGGTGCAGTGGTTAGAGTGCAGCACTGCAGGCTACTTCAGCTGACTGCTAGCTGCAGTTCGGCGGTTCAAATCTCACCGGCTCAAGGTTGACTCAGCCTTCCATCCTTCTGAGGTGGGTAAAATGAGGACCCAGATTGTTGGGGGCAATATGCTAATTCTGTAAACCACTTAGAGAGGGCTGTAAAGCACTATGAAGCGGTATATAAGTCTAAGTGCTATTGCTATTGCTAAGCTGAACATTACACTAATCTTCAAATCCCTCTGTAAACCATCTGTTATTATATTTAGATGTAGAAAGTCCACAAACGGTTTCCAGTCTCTTATAAAGTTGTCTAATTCAAAGCAGTTAATTTTGCCATCTCTGCTAATTCAATCAATTTCAAAATCCATTCTTCAACATTTGGCATCCCCTTTTCTTTCCAGTGTTTGGCAAGTACAATCCTCACAGCTGCCACCATGTGAAGGATAGCACCCCAAATTGTTTTTCAATTGGCTTCTCCAAAATGAAACAAACAAAATGTTAAAAATTATGATATTTATGTAGTTACTTACCAAACACCTCTAAATGATATTAAAGAAATCAAAATATCTTTACAATCCCCAAGACATGTCATAACTTTTGAGTACCCCTGATGTTTGGAACGTGGTGGCTCAGTGGCTCAGTGGCTAAGTCACTAAGACGCTGAGCTTGTCGATCAGAAAGGTTGGCAGTTCGGTGGTTCAAATCCCTAGCGCTGCGTAACGGAGTGAGCTCCCGTTACTCGTCCCAGCTTCTGCCAACCTAGCAGTTCTAAAGCATGTAAAAATGCAAGTAGAAAAATAGGGACCACGTTGGTGGGAAGGTAACAGCGTTCCGTGCACCTTCAGCATTTAGTCATGCCAGTCACATGACCATGGAGATGTCTTCAGACAGTGCTGGCTCTTCAGCTTTGAAACGGAGATGAGCACCGCCCCCTAGAATTGGGAACGACTAGCACATATGTGCAAGGGGAACCTTTACCTTTACCTTAATGTTTGGAAAGTTGAAAAATTTAACATATCTTAACCATATTTAAAAGAAAACCTTCAGGTTTCATTAATATTTATATCTCAGATATTTTTTGCATTGTCATTCTTATGTTTATCCAGTAGGTTTGCAAGACCACCGCATATGATAAAATTAACTTGGATTTTGGCTACATTTTCAGCACTAATTAGAAACCCCTTTGTACATTTTTGCTAAGTCTATCTGAGGTCAAGTACCAATGATACATCATTTTATAAAAGTTTTCTTTCAAACTATAATTTAATGTAAATTTTAGTCCCTTTGTCCATATATTCTCCCATTTATCTAGCATTATATTACACCCAATATTTTTGCCCATTTTACCATACACTCTTTAATGTACTCATCCTCTAGATTCATCTTGAGTAACATTTTATATACTTTAGAAATCAAGTGATCATCTCTAAAACATATATTAACATCCAGTTCAGATTTAGTTCCTGTGAAAACAAAACTTTTTTTAAATCAAATTTAAATCTTTCAAAAATTCTATAATAATTAAATCAATCACAAGCAAATCCTTCACTTATTATTTATTCTCTTGTTTTTATCTTAAATCCCTTTCCCCCCCAAATATCAATAAGTCTCGATATGTCATCCATTTACATACTGATATCATCTCTGTTCTATGTAGTGCTTCTTTATTGGTTAATCTTCTTTTATACTTCCATCATAAATGTGCAATTGATTGCCTAATAGCATGAATCTTAAAACCAGGATTAACTTTTACTTTGTCATACCATAGTTAGGCATGCCATCCAAATTTCAAATCAAAATCTTCGAGGTCTAACAGTCTTGAATTTTTTAAAGTTATCCAATTTTTTAATCATACCAGACAATAAGCATCATAATATAATCTAAGACCCAGCAAACCCAGACCTCCTCTACCTTTAGAATCTTGTAGCAGCTTGTATTTAATTCTTTGTTTTTTATTTTGCCAAATAAATTTAAATATATCTTTCTGCCACTGTTTGAAAGTGGAATCTCTAATCAATATTGGTATAGTCTGAAATAAAAATAACATTCTAGGTAGTACATTCATTTTAATTATTGACATTCTTCCCATTAATGACAAATCTAATTTTTGCTATCTTTTTATATCCAATTTTATCTCCTTCCATATTTTACCGTAATTATTTTTGTAAAGCTTAGAATTTTCCTCAGTAAGAGTTACCCTCAAGTACTGTAACTTTTTCACAACTTTAAAATCAGTTTTAAACTCCAATTTCTTCTGATCTTCCACATTTATGTTCTTAGTCAGTATTGTTATCTTTGATTTATTTATTCTTAAACCTATCATTTCTCCAAACATTTTAATCTTCCTCATAATATATTCAATAGCGGGTCTTGCACAGTTAATACCAAATCATTGGCAAATGCATGTAATTTGTAATTAAGGGCCTTAATTTGTAGCCCCTTTGCTCTGTTATCCTGTCTAATATCTCTATATAATACTAGAATAAATAATAACGGGGATAAAAGACACCCCTGTCTTGTTCCCTTCTCAATTTCACATGATTTTGTAAAATCTCCACCATGAGCCAAGCTTTCTGGAGTGTATAGATGGACTTCAGACCAGGGGTGGGTTCTAACTTACCTCATTGCCAGTTCGCTTCCTCCTGCGCTGCATGGCTGCGCATGCATTGTGCGCTGCATGGCCGTGCTTTGTGCACACACGCACACATGCGCAGTGGTGAAAATTTGCAAAAAATTCCCCCCAAAAAAGCCAAAAACAAGATGGTGGCACATGCACAGTGCCGGGGACTCAGCTTCTGCACATGTGCAGAAGAAAGAAAAAAAAACCAGTAAAACCCCCCCCCCCAAAAAAAAATTCCCCCCCAAAAAAGATGGCGGCATCCACAGACCGGCACCGACAGAACCGGATCAGTGACATCACCAGCGGTTTGCTACCGGTTCTATAGAAGCAGAGGTGGATTCCTCCTGGTGCGAACCAAATCCCAATCCAAAATCCATCTTTTCCACTACTATAAAATAAAGGCCAAGTTCAAGTTGTTAAATGCTTTTTCTGCATCCAGAAAGATTAATGCAACCTGTTTGTCACTACATTGCTGTAAATATTCAATTATATTCAAAATTACTCTTATATTAACTTTTAGTTGTCTTTTAGGTAAGAAACCACAATGGTCTTCATGTATATAATCTTTTAAGACTTTTTAAAGTCTTTCAGCTAAAATAGATGTAAAGAGTTTGTAGTCTCTTTAAGGAGAGAAATTGGCCTGTAATTCTTCACAGAAGTTAAATCTAGTCCTTCTTTGAGTATTAAAGTAATGTAGGCATCCTTCCAAGAGACTGGTATAGGGTTCCCCCGTATAATATAATTAAGTCCTTCATTGGAAGAAGTAGTTAATCTTCAAAAATTTTATAAAATCCACTTGGTAGGCCATCCAGTCCCAGAACTTCGCCAGTTTTAGCTCTTTTAATACTTTGGAAAACAGATCTTCAGTAAGAATTAAGTAACACTGAAGTTAAAATCCTATAGTCACTTACCTGGCAGTAAAACCCGGCAAATTCAGTGGTAGCTACTTAATAAATAAACATATCAGGACTATTGTATAATTTATAATATACTAGTAATACTATTCATGATGTCAGCTTGTTTAAATGAGTTCTGCACATTCATTTTTTTTACAATAACTTTCATATATTGCTAAGAACCTGTACTCTTCCTGAGTTTCTATTATATCTAGACTTAGATATAGTTGTTTTTCAAACTCAATATTCCCTGGGCTTACATGAAAAAAAATCCCATTTGAGAGAAAGAAACCATTGGGGTTGATATCACTGTTCCTTGGTGAAAACAGTGAATGAAAATAAGTAATTGTTGATATTCATGGCTTTGAAAGCAGATACTTCGACAAGGTTGAGAGGTTTACCAATAATAACTGTAAACATAATAATAAATTAGTCACAGATAATAAATAAACTACAGAGCAGAGCTTATATAAACATAAAGGCATAAATATAGATAATCAAATTCTTATAAGCTTACTAAAAGAATAAATAAAAAAATTAAGAATGTTTAAAGTTTAAAGTGAGGGTGAAATTTATGACCTTATACTGCCTTTCTTCTTCAGTTATGCAAAATCAACCTGAGGTGATCATGGCTGCATTTTATCTGCAGGTAACTGACATGAGGATAAAGTGTCAGCAGATATTTCTCATACTCAGGCAGGTAGCATCAGCAGGACATCACAAAGGGTAGTCTTTGATCTCTTTGCAAAGCTTCATGACAAGTTAAGCAAGGCTAGCAGTTCAGAAATCCATCTAAATAAGTCAGGGCTTAGATTGAAAGCAACCTTTTATGCTTCTTTAGTTGAAGATCGAAGACAAGGAACAAGAAATGCTGGTAGGACTTTAGATTACATTAATAATTTACAGATCTCTTTTCAGATCTCTGAAATTTTATACTTTATTACCGTGTTTCCCCGAAAATAAGACCCTGTCTTATATTTTTTTGAACCCTGAAATAAGCGCTTGGCCTTATTGCCATGCACTCAAAAGCCCGATTGGGCTTATTATTAGGGGATGTCTTATTTTGGGGAAAACAGGGTAGTTTTTGCAATTTAGAAAACAGAATTTAAAAATGATAGTGAGTTTGTAAAAAAATATATTTACATTCTTATATTATAATTGTTTGCATTTGTGTTGATCCAGCTCAACTTCTGCAATTAAATTAAAATTTCATTACAGGGCTTGAGCTGAATGTAGAGAAGCTTTCAATGGATAAAGGTCCTTTAAGAGAAAGAAGAGAAAAAGCAGGACTTATCATCTCTATAATTATCTTCTGCGTAATTATACAGTCACATATTATTTTTATCCCTTTTGATCATTTTACAGTGGAATTACCTAAGCAAAATAGGATTAAACAATGAAAGCTAATTCTACTTCATAGTACCTTATTGAAATCAATGGGACTTTATTCATGAGGAAGCTAGTTGAAGTGAAATCAATCTTGGTTATTGTCAGATTTGGCCATTAAAAATTTAGGATAACAAACTTTTATTCATTTTAATAGATACAAACTGAATAAGATTAATCCTGGAATGAATCAATTTATCTTCAAATTTATTATGTTGTGCAATAGATTTTTGTGAACTTCAGTTCTGAAGTTCTTTGAAAAAAATGCACTTTTCTATTAATTAGGGGAATTTGGTTTCCCAAATTTTGGGGAACTTTATAAATTACAAATTATACTATTTTGCATAATTTTTACTTGTAAATTTCTATAAATGCATTTACATTTCTATTATATCTATACTAATGCTTGGCTTTTTCAAAGCTAATTTTCCCTGGGGCTACAGGACATAATTACTATTCCCTGGGGCTACAGGAAATAATTACTATTAAAAACCCATAAGGCTTGCTATCACAGATTGATAGATGTATCTTTAAAGGACACAGTGCTTCACTATTTTCAAGGAGTATGCCATAATTATTCCATAACCTATTTCCCCATCTGAAAATATGGTAATAAGTTAATGAAGACATCAACCTGAAGAATTATATTCAGAAAACTTCAACTGATACAGAATGTAGTTGCATGGTTAGAAAATGGTGCCAGATATAATGCACATGTAATACCACTACTATATAAGCTGTGTCGGTTTGCGGGTGCAATTTAAGGTGCTGGTTGTCACCTTTAAAGTCCTATACAGTTTAGGACCAGGTTACCTGAGGGATTGTCTTTTTCTAAGTCTCTACCCATCCAATTCAATCCAGCAGATTTGGCATGCTGCCATAGAGTGACAGCTGGTGGGGGCTAGACAATGCACCTTTTCTGCAGTAGCTCCTGTTCTGTGGGATATCCTCTCCTCAGAGGTTACAACGGCCCCAACCTTATTGGCCTTTGATAAACCTTAAAAACATTGCTGTGTTCCTGAGTTTTGGGTACTGAATTTGTTAAGGGACCTATTTCTTATTATCTATTAACTATCTTGGCTGCTGTGTAGATATATTTTGGGATGTTTTTATTGCTCGTAAATGTTTTTTATACTTTTGGAATTGTAAGCTGCTTAGAATCATTGATTCAGCTATAGAAATTGTTTAAATAATAAATACATAGACGATAGATCGATAGATCGATTAGATAGATGATAGATAGACAGACAGTTGTAGATAAAATATAAATAGAATACAATAATGTTATAAATAAAAATGATTTTCACCTAGGGATACCTTACAGTAATGTAAATCTAGTATCTTTCAAGTTGTGCATTATGTCATGAAATTATCTTCCATTTGGAGTTTTAAAATGGGAGCCGGCAGGAGCTGTTTGAGACAGAACAAAATTTTAGCTTTTTCCCAGTGCAGTTTTTTCAGTAACATTTTGGTAAATTTTCAGATAAATGTCACAGTCATAGATACCTTGTTTTTGTTTGTTTTCTGATTAGGGACTAATAACAAGTTTCCTGTTTTTGGTTCTATTTTTAATAAATACAAATAATTTATTAATAGTGTTTTCCCAAAAAATTCTATATAATCAAGGAGAAAATAAATTTTACATTTCCTAATGAAAATAATGAGGAAAAAATTGGGCATCCTTTTGAAAAGCAGAAGCTACATAGAGGCTAATTCTAGTGTTGACATCTGATTAAACTGTAATGGACATTGAAAATACAGACATTTACTCAGTCATGGATGATAATAATGGTCAGTGAACTTCTGTGCATCTATGTATTTCCTTACAACAAGTAGGCAAACACAATGCCCTTGGCAATTAAGTTGAAGAATTACATCACCCTCACCCAAACTGCTTTGTGTGATCATTCCCTTCTGCACAGATGCCATTAGCATTGCCTCATTATTCCATGTGGGAGTTATTTTGAAATGTTGAGGTTACTCTACGTGGTCTCATGAAATTTGCGACATGACAACATAGACGACAGTTCTGTATTTATTTATTTGGGCTCATATGTTGTTCCATCAAACCAACTCTGATATAGACATCAAAGGTAACCTTAGAGTACAAATTCTGAAGATGGTGTGTTACAGCTAGAAAACACAACTCTTTTGCTCTCTTTTGGTTTTAACTGTGGTCTATTAGTGTGAGGGTACTTGGAGAAATGAGAGAAAATATTTGGATGTCAAGGTCATCCAGATAGCCATCATATGTCTATCATTCACTGCTGCTCAAAACCAGCTTTCCTAAGTGTACATCTATGGAGTCACATTGAATCCGCAGTAAGAAATGTGCTGCTTATACTTTGTTGAGTGAAGGCTGAAGGGGAGCATGTAAGGAAATATGGAGCATGCAAGAAATCTAGAAATAAATCTACCATTTTGTATGCATTAATTTGATTCAGTTTAGGGAAGAATAAAAATATAACTATTCAAGCTACAGCTAAAATTGTGTTTTTCTTTTTAAAACTTTCTAATCCTTCATTTTATTGGTTTGAATATTTTAAAAGTATCAGTTTTTTTCCACCAGCATATCTTTCTTGATACATATGATTTTAAAAGTGTACTTACAGTCCTCTGCTATTTCTAATCTTACTTGTATTAGGCTATTGAATTTGTTTGCCAGTTCTCAGGATGGTAGTTGTTTACAAAAGTCTGAGAAAAACAGTTCCCCCCCCCCAATCGGGGAGATCAGAGATCTGCTTAAATTTGCATTGTTAAAATTCTTGTGAAGATGTCACTTGCAGTGATGTGCAATTAAACACTGAACACATATAACATTTACATATGCTTTCCTTGTCCACCTGGGGAAAGAAAATATAAGGAATCAGATGAAAATTTGGGAGATCAGTGAAAAAAGAATTCTCACACATAATAGAGTAAAAGGAAAGGAAAGGCAAGTGTGGGTTTATGGAGTTATACTGAATTTTTTAAAAAAATTTTTAAAAATACATTAATTTCAGTATGGTGTAAGCCATTTTTATAGTTATATCTTCCCAAAACATATACTGTACTTTAAGCATATTAGAAAAAAGTATATAGAGAATAAAAAACTCTTATTGTTCCTTTTAGGTGGAATTAGTCTTTCCAATGTGAAAGAAATCTGTATATAATTTAGTTTTCATCTTTCTACAGGGGTGGCATAATGTCATGTCTAACACTACAAGCATACCGAATTTTGTACTTGCTGGATTTTCTGGAAATCAAGACACTCAAATTTTATACAGCACTGTCTTCTTGATAACATATCTCTTTGTCTTGGCGGGAAATCTTCTGATTATTTTTTTGATACTGTTCAATCGCTACCTGCATACCCCAATGTATTTCTTTTTAATCAATTTAGCTATTGGTGATCTCGGTGTCACCTCTGCCATTATACCCAAATCTATAGTTAATGCCTTCATGAATTCCAAACTGATTTTGTATTTTGAATGTATGGCACAAGTGTTTTTCTATGTCTCTTTCCTATCATCAAATTTATTCTTTCTCACTATCATGGCTTATGACAGATACATTGCTATCTGTCACCCATTACACTTTGCATCCATAATGAAGTGGTCCACTTGTTTCCAAATGGCAGGAGGGGCCTGGGTGGTTGGATTTCTGCATTCAGCTTTACACACAGGGAATATTTTTTCAATGCCTTTCTGCTCCAATATTATCAACCAGTTCTTCTGTGAAATTCCACAGTTAATCAAGCTCTTTTGTTCTGATTCTTATCTCAGTGAAACCTGGCTTCTTGTCTTTAGTTCATGCTTAGGGGTGGGCTGCCTCTCATTCATTATCTTGAGCTACGTACGGATCGTTTCCACTGTGCTGAGAATGCCCTCAGTTGAGAAAAAAGAAAAGGCCTTCTCCACTTGCATCCCCCACCTCATTGTCGTTTCCCTATTCATTGGTAGTAGTCTCTTGGCTCACCTGATATTACCTGCTAAATCTCCATCCAGACTGGACAAAGTGTTTACCACACTATATACTATGGTGCCTTCACTAATGAATCCAATAATCTACAGCATGAGGAACAAAGATGTGAAAGCTGCCTTTTTGAAATTGCTTGGTTGGAGATTATTTTGCAAACAATGTTAATTCCCCTTTGACGTACCAATTTGTTTGTCATGTTAATTTTGAAATTCAGCTTACGTTAACTGATTAGGCATTTCCCATTGAATATATATTTTTCGTTCATTTGGTATATTATAAATTATGATCTGTTGCATCTATCAAAATAAATGTTTTACAATATTGAGCCTCCTACAGCATCAATTCTGTTGGGATCATGAAGATATCTTTCAATAAATAAAGACATTTTGGAAATATGAAATTGTAATCAGGAACAAATTAATGTAACTAATTAATGTTTAAGGGAAATGGGTTTTAAATCAAACATTAAATCTTGGGTTTTAATGTCTGATTTTAACTTTTTATGCTTTAACTGTATATGTAACTGTAAGCCATCCAGAGTTACCCTATGGTAAAATGGGTGACCAATAAATTTTATAAATAAATAAATGTTATGTGGGGCAATCAAAAAAGAATCAATTACTTTATGGGATAATTGTGTGCAAAAGATATTTAAGGCTAGTGAGGTGGAAAAGGTTTCTGAGTTAACCAAAGATTGGCAAAGATTTATGTTTGTTTGTTTGAGTATGTGTACATAGTCAGGACTGGCTACCAATATACACAGGACTCCTAAGTCATTTCAGCTCTTGATATCAAAGTTGGGCTTTCTTCTTATCACTTTTTTCTAAGGAACATTTTTATAGAAGATTTGTGCCCTTCTAAAAATATTGGTTTCCCATATCAGGACAGCAGCTTCTGTGGCATATGATGGGATGTCAGCAAGGAAGAAATTGCCTTGCAATGCAAATTGTGGCTTTCATCACACCATTTCTGCCATCTTGCTTTTTTTTTTAACCCCTCCCTGGGATCATGCTGAATCAAAGTAATGATTTTGTCACAACCATGAACACTGCCAAATTAGAAAGATAATCTGCCATTGTATTTATTATCAATACAGGCAGACTTTATATTGCCACAGTAGCGGCATCCATATCCATACTATAATACCGCTAGTATGAAAACCTTACACTCAGTCCAAAAGCTGAGACTTTCTTCAAACAGTTTCAAATGTTGTCTTTCTTTCCAAAATAGATACATGTCACAGACATAATTTCTTTTATAGCTGTGATACATGCATATGTTAAGTACTGTAGAATAATTGCTTGAATGAGCTAGTAGAGGCACTCCCTTTCTTTTCACTATGCACAGCTATATTTATGGGAATTGATGAAAAAGCAGAACTGCTTACAGCAAAATGTCCAACTTTCCTGTCTAACTTTCACCCTTCCCAGAGCTATTTGTTGGCAACCACCTGCTATTGTCTCTTTCCCCTCCTTTTTCCATCTCTGCTTTCTACCAAGAGAGTGATAGGAAGGCATTTGCTAAGGTTTCTTTGTGTGTGCCAAAAACCTATCAACTCTTTTTAGACCTGCCCCTCAGCTGCCCCTCTGCGCAGATGTGATGTGATGTATCTTCCTCTGTACTACCTCCTGCTAAGTACTACCCAGTGTATGTCTTCCCTGAAGGCCTCATGCCTCAATCTGCAGGGAACTGCCTCCCTCTACGCATGTATGCTTTGGGTTTGGGGTGAAACATGCCCCTATTTCTACATTTTCATTTATCTTCTCCTGGAAAAGCCTGAAGCTGATGTCTTCATCCTCTTCTCCCACTGGCATCAGGAATGTGCACTTCCATATGCCAATTGCCAGCACATCCACAGTCCACAAAATTTGCACAATCAGTCCATAGACATTTACTTGATGTCTCAAAACAGCTTGGAATAAAATATGGCAACCTCTCTTTGTCTTTTATCTATTTCTTACTTTCTGCTTTTACAGCTTAAACCAGCAGCACGTCCCTCAGCAACTGAGGAAAGGAGATTTCTCTCAGGCCTTTAAGCCCAAGCCCCTGCATGCAAGGTTTGACCAGTCAAAATGCTAACTCCATTTTCTTCCACAACAGTCCTTGCTAGTTGCCAGATCATCTCTCCTCCCTTGTCTCATCTGTCTACTGAGATCACACCTAGATCAAAAGCCCATGCCTGAACCTATTCTCTACATTTTGTTTTCTTTTTATTTGCTAACTCATACCAGCACAGTAGCAGCCAGCCTGGCAACAACACCTATATGCCATAATAAGGAAAGATCTTTTTATTTCTACTGAAATTGTATTAATTTCCAATAAGGCATTGTTGTAGCGTTCTTCTGGATTGGGGCAAATAACCAATATTCAGTCAAGTTGGGGCACTTTCAGATCATTTGTTCATGTGTCAGAATAAGAAAAAATAATCAAATTTCACTGTGTTGTCATTGGACAGTCTCCAGCAATGTTTTGTATGGTCTGCATGGGGAGGAGATAAAATATTCTAATAAATAGGGAACAATGTCAGATCTTGGGCATTTAGCAATGCACAATAGCAAAATGCTTCACTCCCAAAAAAGCATAAAATATAGCATTCATTAGTTGGGTTCTTACACACACACACACACACACACACACACACACACACACACACACACACGAATCTGTGAAAGAGATGGAAATAGTTGGAAAAGGCAAATGTTACTCCTATTAGCTGTAACAATAAAAACCACATGGCATCTGTTGTGAAGTTAGTTTCTTTTATTATTTAAACTGCATTATTACAAAATAATTAAAGGTAAAACATGATTTTTCTTTACATCAATTATTTTAATGATTTTGTATGGGTCTTGATTCAGCTACAATAACTTCCAACTATAACTTGCTCTTTCCAAGAGCTTTCCAAAGAGCCCCCTGCACTTCCTTGTTTCGTAAGCTATAGATCAGGGGGTTAAGCAATGGTGTAATGATGGCATATAGTACTGAAACGAGGGGATCTTCTTCTATAGAGTGAGCAGATGAAGGACGTATATAGGTGTAGATGATGGTGCCATAAAATATGCTCACCACAGTGAGATGTGATCCACAGGTGGAAAAGGATTTGATCCTACCACGAGCAGTGCGAATTTTGAGGACAGAGGAGACAATGAATATATATGAAAGAAGGATCAGGCTGAATGACACAATCATAATGCCTCCAGACAAGGTGAAAGTCACCATCTGGCTGATGAAGATGTCAGAGCAAGATAAGCGTAGTAAGGGAGGAATGTCACAGAAAAAGTGTTTGATTTTATTGGAGTGGCAGAAATGTAGGGAAAAGACCATGGCTGTAGTAATAGTGGAATTCAAGAGGCCAATATTCCAGGAGGCTGCTAGCAAACGTAGACGTATTGTTCGATTGACTAGAATAGTGTAGTGCAAGGGTTGGCAGATAGCTACATAACGATCATATGCCATGGCTGAGAGAAGGACACATTCTGTAGCCCCTAAAGCACCAAAGAAATACAATTGTAGTGCACAACCTATGTAGGAGATGGTTTTGTCCCCTAACAAGAGATCCCACAGCATTTTGGGAAGAGTAGTGGAAATATAGCAGATCTCAACAAAAGAGAGATTGCCAAGGAGGAAGTACATTGGAGTTTGGAGTTGCTGATCTATCCTAATCAATGTAATGATGGTTAGATTCCCAGTTAAAGTAAACAAATAGAGAAACAGACCTATGACAAAGAGAGGAGTCTGGTTGTTTGGGTCCATAGAGAAACCCATTAAGAGAAATTCTGTGACACTTGTCTGGTTCTGATTTTCTGTCAGTCTGATGTCCATCTTTTATCAGGTTATTTCAGCTTCTTGGGCTTGAAGACTTTTCAGCTGTTTTACCAACCAATGCTGGTACTCCCCAAAAGTGACAGTGGCAAAAAAGACTGTTGATTAATAGTTAATTTATAAATCAGTTTTGTGCATTGCTTCTTATCCTCAGAGCAGCTTCACATATAGGCAGCAGATCTAGATCAGGATAAAAAGTCAGCTGTAGTGAGCTGGCAGGCCACTGGCCAATTTACACTCGAACATTAAAACCTCCTGCTTTGGGAATTTCTTGCCAAGATGTTAAACTGATCAAGGAAATTGTTCCTGTTCTTGATGAACAAGTCACAGTTACTAACAGAAACCAGTAAACTCTAAATAATATGAAGTATGGTTAGAGAACATATTAATTTCAATTTCTTTCAATTTGTCATTTTTTTTTCAATTTGTCATTTTTGTGGGTATGTCACAACTGATTCAATGAATCTGAAAGTTTTATTCTACATTACAAATTGAAAGTTTTTAGTACTTATTTGTGTTTTGTTTATTTGTAAATTTGTAAGCCATGCGCTATTCAAAAGCTTTCCTAGATAACTCTATTTTCAGTAATGTCTATAAAGCTAATAGAGGGGGAGGTAATTGAATATCTGGAGAAGGATATTCCAAAGAGCAGTACAGAAACAGAAAAGCAGTGCCCATAAACTTCTTACCTCTTAAAAGTGAGAAACTGCTGGCAGATTCTTCAGGAACCTAAATGTCAGGCAGGGGGATATGGAATATTTAATCTTTAATTATATAAACACAGCATCTTAGTGTCATACAGTAATTCTAGAAAGTCTCAGAAACAGAAAACAGAGATAGAACCATTTCCCCTCTTTTGCTTTATTGTAGAAGTGTAACAGAATAACAGAGTTATAAGGGACCTCCGAGATCTTCCAGCCCAACTCCTGCTCAAGCAAAAAATCCAATATTCATTTCAGGCAAATGGTTGTCCAGTTTCTTCTTAAAAACCTCCAATATTGGAGTACCCACAACTTCTGGAGGCAAATTGTTCCAGTGACTAATTGTTCTAACTGTCAGGAAATTTCTCTTTAAGTTCTAAGTTGTTTTTCTCTTTGATTAGTTTCCATCCATTGCTTCTTGTCCTGGCTTCAGGTGCTTTGGACAATCATATAATTTTATTATGAAAAGTTACCATGATAAATGTTTGGATCAGGTAAATGGGGTCCACCTCCTCTTATGATCCAGATCTCAGGGCTTGAAAAACCAAGGCTACTCTGAAAAGCACTGTATCAGAGAGAGATAAAATACAACAATTCCACCGGCATTTCATCATGATCTACTTCTGTTTCATTAAACATTATAATGCCCTGGTAATTTTTTGAAGCAGCTCTGGGACAGAAGAAAAGACTTTAGGAGAAGCTGGTTGTAATGCTTTCAGTATGGGAGGCCAGGATCAAAGTGTAGGCTACCTTATAGTGTAATCATAAAGATAAAAGATGTATGAAAATGTTAGGTTTCTTTTGAAAAACAACAAAAGCAGTTTAGAACAAATGCAACAAGAAATAATATGAGAGACAAAAATCATTTCCAGTATTGGCAATGGCTAGAATGATCATTATGCATCTTGAAAATTGGCTTCAAAGCCAAGAGGGCTACAGTGGGAATTGTTCCAGTGAATCCCCATGGAAAGGTAGATGTAGAAAAGGAAGAAGTTACCATCCAGAACAAGAACCCCAATGTTTCCCTTAATAAAAGAAGTACCTGCAGTGCAGACATTTTGCATTAGAAAGGCACACAAATGCACAAAGTATGTGACCAGTTTGTGTTGATTCCAAGATCTGAATTTCTTTTGTAGATCCAGCATCTTAATTAATGAATTCTTAAACATAATAGTCGAGAACGTATGTAGCTCAGGGTTGAGCTATTGGTTTGTTGTGATTAAGAAAATACTTGAAATAACTCTTCCTCAATTTCTTCTTGCCTTGGTCTGCAGAGTTGCTTGATGCTGTTTCACTCACTGTGGTTTTTCTTGCTGGTAGCCCTAAAAATGGAAGAAGCAGAATAATACTGCTAATTGATGATCAGCTTTTTTCAAATGCTGTCCAGCTGCACTTAAATCTTCCTTTCTGATCCATTTTCCATAAATGGAATTCTACTCAGTATATTCTTACAACTCCTTTCTACTTGTCATTGCCTATCATTGATATATTATTTTACAACTCACGGTTTGACGGCACATTACTAAGTTGTGTTCTGAACCTTATCTAACACATATTATAATAAAGACATTTCACCCTCATATTGATGGATCAAATATTAAGAAGTAGGTTCTCAGGTGCATACTTGAGTTAAAGATCAGGTTGAAGGTTGAAAGGTTGAAATCTACTGTGCTGTGCCATCTTTACTTAATGACTGTAACCTGTACAGGTTTTTCTAAATCAAAAATAGATTTGGAAATACTTTATTTTCTGTATTTTACACTGAATACCTCTATTTTGTTTCCTCTGAAAGAAAGTAGATTGATCATACAAACTGAAAGCAGTCAACCTTTATGCTTTCAATTGTCTGAGATAGTTATTTCTTACTGCTTTTATACTTTGTAAAACAGATCGTTAATAAGAATTAAGTATGAATGAAGTTAAAATCATATAGTACATTACCTTGCATTAAATCCCATTGAATTCAGTGTGACCTACTTCTAAGTAGAGATGTCAAGACTATTATAAAATGTATTAAGTACTCGACTTTCCTTTTTTTCACACTATCTTTCATGCCTCTCTTAGAATTTTTTTTGTTTGCCTTTCTACTGAATTTCTATTATATCTACAATTATGCTGCAGTTGTTTTTCAGTGTCAATTTCCCTGGGGCTACATTAAGTAATTACTATTAAAAAAAAAGCCATAAGTTTTGTTATCCTTGTTTCTTAGTGAAAACAATGAGTGGAAATAAATAACTCACTAGTGTATATTCAAAACTTTGAAAGCATTTGCACTTACAAAGTTTCTAGACTTACCAGTATTAGCTGTACAACTCATACTAAGATAGATAACATCAGCATGACATCATAAAGGAAGTCTGTTGTCTCCATGCGGATGGCTTCATTACAATCCAAGCTGAACTAGCAATTCATTAATCCAACTCAAGTGAAGACTTAGACTAATTTATGGTTATGTGGTTTTAGAGAAAGTGGATCAGACAGGATGATCAAGAGTGCTGATAGGACCTCAGATTATGTAATGATTTCCAGATCTGTTTTCTGAAGTTTTACATTTTATTCAGTTCCAATATTATAGTAATCAAACTTTAAAAGATGACACAGATTTATCAGTTTTACAAAACATTACATTATTGTGTTACAATTACTGCTTTGATGTCATTACAGAGTTTGAGTTAGATCTAGATAAGTTTTCAGTTATTTTGTCTTTTGATAAAAAGAGTAGAAACAGGATTTATCTTCTCCGTAATTAATTAGTCAAAGTTTATATTGTATCACCTCTGATCATTTGAATTCTACAACCAAGAATTGAAGTGAAGTAGGATTATATTTCACTGGGTTCTTGTGGGAAAAATAGGAGGCAGGAGATATATTCATCATATTGAGTGAAAATATTATAATAGATTTTCAATAATTTATCTCAGTTTAAACACTGTGGTAGATCATGTCTAGAAAATGTCATTTATATACTTTTTCTGATATTCAGTGGTAATCCAGATCTCAGAGTTTGGCCAGAATAGTGATTCAACTCCAACAATGTATATACATGGACAGTAATATTTAGTTATATCTGAATGCAGATAATAACCCAGTAGACATCATAAAAAAATGAGGGTCTATCTTCAAAGGATATCATTTCCCAAATTTTCAGGTTATTGTTGCATTGATGCTGGACTAAGCCACAGCTGAGTTACCCATCCCAGAAACTGGATGAATGAGTCAATGAAGATTTCCACACGAGAAACAGAGAGTATTCAATTATTGTTTTGCTGATTTTGTTTACTAAATTTATTCTAATATTGAAATTAAGCATAAGGACATCTTATAAATAGTTGAGTGTTTCTAAAATATATCATTATATACCATATTATATTTCCAAGACAGATAGTTAAATTTTAATACTAGCATCTGCTTTCTATAAAAGACTAAAATTAAGATTTGGAGCAAAAGGGATGTTATATGAAGATTTTTTTCAGCTATGTGGTACATATAATACAGATTTATATGTGTATATTAAGTAAATGGGCAGAACAGCTATTTCTAAATGGGTAAAAATTATTTCACTTTTCCAGTCACTTTCAAAAATCATAGATCAGTCAATGCACTCATAAACCCACTCAAACTCTGGAAGGATGTGCCAATTAGATATTAGATGTAAGGTAAGTTGGGTTAGCTGTTCACTTGGTCTTGTTTTTAATGGAAGGCACATTGATCAGTTTTTCCTTCATCAGACGGAATTAGAGTGACAGCACACAGATCAGTCAGATTCATTGCAGACTATTTGAGCATGAAGCTGGTCTTTCCCCTTCAATTTATTAGATCATCCTGAGTATGCATGGTCCAGGTTTTCATATCCAAACGGAAGGTATCAGAATATACAGTAACCATAACCAGTTCTCATATTTGGATGGTGCACAATTCACAGTGCTGTTCTTTCTTGTTCAGTGCATACCATCAGTCTGACACAATGATAATTCTGTCATACCAGATAAAAAGCATAATCAGACTCTTAGCTCTAGATCATGCCTTCATTTCAAATTAGAATAGAGGTAGCATATCTGGTCTTCAAAATCTAAACAAGCAAAACCCAAACAAAATGTTCAGTCTTCTATGTTATGCTGTTTCAGAACCAATTATGCCTTTCACTCTTTTCCTTCCTTCTTTTCTTTCCTCTAGAATCTCTCCCAGCCTAGAACTAATTTCTTATCTATTATTCATCAAACACCAAAAACACATCCCAACTCCACTACAGGTAGCCCGTGAAATATGATCATGACAGAATCTGTCTATTGCAGTTGTTAAGTCATAATGGTTGTAAAACACATGACCAATCCAATTTTATGGTAGTAAAAATTTTGTGGCAGTTATTAAGTGGACACCATGCTCACAAAGTAAATGCCATGATCATAAAGTAAACATCATTTTCAAAAAGTGACCATTGTGATTGTTAGGCGACCACTGCAGTTGTTAAGTGAACTAATTGATCACTATTGTGCAGTTTTGCCAAAAACTGGAAGTAAGTGCTGGCTTTCAAGAAAACTGTTGTAAAATGTGGTCAAATGATTGTGGGATACCGCAAATGTCTGTAAATGCAGCTGTGTTGCCGAACACCTGAATTTCAGTCATATAACTATGGAGGGCCCTCAACCATCAGAACTTTGAAACTGGGTCATAATTAGCATGAAAGTAAATCTGTCATAACTTTGAATGGTTACTAAGCAACTGGCCATAAGTTGAGGACTACTTGTATGGGTGCTGAGGAATCACAATTTCTCTCTTCCTGGCAAGCAGCAGTAGACCTTTCATTTCTAGTGTCAAATGAATAGAGTAGAAGTATGTCTCTAAGGCAAATAAGGAGCAGTAGGATTGTATACAAAGTAATCTTTTCAAATAGCATATGTGGGAAGCTGAGAAATGTTATTATAGCCTTATGTAAAGGACGGTGTTGGAGTAATGAAATGGAAGGATCCTGCATTATGTAAGGATGATTTTGAACTCCACCAATGTATGCAAGAAAAGTATTATTTGATTGTACAGCATGCAGAATTACTATGACTTTGTGGTTTCATCATGAGCATGATCACCACCATCATATACATTGACTATTAATAATTTTATTTCATTCATATTTCAGAGTTACTTGAAGCATTAATCACTACTGATTTCATGCCTTTTCTATCACCATGCTTTTTTATTTTTCCTGTGGATACCACTGAATTAGAATTATGATTCTGGCACTATGATGAGAATTTCTGCACCAAAAAGCATAATCTTGATGAGCTGTCAATACACTAATGTATTGCTAATACAGGCAGGCATTATATTCTTGCATCCTTCCAGAAGTTAAACTGTTCCAGAAATTTTATATTTAAGCCCAGGCCTAAGGCTGAGACTTCTAGATATAAATGTTTTTTTAAAAAAGTTTCGCTTTTGAAAATATTTTTTTTCATTTCCATTCAAATTTTATTTATTTCCATTGCATCATTCATACAGTACAGTGCAGCAGATAGTTCATTAAGAAATAGGAGTGGAAGTAATTACCAGTTTTATGGGAATATACGTATTGACACTTGAAAAACCAATATTCCTTTCCTGCTCTTCCTATTGTATCTATTAATGTACACCAAAATTCTAATTATTTTTTACTCCCAAGAACTGATTTAGAAAGATATAGGTGGGAAAGGAGAACAAGCAATCAAACTCTCTGTTATCAATTTATTCACGGACATTTTACAATGGATTACATCAATTTCTTTGATTGCTGCAAGAACTTTTAGAGTTGAAAATTTTATTTCTTTCCAAGCACATTCAAAAATGCTGCTTGCATTTCCTTATTTTTGAAGCTGTAGATCAGAGGATTCAGCAAAGGAGTGAGTACTGTATACATCAGAGAGATTAAACAGTCTTGTTCTATTGAGTGACTAGAGGATGGACGCATGTAAGTAAAGATAGCAGTGCTGTAGAAGATGCTAACTACGGTAAGGTGGGAGGCACAAGTGGAGAATGTTTTGATTTTGCCCTGAGTTGTCTGGATTTTGAGCACCGCAGATACTATAAAAAAGTAGGAGAGGACAATGAAGGAGACAGTGGTTACCATAATGCTTCCTGAGACAATGAATGTCACCAGCTCAGCAAGGGAAATATCAGAACAGGATAAACGCAGAAGAGGTGGAATGTCACAAAAGAAATGCACTATTTTATTGGAACTACAAAAGTTCAGGGAGAAAACAAAGGCAGTATTGGTAATGGCATTAAGATTTCCAATGGCCCATGAGCTTGCCACCAGACACTGGCAGAGAGGCTGACTCATGAGTAAAGTGTAGCGCAATGGCTGGCAGATGGCTGCATAACGATCATATGCCATGACAGAAAGGAGGGCACCTTCTGTGGCAGCAGTAGTCAGAAAGAAGTACATTTGGAGAAAGCAACCAGTAAAGGAAATGGACTTGGTCTCTGAGAGAAGGTCCCACAACATCTTTGGCATGGTAGTGGTGATGTAACAGATCTCTGTACAGGACAGATTGCTCAGTAAGAAGTACATGGGAATATGGAGGTGCTGGTCAATCTTTATCAAAATAATTATGATCAAATTCCCTGTTAAAGTGACAATGTAGATCAATAGTCCAGCAGCAAAGAACACGATCTGAAGTTTAGGGTCATCTGTTATCCCCCAAAGAATGAATTCTTTAAGATTAGTATGATTCTTTGTTTCCATTTTGCTACTGATTTCTTTCCAATGAACATGACAGGATTCCTTGGGAAGATTTTATAATCAGAGAGAAAGAAAAACATAGTAAAATAATTAAATATTTATGGCCATCAAGTTGGATTTAAATTTCTGACAATATGTTGAGAAACTATTGAATGACATAGATCTGCATTTTACTAGGATTGCCATTAGGGTAGGAGACCCTATCAATAAATTTATTTAATGTTGAGCATCTGATCAGGTAGGATTAATTTTTCATCTAAGGAATTTGTCTATGACTTCTTAAGATTTGTCTAGCAACATGGTATTGTACATTTCTTTGAATTTTTTGAGCAACTGAAAATCAGGGGTAAATTACTATGCTTTTAGCTTATTCTGAAGTTCTATTACCTGGTGTGATTTATGAAATGCTTACATAATCATTTCATGCAGAAACAGGAATTCAGTCCTCTGTCCCCAATGTTCCACCTTTAGGTACATACACCTGGGCTACTAATATTATATCTGGATAGTATTAAGAGAGTGCCAGCATTACTTGTCTTCATTTTGTTTTGGAAAACATAAGAACCACAAAATTACAATTTGATTCAACAATTGTGTTACAATAAATACTTCAGAGTATTTGCCTATCTTTGAATTATATCAATCAGGTTAAAACTGTAATCTAAAAAAAAATACATTTCCTTTGATTAAAAAATATATATCTAACAAAATTATTTTAGATTAACTGGATCTGATGTAAAGGACTTCAACCTACCATGTGTCTTGTTACTGTTTTGTCATAGATATTCAAACTAACCCTGCTGCTGCTGATAGATAAATATATTTGCATTATCATTAATCACTTTTCTAATTATTGCTGCAGTCATAAATATACCCACAATGCTGTAATGGTTTATTTAAAAAGATATTAATTTATTTGCTACTTTATTTATTGTAATATTCTGAGTAAGACATTAAGAGTTCCAGTGTGGTGAAGTGATTAAGATTTAGACTAGATATGGGGAGACCCAGATTAAATTTATCATCAACCAAGCAAGCTCATGGGTGACTTTATACTAGTCACATTCTTTCTCAGACAAATGTAGCTCATAGGGTTCTTGTTAGAGTTAAAAAATAATAATCCAAAACTAAAACCAAAGAAGGCAGTGTGGCACTTGGAGCTTGTAGACAAAATGAGAGATATAAATCTAATTAATAAGTAGGATGGATGGATGGATGGATGGATGGATGGATGGATGGATGGATGGATGGATGGATGGATGGAGGGGCGGGCAGGCAGGCAGGCAGGCAGGCAGGCAGGCAGACAGACAGACAGATAGACAGACAGACACTATAGATCCACCCACCCATCCTCAATTACAAATTTAGCTTCCTTTTGTGCTCACATAAATACACAAGGGATAATAATGAACACAATTTGATTTCTCATCTATTCTCATTGGTACTAAAATATCAGTTTTTATGGGCATTTAAAAAAAATAAAAATAAAATTCATTTCGTAGTTCTTTTTATACTAGCACTTTTCAAATGAACACACAGAGTACATTCAAACAACTTTAGGTGGGGCTTTAGAAATCAATTACTCTTAGCAAGGAATAAGAATATAGCTATAGTTATATCAAACTCTACCTATGTGAAGGGAAAAAAGGAACTCCTAAAGTCAGTTCATTTGAAGAAAATGAAATTTTCTCAAGGACTGCTAAATTTGATTCATCTATAGACATAAACTATTTAAGAGATCAGTTCATTCTATCCCAATGAAATATCAAGAGAGAGAGAAAATGAAAAGAGGAAATAAATAAATAAATAAATAAATAAATAAATAAATAAATAAATAAATAAATAAATAAATAAATAAATAAATAAATAAATAAATAAATAAATAAATAAATAAATAAGGAAGGAAGGAAGGAAGGAAGGAAGGAAGGAAGGAAGGAAGGAAGGAAGGAAGGAAAGAAAAGTTGGGCAGAAGACTTGAATACTTTATATGAAAAGTACACAACTTTATACAGAAAAACTGTAAACTAGGGAGTGGAAAATGAAGCGAGTGCATGAATAACACCAGCATGCATAACACTTCCATAAAAGTTGCATATACCCTGGAGTTTTTTTCACACATTCAACATTCCCTCTTTTCTACTCCCCCAGTCCTCCACTGAACATTCTGACACTGACATTTAAACTTTAAACAATAAAAACTGACGAAAAATACTATGAATCAATGAGTTATACTGCCAGTTAAATAATAGGATATTAAAAAAAAAAGATTGAAATAATGTTTTACTTCCTAAAATGCTACAAGTTCATAAGGTAATAAAACTTTCCTAATGATGATGGAGGAGGAGGAGGAGGAGGAGGAGGAGGAGGAGGAGGAGGAGGAGGAAGAAGAAGAAGAGGAAGAAGAAGAAGAAGAAGAAGAAGAAGAAGAAGAAGAAGAAGAAGAAGAAGAAGAAGAAGAAGAAGAAGAAGAAGAAGAAGAATCATTCAGCTATATCTGAAGTTTACGTTATGTACATTTAAGCAAATAATATGAGAAGTTTTGTATCTATGGGGGAGAAACAGACTCCAACAAAGCTGGCATTCCTCCTATTTTTGGAAGGATACCACAATGGTCTTTTTTCAATCATGAAGTTTTGGCAATAACTCTTATTGAGATTGCAGATTATGGTACAGAAACCTTTACATTAATGTGTGCATGGAGAGGGAAGGAGAAGAGTAATGGCTTACTTGAGCTTGGAGGACCACATGAGTGAGGCAAGAATTTGATGTATGCAATTTATTTAACAGAGAATATCAAATCAAAGGTTTTTTTAACATAGATTAGAAAATTGTCTAGAAAGATTATGAGTAGGTTAAATGAGAAATGTTTATATGAACAAAGGAAAATAATCCCAGTAATTGTTGCAACAATTTGGAATAATTGATAAAATATGCTTTCATTACCAGAGGTGGGTCAGAGAAGATGCTAAGCCAGAACTAGTTGTAGCCAGTAATAGGAAAGGGTTGAAGCACCAATACAAGAGCAAGCCATGCATAATACCAAGCTTTGCTTGGATTCTAGATAAACTGATGTGAGCCAAAAACATGTTGACTCAATTCTCAGAATAAGTCAATAACATGATGGTAAGCAACATGGAAGCAACCTTAAAGTATGGTGAAACAAATGCCAGAATGATTTAACTTGCATTTATAAAGAGCAGAAATTTTCTTTTGGAACTCTTTTTAGAATTCTGGAACAGAACATATGTAGCAGGGAGCCTAATAAAGATGAAAAAACAAAAAACAGAATGCCCCTTGCTGTACCCAAACCTTTGAACATACATCAGAAACCCCAGGGTCAAACCTAATACAATTACAGCAGATGTGACTCTTTCTCAACAAATTTGATATAATTAATACCTGAAAGGGCAGAAGTTCAATTTCCAGAATAATAAAAGGGTTAAAAACAAACCTTCATTCCATTGTCAATACATCCCAGTGACAACTTTGAAGTCATGAACTTATCAATCTTTCATTTTTGGTGGCTTTTGATTTGCAATCCTCTTATTTTTCTGCTTGATGAGTAATATGAGCAAGATATTTCTAGCCCCGGTTAAATTTTCTGGGGACCATTGAATCCTCACTACTTATTAATATGGTCTCAAGTGGAAATGGTACAAAGGGAGAACTAGTTACAAACAGAAGACAGCCTTTGTTTATGTTATGAGCAGATATTGTCATCTTCCTTTATACTTTTCTATTTTGAGTTAGAATCAATACAAAATTGAAAAATGTAATCTAAACGAATTTAAACCAAGATAAACTAAACTAATCTAAACTAATCCAACCTTTTAAATTATAATTTTAATGATGACCATCATATTTTATTGCAGACATTTTTATATAAAACATAATGGGTAGAATAAAAATCAGAATGGTGCTCTGTGAAACAAAAGAGCAAATATGATAAAGGAATTCTTTTCTATCTACTTGATAGTCAAATATTCCAAGTGCTGAATGTCTATGGAGATTCTCAGTCATCCAGGTCATGGTTGTCCCAAAGGTGCTTTTTCAGGAGGCAACTGGACTTTCTTGTTTTTCTTTGAAGACATTTCACCTCTCATCCAAGAAGCTTCTTCAGCTCTGACTAGATGGTGGGGAATGGAAGGATTTATACTTCTTGCAGACAGCTGGTCATTTGCATTCTATTAGAGTGTTGTTGAGACCAGATGGAGGTTTATCTGTGTCCTCAGGGTCACCTGAGTAATGCAAATGGGTGTGGAGCCTTCTTGGAACTGTCCTTTCTGGTATTTGGTAATAACACGATATTAGCTTCTTTCCAAGTTTGAGGTATATTTCTCCCCTGTAATACATCATTCATTATATTCTTAAATGGCTGAAGAAGTTCATCCTCAAAACATTTTTAATATTGGCTCATAAGACCATCTGTGAAAGTTTAGGTAAATGTGTTAATAGGTATTCATCTATTTTAGACATATTCAACTCCTGCTTTTTATAAAAATTGATGTAAAAATTGTGAAATGACTGTAATAAGATCATTATCTGTTATTACATTGCTACCTTCACAAATATTCTCAATCATTTTCTTTTCCCTTTCCTTTCTTAATTTATATGCCAGTCATATTCCAGGTTTATTTGCAAACTCAAAGTGTCTTTGCTTCACATAGTTCAATTTTGTTTCTATTTTGTAACAATTTAATTTGGTGTAAAATTTTAGAGTCCATAGGTGTCTTTTGTAGTTCAATTTCTTTCTGTCTGATTTTATCCAATATCTTTTGCATCTTTTTCTGAGATTTTTTCTTATCTAGTTGATTATACCATGTTTCCCCAAAAATAAGACCCTGTCTTATATTTTTTTGAACCCCGAAATAAGCACTTGGCCTTATTTTCAGGGGGGGTCTTATTTTTTCCCTCCCTCCATACCAGTATGAGGCGGGAAGGGGCGAGTGGCCCCTCGTGCCAGCTTCCCGAAGGGTCACAGCTGGCCATCCCACCATTCACAAAACAGCCGATTCGCGGTGCCACTCAGGCCGCCGCCTCCAGCAAGCGTGGCCACTTTTGTAGCCAATTGCGGCTGCAAAAGAAGCCGGAGGCCAAGCAATGCACCCCGCACGCCTCACACCCTCCTTACCTAATGGTGACAGTCACAGCAGTTTTGTGAATGGCGGCCGGAGTGGCTCAGCTGATCCAATTAAGGGGCTGAGAAGCCCTGAGGTGACCGGGGAACAGAAGGGCTGCCTCCTGTGCTGGCCACGCCCACCCTTCACTAGGGCTTATTTTTGGGGGAGAACATATATTTACGCCCACCCCAAAAATCAGGCTTGGCCTTATTTTCAGGACATGTCTATTTTTGGTGAAACATGGTATTTTACAAAATAACCCCTCACAACTGCTTTACTAGCATCCCAGTCAGTCATTAAATTTATCCCTTTACCTAGATTATTATTAAAATATTCTACCCATCATTAAAGGGTAGAATTTTTGTAATTAAGATGAATGTTTTTCCAAAATGCTCTTTCTGTTACTAATATTTGCAACTGCTACTCCATTTAAACTGATATCCATGGCAGATGGATATCTCCAAGTTTATATGGCAAGGGGAAAAAACCAAGAATTAAATACAAATTATGGCAAGATGCTAAGGAAAGAGGAGGTTTGCGTTTACAAGATTTGAAATTGTATTTTGATGCTTGCTGTTTGCTCTGGCTAAAAGAGTGGGTTAATCTTCAAAATAAGAGGTTACTTGATTTAAATGGCCATGAATTAAGATTTGGCTGGCACAAGATGTTTATGGTATGACAAGGTTAAAGTAAATGTTGATTTTAATAATCATTTTGTTAGATGTATCAGCTTATGAGTTTGGAATATATATTCTTGTTTCTGTGACGACGCCTCTCTGGGTGTCTCCCCTGGAAGCTTTTTTTTTTTTTTTAAAGGAAATGGTGGTGAAGCTAAACTGGTGGACTTATAGTCAAATAATATCTTTTAATTTTGGTGATCCTATCCTCAAACTCAAAGAGGAGATAGAATCAGAAGGACATGTCTGCCATTGGTTTACATATTTACAATTAAAAGAAATTTTTAAATTAGATAAAAAGATTTATGGGTTTGACATTGTAAAAAATGTATTGGAAATCCTACTTCATGGTAGTGATGAACATATTGCTAAGCTTTATAAATTGCTATTGAATTTGAATTTGGTGAATGGATATGTAAAGCATTGTATAACTCAGTGGGCAAGAAACTTTGAATATAATGTAATGCTTGAACAATGGGAGAATATGTGGACAAAAGGTCTAAAAATTTACACTAAATTATAATTTAAAAGAAAACTTTAATAAGGTGATGTATTGTTGGTATTTAACACCAGATAAGTTGTCAAGAATTTATAAAGGTATTTCAAATGAATGTTGGAAATGCAAATGTAAAGAAGGGACCTTTCATCGTTTATGGTGGACATATGATAAAGCAAAGAAATATTGGAGTAGGATTCACATCTTAATATATAAAATTCTCAAAGTGAATATAAAGATAAACCATAAACTTTTCTTCTGGGTTTAATGGAAAAAAGACTTTGAATTTTTATTTTTATTTTGGAATTTTGATGTTATATATGTGGATGGCAGCAAGATTACTTTACAAACAAAAATGGAAGGACACTTTGATTCCCACAATGGATGAGTGGTTGCAAAAATTGATGTAGTTAGCAGATATGGCCAAATTGATTGCTTTGATCGAAGAAAAAAAATACAATTACTTTTGTTTCTGCTTGGAAACCTCTTCTGGACTTTGTGCTTGAGGTGGAAAAAAAATGAAACTTTGATTTTGGGTTTTATCGATTAATAGGTTTGTTGTTATAGAAATGGCTAGCTTATATTATTATGCAAAAGTAAAAAAGTTGAGGTTTGATGTTATTATCTTATTCTACTGCACCAAAGGGAGTTGAAAGTCAGTGCCCTTTCTTTCTTTTTTCCCATTGCCCCACACTTTCCCCTTCCCTTTCCCCTCCCCTATTTTTCAACTGTTTTCTTTTGTATTTTTGTATTACATATTATAAACTAATAAATAAATACAGGGGGAAATTATTCAGTGATATTTATATTATGATACAAAGATACAATCACAGGAAATTGAAATGAAATTATGTTTAGTCTAAAAAATGGCATATAAAAGTTAAATTAACATCAAATGGACTTACTGTGTTTTTGTAGATAGTAGAGTTTAAAACATATTGGTAGAAGTTCTCTGGAAAGAGATTTAAGTTCATGTTTAATAGAAACATGCCTGCATTAAGATGTGTTCAACAGGGGAATAGCTGCAACAGGAATCTTTCTGTATTAGAAGCACTCAGCAGAATTTGGACCAATTTGACACAAAATGAGACAAAGTCTATCCATAGATAGGCCTGAGAAAACATACTGTAGAATGTTGAACTGAAATAAACTCAGTTTCATTTCAGATTCCACTTAAATTTAATTATACACACACGCATACACACACACACCACTTCATGTGTGTGTGTGTGTGTGTGTGTGTGTGTGTGTGTGTGTGTGTGTGTGTGTGAGAGAGAGAGAGAGAGAGAGAGAGAGAGAGAGAGTATTCAGTTAATATCCTGCTTCCCACCACTACATACAATGTTACACTCAATTCTCTTTCTACCCATACATCTGAGGAAAGTGAATGAAGGAAAACATTAAAATACCCAGAGGGTGAGATGGTTAAGGAGCTTCCATAGAGCAGTTTGGATATCTTTATTCCTTATACTATAAATAATTGGATTCATCATGAATGGCACAGAACAGTAAATCACAGTAGCTACCAGGTCAAAATCAGATGGACATCTTGAGATTGGCTTCAAATAGGCAAAGGCACAGATGCAGATAAATAAGGAGACAACAATCAGATGAGGCAAGCAGGTAGAGAATGCTTTCTGTCTTCCCTTCATGGAAGGTATTTTCATTACAGATCTGAAGATTTGCACATAAGAAATTATTATGAATATAAAGCAACTGAAAACCAGAAAGGCACTGAAAACTAGAATCCCAATTTCTATAAGATACAGGTCAGAGCAGGAGAGTCTTAATATCTGGGGGATCTCACAAAAAAACTGGTTGACAACATTGGAACAAAAGGTGATAGAGAAGGTGCCACTGACATGGACTAATCCATAGAGAAGACCACTGACCCATGCAATTATTGCCATTTTCACACAGGATTCCCTGCTCATCATGATTGTGTAGTGCAGTGGGTCACAAATAGCAACAAATCGATCATATGCCATAACTGTGAGGAGAGAGACATCTACAGCCATAAAAAAGATGAGAAAAAACACTTGAGCAGCACATCCAGTATAGGAAATTGTTCTGATGTGGGTCATGGATTTGGGAATAGTGACAGAAATGGCACCAAGGTCAGCAACAGAGAGGTTTACCAAGAAGAAGTACATAGGAGTATGAAGGTGGGGATTAAGGACTATGACAGTGATAATTAGAAAATTACCCATCAGGGCCACCAGGTAAATTGCCAAGAACATAACCAAATGTACAGTTTGAAGTTCCTGGATCTTGGAAAAACCTAGAAGCTGGAATTCAGTCACTGTGCTTGTATTGAACATTTCTTCCTGTGAAAATTTCAGGGACCTACTGTATAGAGAATAAAATAGTATACAAAATAGAATAAATGCTATCATATTTCTCAATCTGACGTTCTTCCCTGTCATGCTACAGTACTGTGCCCTCAGTTTTGAACTAGTGAACACATTTTCAATTTTAAGAGCATGTTAAGGACAATTCCATAATGCTGCCTCAATCAAGTTGGAATTTGTATATAATTCAAAGACTGTAAATAGAGATACTGTATATAATTTGGAACTCAGAAAATCAGTCCAAAATTAAGGAAAACTAAGCCTATCTATCTATCTATCTATCTATCTATCTATCTATCTATCTATCTATCTATCTATCTATCTATCTATCTATCTATCTATCTATCTATCTATCTATCTATCTATCTATCATCTATCAGCATGAACAACCTAGATATCAGAAAGAATTATATTTGAAATATACCTATATTCATTTGGTTGTTTTTGTTTGCATTCCCTGGAAAAATGAAAAGAGACAAATTTAATCAAAATTATATTATAAAATATAATTATATTACAAAATTATATTATATTCCAGGAGTGCAAATTATCATGGTTCCAAATTATTAAGTCTGTCTGTCTGTCTGTCTGTCTGTCTGTCTGTCTGTCTGTCTGTCTGTCTGTCTGCCTGCCTGCCTGCCTGCCTGCCTGCCGGTCGGCCTGTCGGCCTGTCGGCCTGTCAGTCTTGTCAGTCCATCCATCCATCCATCCATCCATCCATCCATCCATCCATCCAATCATCCATCCATCCAGCTAACTATCATTCATCTATGATCTGTTTTGCCTCCAGTTTTATTGTTTTAATTTTTACCTGCTTGGAGTTGCTTCATTCTAGAGTCTTGCCTTGGAAAAAAAAATTGTCTGTGACAAACTGAGCATCTCTTTTGCTTCTTTCTCCCTTCACCATAACCCAAGTTATAATCTTCAATCTATACAAATATTCCAGCGAGATATACCCAGAAGAGTTGGGTGATAGATGATTGCATGTTTTCTGTATTTAGCATCACAGATTACTTGTGAGAATTGTGAATTGGAATTCTTTCTCTAAAGTTTCTACTGGATAACATCAGAAGCCAAACATGATTTACATGTATAACATGTCCTTATGAAGAATAGAAAAACTAATAGGGTTACCTTCATTATCCAGTTGTTCCAGAGGTGGGTTGCTCCTAGTTCAGACTGGTTCTTTAGAACCGGTAGTGGGAATTTCCCACAGTTCGCCGAACCGGGAGCTATCGCCGGTTGGCCACGCCCATGAACCAGGTTTCTCGGGGGCACCATAGGTGGCACCATTTTGTTTTTGGCTTCTGCGCACACGCAGAAGTTGTTTTTTGCTTCTGCGCATGTGCAGAAGCTGGGTTTTCGGCACTGCGCATGCGCCCGCATGGCACGGCCGCGGAGCACACAAAGCACGCGTACCCACATGGTGCGGGAGGAAGTGAACTGGTGGCGAGGTAAATTAGAACCCACCCCTGAGTTGTTCCATAACTAAAATGACCAAAATGTATTTATTTAGGATAGGAGCAGACAATATCACTTTATATGAATAATCCACTCTTCATGAAAGTGAGGTTAGGATTTGTTTTATGCTCTATTTTTTGAAAAAAACTTTTCTATGTTATATCATTTCTAGGGTTGTACATCTCAAATAACATTAGTTTTTTGTAGGCTAACCTCAGCAATCCATTGCCCTTTCAACTAAGTCACTGCTTACCAGGCTTTTTAATGTGTTTTAGAGCTATTCTTACTATTGATATAATAATAGCACAATGGCTCTAAGATTTCTGAATTCAAAACCTAGTGGTAAATCCTTTTCTGCCACACCCCCCCCAACATTCCTACATTTTCGTTGGTAAGGTTTTTTTTAAAATCCATTTTAACTCTTAGTTAATAAGCAATATTCAGGGCTTTTATCTGACACCAATATTTCTTGTTCTTATTTCTCTGGTCACAAGATTGCAAATCAGATTACTCTGGATTGGGAATGAAAGTTTGATAAGGCAGTGCTCTCCACAGTTGTCTCTTTTTTTAAAAAAACAAGAATGAAAGAGATTAGCAGGTTTAAAATGAAGTATAAGCTTCTAGACCTTTCTGAATATGAAAGGGAAATAAAAATATGTCACCAATTATTTGAAATATAATGATTTTCCACAATGCCACTACAAGGCACTAACCAGCTCAAATAAAAGTTATAGCAAATTGCAATTAGTATTTTTGAAGTCTTTTTCTACTAGTAAGTGTATCTCTGATTAAAGAAAATTTGCAGGGTCTAAACTCACATACAGAATCGGGGGTGGGTTCCTCCCGGTTCAGACTGGTTCGCCCGAACTGGTAGCAGTCTGCTGGTGATGTCATGATGATATCATCGAACCGGATAAGTCGGTGCCGGTCCATGGGCGCTGCCATCTTTTTTTTTTTAATTTAAAAAAAATCGATTTCTTTTTTGAATTTTTCCGGGTTTTTTCCTTCTGCGCATGTGCAGAAGCCGAATTTTGGGCGCCCTGAGCCAGCGGCTGGGTGGAAAAGAAGCCTCTAAGCTTCCAAGTTCAGTAGCAGGCTTGGTTCCTTCACAGGGTCGCTTTTCTCCGCGCCCGAGAAAGATCAAAAGGCGCGGAGCAGCCTTTAAGGACAAAGTTGGCGTAGCCACCTAGAGGTAAGAAAAGGAACCACCGAGGGAAGGAGCTCTCTGGGATGGGTAAACAAGTGTGGGGAGGTGAAGGGGAGAGAGAAGAGAGAGCGCTGGGCAGGAGTCACAGGAGGAGGAAGGTGGCGGCTCTTCTTCTTCACCCCTGCCCAGAGAAGGATGGTCTCAAGGCAGCTCTCCACCCTCGGGCAACAGCTCCGCCTCCTCCCCTCCTCAAGCCCGGCAAGGAAGCCTGCTAAAAGAGCCCACTCCTCCTGCCAGACTGAAACACTTTGGGGGGGGGAGTAACCCACCAGCAAAGGCACTCTCCGGGAAGGAGGGGAGAAGCTGCTCCCCCTGGAGCAGCGGCTCTGCATGGCCCGAGTGCTGGGCTCTGCCGTTTGTGTGTGTGAGAGAGTGTGTATGTGTGTGTGAGAGTGTGAGAGTGTGTGAGAGAGAGAGAGAAGAAGAAAAAAGAAAGACAGAGAAAGAGAGAAAGAAAAAGAGACTGAGAAAGAGAGAAAGAAAGAGAAAGAGAGAAAGAAAGAGAAAGAAAGAGGGAAGGAGAGAGAGAGAGAAGAGAAAGAAAGAGGAAGGAAGGGAGAAGGATTTGTAACAGTATGCGAAATTGCTCCGTGCTTCTGAGCAGCCTCCTTCTACAATAGCTAGCGCAAATTTCCAGTGTTTCCCTCTTCATTTCTATCACTGACTAGCCTCCCCCGCCCACGTCTCTGGCTGCCCAAGGCAGAATGAAAAGAGAGACACAACACGCGCACAGAAACTTCCCTTCCCTCTCCAGTTATCACACCGAAAGAAACCCGAGTTCAACGCGCTTTCTTCCACCAATCTCTCCGGTATTAAAGCAATCGGGACTCCCATCTCTTTTTCCCAGCATGAGATTATACTAAAGCAGAGGTCTTCAAACTTGGCAACTTTAAGACTTGTGGAAGCTATGCTGGCTGTAGAATTCTGGGAGTTGAAGTCCACAGTCTTAAAGTTGCCAAGTTTTCCGAAAGAAACCCGAGTTCAACGCGCTTTCTTCCACCAATCTCTCCGGTATTAAAGCAATCGGGACTCCCATCTCTTTTTCCCAGCATGAGATTATACTAAAGCAGAGGTCTTCAAACTTGGCAACTTTAAGACTTGTGGACTTCAACTTCCAGAATTCTCCAGCCAGCTGGCTGGAGAATTCTGGGA
>QLTV01001137.1:193940-213535 GCA_003457575.1 Thermophis baileyi
TCCTGCTCCTCCCTTCCTTTTATTTCAATGTCTTTTCTTTCACACATCCATCTTGCAAATAGGTCCATGTTCATTCTCTCTATATGACCAAGCCACTTACTACATTTCTTTTGTACTATTCATTCTTCTTTTTTTGCATTGAGAAGTTCAAGTCAATGAATAATATACAGTAAATATGATTATTAGAAAATGAATGATAAATCAAGCCATAATATGCAAGGTGGTGTAATTTTTAATTTTTATTGCAAAAGGAGAAAGTAAAAAAAGAAATTGACATACCTGTAAAAAATTTCAGATGTAACATTTTTAATTATCTTAAATTATTTTAATTTTGATTACTTTTTTTGTCCATATGAATAAACCTTTCAGTTCAGGTCTAGTCACAAACCTAAGAAGGAATTGGTACCACATTAAGACATGCCACCAAAGTGAAATGAATGAGATTTTAAATCTAATTTATTTAGGACATTAAAACAAACAAAATAAGTTCTAAATATTATCGACAAGTGCAGGTTATTTACAAACCTAGATGAGCCTACACTTAATTCAATAGCTGTTCCAAATGAGCCTATATTTGACATCAAATATAAGCTCATTTGGAACAGCTGTTGATAGTCCATGGCATAGATTCAAATCCTGTGGCTGTTTAAAGAGAAAAATGCTGGAAAGTTACAGCTTTTGTCATTCCTATTTGCAGCTAATCCTGCATTAGATTTAAAACTATATTACTACAAATTGTTTGCCATTGTTGGTTTTGTTGCTCTGCCTATGTCTATTCCTCTTCTTAAAGAAGCCCTTACAACAACAACAACTACTACAACAACAACAATATTTTCTGTGAAATCACTACTAAATTTCTTAGTGTCAACCTGCTTCCTCTTTTTAATTCTCTATTCTCAAACAATTTTTATGTAGTTTATGCCTAGACTCCAGTGGCTATGACTTTACTTTTAAGAAGAAATGAAGGAAATCCTAACTTATGTTATATATTTAAATTTTTTGAAATTTACATGGATAAAATATCTGTTCCTCTGTGTCTCTCTCACACACATGTTCATTCATACACACAAATATGTGCACACACTATCACACAGATATTGTTAAAAAGTTACCTGCTTGAAATTGCACATTTTATTTCATTTGTGGTAGAAATCTTGATCAGCAGAAAGTTTTAAAATCACCAGTGCCAACCGAAGCAGCTGTTCAGCCTTTGTCTCTTTCAGTTATAGCCCCAAACTATAAGAGAAGACATCTTATCTTATCTTAAGAGAAAACTATTGAGGACAAGTATGAGTTGATTTTTTTTAAAAAAAAAACTCTATGCTTTAGTGAAACTGTCAGACAAAAGAGTGATTATTATGAGAGTCAAGGAACATGCAATGATTTTTTACTGATCCTTGCTAATATGATAGAAATGAGTAAAATATCAAGAAAAGTTTTCATTAGTTAACTTTCTCATGTTATTTATATGAATTTCTTGGCTTTTATGAAACAGTGAAGCTAAGTATTTAAGTGTATGTGCATGTGCCTCCACAGCAAGGCCTAAGGCAGGAGTGTCAAACTGGCGGCCTGCAGGCCGGATGTGTCACATGCAGGCCACGTCTACCCCCCAGCTCTGTGAAGGGAAAAAACCATCATGATATGTCACGTGATGGCAACATGATGCGGCAAGTTTGACACCTGTGTCCTAAAGGGAAGGAAAAATGACATATGCATCATAATGTAATCACATCAGTATTGTCATTTATGTAAAGTACTTGTGTCAGGCAACCTGAGAAAATAATTATTGTGGCATATGTATACAAGTAATCCTTATGTTATGACAACAATTGGGAACAATTGAATTTCTATTGCTAAACAATGCAGTTTAAATACAGACTAAATGCTTAGTCACATGAATCTTCCCTTGCATACAGACTAAATCTTCCCTTGCATACTCCCTTGCATATAGACTAAATGCTTAGTCACATGAATCTTCGCAATGACAATCCCAACAACTGCCCCCATCCATATATCTCCCTCCACCTCTGCCTTTTTGGCTGCCCTGTATCTTGCCTTCTTCAAAGGAGTCCAGTTGGTGCAAAGCGAGTCTGTAGGAGGTTTGATATTTCAGGGAGGATCCATTGTTTTAATAGGCTACATTTGTTTTTGGAGTTTGTGTAGCCACCTTAAAGAAAAAGACAACACCCCCCCCCCCATTTGTGAGAAGTGTATCTGGCTCACGGAACAGCACAAAGTGGCCATGAGGCAAGCAGCTTCTGTAAGAAAGTGGAGTCTCACATTGCATTGCATTGAGTGTGCTCCTCTACAACAAACAGAAAGATAAATTGGCTGCTACTAGGCCGTGGACTAGAGTGAGGAGCAGACTGAATCCTAAAAAGTGTTTGGATGGCAGCATTGAAATTAAACCTCAACCTACAGGTTGTAACTGGTATCCTTGACCTGGAAGCATTTGCTTTTTTCTGCTTTAGACTCCCTTGCATGTCTGACTGGCAAGGCTGGGAGCAGGATGAGGTCTGGGGAAACCTCAAGAAGCAGAAGATGGAACACTGAGTGCCTCAGGATGGGGAAGCCTTGGGATGCCTTTGGGTGTCTGGAAGACAAGTATGACTTGACCTACACACTTTAATTGCCTTCTATGTGCTGGTAGCTTCTGCTGACTTGCTTTAGGCTTCCTTGCGTGGGAGTAGGCCATGGTCTATAGATTGTAACTGCCCTCTCTGTGCTTGTAGTTCCTGATGACTGGCTTTAGGTTACTTTCCATGGCTGAATAGCTGGATTGGGACTAGGCTAATTCCTGGGGAAACCCCAAGGGGCAGTGGGAGGCCTTGGGAGGCCCTTGGATGGTTGATGGAAAGTAGACCATCGGCTACAGACTATAACTATCCTCTGTGTGCTGGTAGCTTCTACTGAATAACTTTAAGCACTTTTGCATACTGAGTGATTGGGAGAAGCCTGGGGGAAGCGGAAGGGGCAGAGACTGGAGCATTAGGTACTCAAGGGAAGGGAGGCCTTGGGAGGCTGGGGAAGATGAGCCTGAGCCTGTCCTAGGTCTCCCTGTACCACCCCCACCCTTGAAGCACCCTATGCTCCACTTAACAACATACATATTCATTTAACAGCTGCATCATGGAGAGCAGTGAGTGGAGGTTGTTAAATGAAATCATGTCACTTTACGGCCATCACTTCTTGCTCCATTACAGTCATAAGTATTAACAATGCAGGGGTATTAACAATGGCTGTAACCTGAAGAACCAGTAGTAAGTCCATTTATTCAACATTGCTAAAAGTATTCTCCATGTGCCGGTAGATGGTCACTGAATGAGAGAGAGAGAGAGAGAGAGAGAGAGAGAGAGAGAGAGAGAGAGTGTGTGTGTGTGTGTGTGTGTGTGTAAATATGCATGTGTATATGTATATGCATAAGTATATATGTATGTACCTCTATGTGTTAATGTACGGAATGTATGTATGGAATAACAATTTGACTTTCATAATTTTCTTAGGAAATTTGAAGCTAGGATATCTTAATGTTGTGTTATTAGTAGATTCTCCGAGGAGCCGAGGTGGCGCAGTGGTTAGAGTGCAGTACTGCAGGCTACTTCAGCTGACTGTTCAGCAGTTCAGCGGTTCAAATCTCACCGGCTCAAGGTCGACTCAGCCTTCCATCCTTCTGAGGTGGGTAAAATGAGGACCCAGATTGTTGGGGGCAATATGCTGACTCTGTGAACCGCTTAGAGAGTGCTGTAAAGCACTGTAAAGCGGTATATAAGTCTAAGTGCTATAGTGCTATTGCTATTCTCCAAAAACGGAATGTCTCAAAGATAATTTCCCCTCTTGTATCTGACCTTTATATTACTTATTAGAATATAATATTTTTAAAATAATTTTATTAAACATTACATTTAAAATTAATTTAAATTTTAAAGTCAAGAGATAAAAACTAACAACAACTAATAATTAAGATAGAAGGGAGAAAATAAAAATAAAAAAGCAAAGCCCAAATTGCAGAAAGAAAGACAAAGAAAAACAAAGAAATAACTTCCAAATTTCTTTTACAATAGATATAGGTATGAATTTACTTTAAATAGGATCAAGTAGAGACTAATACATTTAATGATGAGTATTACATTTCCCTTTAGAAGTTGTAAATATAGTTATATTTTCAGCCTTTATATTTTCAGCCTTTATTGTCTTGATCTAGACTTTGTGTGAAGTAAGTTATATATGTATTTTATAGTCAAATATTTATCTTAGTGAAGAACATCAGGCTTTGAATTCTATAAAAATCAGAAAGCGCTTTATTATCTATGGATATAAAGCCTCAGGGGTTCAGTTACAGGGGCAGCAATGTCAAGTAGTTATGCATAATCCAAAGAAGTGAATATTGAGAAGATTCATCATAACTTTTTTTTCAAATAAATTTGCAGTATAAGCACTTTGCTTTTCTTTGGCCCTATTGGCATATGCCAGGGTGTCCCATGACAAGTTTTTCACCTCTGGCCCTCTTCACATATCCTCAGGACACTGACTGAGAGCCACTGTTCTAGAGTATATCAGACTGATTCCTAGAAGTCTCAATAATTGCCACACTAAAATCCATACATCTGGAAAATAATCACACTGGGATTCATTCTCTTACATGTGTATTTATCCAGAATGGATCCACCCTGGATATTCCTATGTATCATTTTCCCCAAATATTTAAATGCATTCTTAAACCTATGACTGCTGAAAAATGATTACACATTTATCACCATATTCGCATATGATGAATTTGAGAAGTTCATTGACTTGGGTGCAGATAAAAAATGTGCAAAATGTGTCTATTTTTTCATACATTAACTATTACCTCTGTTGATTGCAGTAGAATACTCTTGTTGATGTTCTTTAAAGAATGAGTAACCACAAACAGATTTCTATTTATTTCTCCTTATCATTAGCTCTTTACTATTTAGCTCAGGCTTTAGAGCAATCATATAACACTTGGGGGAAAAGATACAACCCAGCAAACCAGCACTGGAGGTCAAGATGGAGAAGATCTCTACAACCACCATGTATTTTCCCTTGGTGCTTAGGTAAGTTGGGACAAAGGTGATCCATACACTGCAAAAGACTAACATGCTGAATGTTATGAACTTGGTTTCATTAAAGGCATCAGGTAACATTCTGGCAAAGAAAGCTACAATGAAACTGATTAGAGCCAGAAATCCCAGATAGCCCAGAACACAGTAAAACATAAAGTCTGACCCTTCATTACATTCTACCACAATTTCCTTGGTCAAAGAATGCATGTCGAGGTCTAAAAAGGGAGGAGCAGTACACAACCACACAGTACAAAGGAGTAATTGAAAAACAGAGCAGAATAGGACCATAAAAGTAGCCAGTCTTTTCCCCACCCAACTCCTTATTCTGGATCCTGGCTTTGTAGCCATGAATGCTAGAACCACAGTGATGGTTTTTGCCAGCACAGAAGAAATAGCTACAGAGAAGATAACGCCAAATGTGGTTTGCCGGAAGAGACAGATTATAGTGTGAGGTTGGCCAATGAATAGGAAGGAACAGAGGAAGCAGAGCAGGAGGGAGATGAGGAGGGTGTAAGTGAGGTCTCGGTTATTGGCTTTGACAATTGGAGTATGCTGGTACTTAATGAAAATCCCCAGCACCAAAGCTGTGATCGCAGAAAGTAAAAGAGCCATAAAAGCTAAACCAAAGCTCAATGGTTCATCATAAAGGAGAAAATTTAAACTCTTGGGAAGACATCCATCTTGGTTACTGTTTGTATACTGATCATCTGGACACTGGATACAGTTGTCCATGTCTGAAAAAAAAGATAAACCAATAACATCTCAGTGTCTTGAATACATATGTGCTTTTATCAAGGATTTGTGTTTTTTCTTTTCTTTTCTTTTTGATTCCTAACAAGGATGAGGAAAGGTATGGTGGAGATCCAATTTTCCAAATATCTAGCGGGAATCTTGCCCATTTCCTTAAATAACAATAATAATAATAAAAAAATATTAAAATTTGCAGTATTGGACTTTAAAAATTCTTTAATTCATACAGATTGTTAATATTCAGTTAATATTGTTTTTCTCTCTTAAATTTATATCTGAATTTATTCAGATATTTTTCTTTTGCATATTTCCTCCCAAAATGAGTGAAAACAGGCATTCACATTATAAAATTAGTGGAAAAGTTAAAAAAAATCATGTAGAAATGCACAATTATGGCTAATTGACAATTTATACATCTATCAGTATTTTAAAATGCTTATGAGAGAGAGAGAGAGAGAGAGAGAGAGAGAGAGAGAGAGAGAGAGAGAGAGAGATTTTATAATTGGTGAGCATCCAGCCTAAATTGCAATCCCATAACACTTAAAGGCATTTTTTTGCATGATATAATAAACCTAGCCATACCAATCTCCACTCATCTGATTCTCTTTTGTATGCCAGCTATACATTACAGTACATAACACACAATGAGTAGGACTATCATCAGTGATCAATTTTTAGACTTCAAGGTGCTATGAATTTTGGTCATAATATTGTTGGAAAGTGGAAAACTTGATTGAAAGGACTGAAATTTACATTATATTTTAAAAGAGAATTTCTATAAAATGATATGCCATTGGTATATGATTCTAGAAAAAAAAAAGCCAGGATATATCAGGGTACTTCAAATTTACACTGAAAATGTGGACAATGCAAAGAGTCATTTTATCATACCTTGTGGACTAATAAAAAAGCTAGAAAATTTGGGATTTAAATATACACATTTGCTCAAAACAAAACAAAACAAAACCCTTGTGATTTATGGGTTTTCCAGTTAGATAGCTTATTGAAGAAAGAATGAACTTTTTCTTTTCTTTTCTTTCTTTTCCAGTGCTATTTCTACTTTCTTTCTTACTTATTCACTAATCTTTATTTTCTTTTTTAATATTTGCAAGGCTTTTATCTTTTTTAAATAAAAATTATATTATGAAAAATAGTTTTCCAGTTATTGCAAATATGGCAGAGAATTGGCCAATCCCAGTATGCTGCTTTATGCCTGGCACCATTTTCTGCCTCTGTTCATATACCTCCATGTGATTGTGTGAAGGTGAAAACTACTGTGGAGCAAGGAATTCCCATTTCCTGAACCTCTTTAGAAAGTTAAGTTCAAAATTCAGGAGTTTCAGCTTAAGTACACAGTTCAAGTTACATGAGGAACTTGACAAGTCCCTGTAGGTTTTTGGACAAGATTTTGAATGTGGTTTGCCATTGCTTCTTTCCTGTGTCTGAAAGAATATGACTGGCTCAAAGTAACCCAGCTGATTTTGTGCCTATAGCAGAACTAGAATTCACACACTCTCAATTTCTTGGCTGATGCCTTAACCATTATACCAAGCTGGTTCTTATCAATTGACTAGACAAAGTTAATGTTGGAGCCTAATTTTAATGTTCTATCCATCCCAGCATGCTTCTGTTAAAAATATAATGCAAATGGGTTAGAAACTATCTTTAAGGGATAAGTGGTCAAATCCATGGACAAATTCTTTGGTCAAGTCTTTGAATTTTTTAAAATTAGCATTCTCTATAGTACAGATTTTATTTTCAAAATATATTCAATTTGCAGTAACTAGATGGGTTTCCCTTGTAGAACTTTCAATTCTCAAAGTGTAAGTTTATTATGCAAGGTGCATTTTATCTAAAATAATATAAACGGATACATTTCTGTCTCTGTTTCTTTCTCTAATTCTATTATTTTTGTCAAAATTTTCCCTCTGTATATTTTCATACTTATGAAAAAACTGTACTATACTGCAGCATTTGGAAAAATCCAAAACACATGCTTATGTTTTGATTTAGATTTTAATTTAAAAAATCCACAGTTGGTTTTGTTGTAAGGAATATCCTTCTGGGTTCAGTTCCAAGTGGGGAAAAAGACACTGGATTCCTGGAAGTTGCTTGGAAAGAAGGTTTAATGGTGGACAGGAGCACATGGCATGGGCTCCTGAACAGAAAAGGTGGATCACATGCTTCCAGATGTTGGGAGAGGAGAGAAGGAGGGAAAAGATGCTGAGTCTCTTGGTTTTATGACCTCTGTTGGGCCCCCCCTCTTAGTTTCCTGTTCCTGTACAGAAATGTATCCCATTGGCTGTCAGACATCTGCCCAGGTGCCATGAGGCAGAGGGCTAATCCTATCTTTGTTATGTAGAATAGACTGCCCATTGACAAAGGTGGGGGGATGAGTGAGCTGGGCCATTCCTTGATGGCCCATTGACAAAGGTGGGGGCTACCAAGAGTGAGTCTGTTTCCTTTCTAAAAGCATGTTTCTCAATTTCTCTAGGGATATTCTATAATATTCTGCCTTTTTAATATTTCCTAGGATATATTTCATTTTTCTAGGAGAGGGGTGGATGCTAACTTCCTACAGTTGATTCATAGTAATTATGCTACACTACTTTCCCTGAACAATTTATCAGGAAAAAAAAATATTTTTGCTTAGTCCAGAAGATAATTTCCAATCATATTAGATTATGCCAAGCTAGACAAAAACATAATCTGTAGATGCTGCTACAGGCTAACATATTTCTTTTGTAGTGTAATTCCTGGTTTTATTTTTCAAAAATTAAAACAACTTAAAACGTTAAAGGGATGTGGGGAAGATCAATAGACAGATTTGTTCCCATAGGCAATCTCATCCCTGATATAAAACAGGTTTATAAATCACATTAAGCCCCTCAAATCATATATCATCATGGCTTAGAATTTTATGCAAAATACATCCTTATTTAATTAAAAGACTAAATAAAATTAATTCATTGTAACATGACAGTGTATTGTATTACCTACCATTCTGGTTAGAAATCTTCCCTTTGGGACATGAAACACAGTCATAGCAACAGAATGGTTTCCCATCTTTCTTTCTTCTAACAGAACCTGGATGGCAGTGGTCATTACATACTGAAAATGGTGGTGTCTGTTAATAAACAGAGGGGAGAGAAAACTTAGCAAAATATTTTCAAAGGGTTTTTCTCATTAAAAAGGGTTTTTCTCATTGAAAAGGGTTTTCTCATCAAAGAGACAAAAATCCTTACGTGAAACATATTCAGTTATTCAGGACATGATTCTAGGACCTTGATCTTGATAGCTTGAAAAAGTTGTCTTACTATTTGCTTTAGTAAGCTAACATTCTATTCTGATTCTTGAAATAGTTTGTAAAATCCATAAACAAAATGCACATCCATATATTTTTTCCTCACAGATTTCTGTAAAAGAGATTTTCTATGAAAATTCCTGTCATATATATATTGTAAATTATCCCATACATTTCTTCTTCCTTATATTATTCCCACAGTATGGTGGGCTCCACTATATTTATATTCATATAAATGTATATGGTACATCATTTTAGTATTTTCCATGAAGTAATGCTGACTATAATGTAGATAGGTAGATCTACTATCTATAATGTCTTCTGCTGACTATAAAGTGGAGTGTGGAAATGTGGAAAGTCCAGATTTTACACATGTTCTTCCAAAGAAGGAAATTTTCTTTACTTTCCGAGCTCAATATATAATAAAATGTTACCTTATTGAAGTTGCTATGCCAGAGGATCTTCCCATCATTAATATATAATTGTTTAGTAGATAAGACATGTGGGTTCAACTTTCCTACTTTTACTCTGGAGAATGATTTGTTTGAAAAAGTAATCCAGTTGATAATATCAAATCCACCTTCCAATTCACCTTGCTCATCGAAAGATACTAGGTCTCCAGCACTGTTGTTAAATGAAATTCTCCTCAAGAAAGGGTGAAGCTGCAACCCAAGATAACAAAAGGAGTTTTAAATGAAAAGGTGAAATGTCTTTATTATTGCTATTTCATATAAATATTGAATTGATATCCACTAAAATCCTCAGTGTGGATTAAAAGCAAATAGCAAATAAATATAGGTATATAGAACACAACAAAACAAATATAATAGACACAGATGTGCAGAAGCTGAAAGAAGCAGCAATATAACAATAATGTAATAATTTTGGAGGAAAAGCAATGTGAAGTCTAGAAAGTGATGTTGATGGTTCTATCAATCAATAGAGAAAACATGAAGGAACTAAGTAATACTGAAAATTGCACGTTCCTATTTTAATAAATATAATGGGCTGATATTAAGCATTACATCTGAAAAAAATGATATGGGTCATGACATTTTTTTTTTAAAAAATTGCTGCAATTTGTGAAGAAGGAAATAAATGGTCTCTTAGATTTCAGAAAGACATAAGGCTAAAGAATCTGGGAGGTATGATAGTAAAGGTGTTGAACCTATTTTAAGAGCCGAGGTGGCGCAGTGGTTAGAGTGCAGCACTGCAGGCTAGCTGCAGTTCGGCAGTTCAAATCTCACCGGCTCAAGGTTGACTCAGCCTTCCATCCTTCTGAGGTGGGTAAAATGAGGACCCAGATTGGTGGGGGCAATATGCTAACTCTGTAAACCACTTAGAGAGGGCTGTAAAAGCACTATGAAGTGGTATATAAGTCTAAGTGCTATTGCTATTGCTAACTGACACCAAGGGGACCCACGTCCTGGTCTGACCTCATCCATGGAACCTCATTCAGTGACTTTCAACCCAATCTAGTTTGCTGCTGTGGGGAAAAATGAGAGGAGGGAATGGTATTTACAGTCTTGAACTTCTGTATTAAAAGCAGGATATAAATCTAACAAATACATATAAACAAAGCTTCCAGCCATACTTGGTGCCAGTTGTCTCACTCTTAAGTGGAAAATACTACTGGCAACCTAATCAGAAGCAGAATAGAGCTGGACAGGATCTTGGAGTGCTTCTAGTCCAACCCCCTGATCAAGCAGGAGACCCTATACCATTTCAGATAGGTGGTTGTCCAGTCTTTTCTTTAAAACTTCCAGTAATGAAGCACCTACAACTTCTGAAAGCGAGCTGTTCCACTGGTTAATTGTCCTCACTGTTAGGAAGTTTCTCCTTAATTCCAGGTTACTTCTCTCCTTGATTAGTTTCCATCCACTGTTTCTTGTCTTACCTTCTGGTGCTTTGGGAAATAAATTGTCCCCCTCTTCTTTGTGGCAGCCCCTCAAATACTGGAATATTGCTATCATGTCACCCTAGTCCTTCTTTTCTCTAGCCTGGCCATACCCAATTCCTGCAACCATTCTTCATATTATTTTTGTCTCCAGGCCCTTAATCATCTTTGTTGCTCTTCTCAGTACTTTTTCCAAAGTCTCAACAACTTTTTTGTAATGTGGTGACCAAAACTGGATGCAATATTCCAGGTATGGTCTTACTAAAGATTTATAAAGTGGTACTAATACTTCACGTGATTTTGGTTCTATGCCTCTCTTTATACAACCAAGGATTGTATTAGCTTTTCTGGCTGCTGCACACTACTGGCTCATAATTTCCTATGAGGAAATTATCTGAGAAGATATAGACAGAATTATTTGTGATTGTGATCAATAGTAATATAAACTTTACATAATGCTACTTTTCAATTGCTTATTTATGGCAATAAAATTGTTTTGAATATAAAATAATACCTGCCAAGGTTGTGGGCTCCCAAGTATTCTCATCATTCTGTGTTGGGAATCCAGTGACTGCATGGCATCTAAAGCACGTGCCACAACACAGACAGCATTATATACACTGTAGCTTTGGGCAGTCATCTTCATTTCAAAAAAGGGTCCAGGAAGGTTTTGCAAGTTTTCTCTCCCAGTGCAAAATACTGTATGCTGTTCACCAGTGTAATAATTTGAAAATAAACAGTTGAAAGCCTGTTCCCAAAAATCATTAATAAAATTGTCTTTCTTTAGTAAATTAGGCTTTATGGTTGTAAGGAAATGTTGGAATCCCAATACTTCCCTGGAATGAACTGCAAAAGACAAAGTCCCTTGGAACACCATTGTATCCCAATCCTTATGAAACTGTAAAGCTGGGAAGTCCCATTGGGCTGTCATAATCCATACTCTGTCTAGAGTGTCTGCTATGTCATTATTTTGAGTGAGCAAAAATTTCAAACTCAGTGCAGAATGAGTTTCTGCATATACCAGAACTGCTTTGACTTCATTGATCCTAAAACAATTGAGTCTTTTTTCAGTCTTCATATATGAGTCATGGATTTCCAAGAAGTTTGTTATGGAGGGCATTCTGTCAGTGAAAGCAGAACAAATACCATTTTGGGAAAGCATTGGCACTAAGGTCCGAACAAAATTTTCTCCTTTGTCATCATCCAGTGTGATGATCCCAACCCATATCCATTGGAAATGCTTAAGTAGTTCGACAATACCCTTATACTGATGCTTTTCATTGGGAACCACCCGGTAAATGAAAGGGAACTGTATTTTAGTAGTCAATAAAGGATCAAACAAGTAATAAGAGACCTAAGCAAAAACAAATTTCTTGGCATAAGTAAAATAAAAACATGTACTTACTGACATGTCATAATGAACTTTCTTCTCAATTAGTGCCCTCCATAATGAACAGATTTCCCATTTTTTTGAATATAATATATTCATAATTATAGCAAAATAGAAATTAAATAATACATGTATCAAGTTTGCCAGGCATGTACAACTACAACTGCCAGTATGGCCAATTGTCAATATAATTGGAGAAAATTAGATTGGGGAAAATTTAAGTAATTTAATGTTACAAAGCAATAATAAGAATTACTGTTTCAAAAATATATTATTTTTTTAATCCTAAAATTTCTTGATTTTTTTTTCTAAATTCATGCCTTAATCCAGACTGTATTTTGGAATAGTTTTTCTCATATGAAAAAAAAATGATTTGTAACTAGCATTTCTAATATCACAATAGGAACACAATTTGGCACTTCTTGGAATTAAAGACAGAAGCAATTTTTCACCATTGAAATATAATTTCAACTTCTAAATCAGTTTCACCTTTTTCTAATCCAGTTTCCCAAACCAGCAATTAGTAGCTAAACCATCAAGATGATAGCCATAATGACTTCTGGTAACTTCAGAATTATCATGATGCAAGTGGTATAGCTTGGATTAGATTTCAGAGCTTAAATCTAAGGTTCCAATACAAAGAGTTCCTATATAATTATCCAGACAATAGCATGTGATCAGGACATCTGTATATAACTCCAATGTTAATACATGGACTGATAAGACATATTGAAATCTAAGAATAATGTTATTCAATACAATACTTTTTTTTCTTTTTAACTGTATATGTTTGTATGTATGTGTTACTTTATAAATGTCATTTCTACAGCAAAGTGGTGCTGATTTTTAAATAACAAACATGGGTGTTTAAATGAGGGATATGTAAGACATTAAAATTACTAGGCTGCATCATTGGATGAAACCTCTCTATCTTATTTTCTCTCTTGGTCCTTAATATGAACATCTTACAAAAATTATGAAAGTCACCTTACATAGATGAATTCTCTTACCTGGGGAATTTTATAAATACTTGAGATCGTAGCCATATGAAGGGAAGTTTCTGAATGAAGTGCCCCAGTGATAGCTATCAAATTCTTCCCTGAATTACACTTGTAATTTGGAACTGTTGTTTTCGGGCTATAGAGGAGATTCATGGTTGTCTGAAAGGTTAACCTGTCATTGAAGTAGCTGTCATAGATGTGGAATCCCATTGTTACATTAGCCAAGAGCCTTGGATTCTCATTGACTTCCTTCACAGCATACAAGAAGGCCAAGACCTGCTGGTAGTTCTTTATCACTACACTGCAATGAAAGCATTGGTATAATCCAAGAATATTCTAGATATTTGTAATCAAAAGCACATATTTCTTATAGAGATATCTGTTTCTCAGAATGGCACTCAGGATGTGCCAACAACCACATACTTCATTAGAAATGAAGTATATATAACTTTGAAATGATCAAGAAATTACTCAGAAAGTAATTTTTCTCCTGTTATGAAAGATTCAAACCAGTTATTTGATTAGGTTAGTGAGAGAAAGAGACTCTTCTTATTGGTTTCTTTGCTGTTCAGATGCTTTGTCTATAATAAATGGACAAGGTCCACCTGTCTCTAGGTGAAGATAATATTGTGTGCCAAAGGAAATCACATTTCCAATTGTTCCTTAGGTTAAAAATATATGTCTGAAAGGAGAAACGAATTATGAAGCAGCAAAATACAGTATGGTGTATAAATTAGAAAAGCAGCAGTTGGCTGGGCTCAGACTTACTACTAAAGAATGATAAGACTTTTTCCTGCTTAATGGGATGCATGAATCCAGACATTAGGAATTAGTCAACAAAATATGGTTAAAATATTATTGCAGGGTTGCTATTTTCTTTGGAGTTTTTGTCCTGAAAACTGAAAGGAGGAAACTATAGTGTCATTAATTATAGAGTCCTGTGATAAAATTGTCCTTTTACATTTCATCCAGTTATTCTTATAGTAGATATGACTTAGGCCTAATTGATTTTAGTGAATTTAATTTAACTTTGATTTGGATAATGATTATGTGTTCATTTTCAGTACCATGATTTGATTCACTTTTTGGTTCAGATGATCAAACTGACCATATTTACAAGAGTAAAAATGAGAAAGGCATGTAGATGTGGCCCAAGATTTATTTATGAGAAATATTTCTTTTTCATTTTTCTTCCTTTCATATTCTTCTAACCCTATAACAACCCAATGACAAATATTACATTAAGAAAAGTACTTCAGAACCTGAATATGGGTCTTCCTGGCCCACATCTGACACTTAGAGCAACCCACTCTGCTGACTTGTACAGCTTTGTAATACCCTTTATGTTTAACTTTTAAGAGCTATTGATCAATATAATCATCTCATACTTCTTTGAAACAAGAAGTAACACAGTAAAAGGGATAGAAACTGAAGGACTATGAGAAAGAGAGAACATGAAACATCTTCATTTATTTTGAGAAATCCAAGCTCTTAGAGATACAATGGTCATTAAGGTGAAACCGCAGTAAATAAGAACCAATTTGCATCCAAATATAGAGGCAAAACTGAAGGAAGTGCCTCGTATGATACAGAAAAGTAGTTGGGATTTAAGGAAGCTGTAAGTCTTGACAAATATTGAAAACAACATGATCTGGTAGACAAATTAATAGAGTGTAGTTCTCACAAAAGAAAGGCAAAATGCAGAATTGAAAAAATGATATTTTGAAAACCTGTAACTATATTTTTAACACAATCTTATTGAAATTCTTTATTTTGCTCAAGTAAGGAAATTTTTCTTTCTCTTCTTAGGAATTATGATAATGTTCTCCTGGATCTCTCATTGAAATAAGAAATTCCTTACATAGGATCTTCAATAAACATTGATCTGGGGTGTTCCTGGAAAGACAGAGCCTTGAAAAAGGAGACGAACTGAGAAGAGATCCCTCCAATGACAAAGTTACCTGGCTGGTAATATTCATGTGGGATTTGGAGGGCATCAACCCTGTTGCAAAGAATGGGGTGCATCTTACATTCAGTTTGGGGCAAAAACACCAGCCATAACATCAGCAGACATAGCAACCAAAAAATCATTGCAAATATAAAAATGAATCTGTTTCCTTGAAAATAAAATTCAATATCCCACTCTAACTCATTAATATCTAATGTTAGTTTTCCTATACCAATCCATCTTCAACAATTTTTCATTTTCCTGGTCTCTATCCACAGAACACATACAACAATGAAATGAAATGTTGGTGGCTTTCCTTGCCCAGCGTCTGTCAAGCCCAGTTCTAACATTTATCTGTTCTGTTTCTGATTGCAAAACTGTTCACTGAAACTTCATACAAACATAAGCAAGAAACATTACCATCACTTGAGATAATGATATAGTTCTCAATTAGCTCCCCAAAGTGATCACAAGAAACAGAGTATCTGAAGAAAACATGTTTGTGATTTCATCTCATATCTGTTTCTCATTGAGAGAGGGAGGATATTTGTTTCTATAACAAGTAGGAAGAAAATACAGCTAGAAAAAGAAGATTTGGGAGAAGGTAAAGAACATGCTTGTAATAAAATAACAATGAATACATTTTTGCAGTCAGAAACTTATGAAACTCTCAGAGGAATTCCAAAATAGATTCCATAAAGTGTCATCTACATATCCATCTTTCTTGAATAATGAGTATACTCTGCAAACAGAAGTTTTGTTGCTTTTATTGTTTTAAGAGCTCAGATATTACTATTAACATTGCATGGAAATCCATTTCAGTGTAGTTTTAACCAATCAGTTTTTTTTCCCTTTAAGATGAATTTATTTATTTATTATTTATTTTATTTATTTACCAATTTTTATGCTGCCTATTCCCCCTACAAGGTGAAAGCATACGAAAAGAAAAGAATGGAGTTCTATCAAGCCAAAGAGAATTAGCTTAAGTGACCTTTAAAAGGCATCAGTAAGATTTTCCCCACATTCCTTCCTTGCCACTATATAGCAAATTATTTAACTAGAATTATCTGGATTAATGAGATCATATTGTTAATAAGACTTGGGAAACATTACATGATCATTTTAGAAGAGGAAGATACCAATAATGTAGAATATCAGTAGTTCGGGGTTGAAATGAGAAGTCCTTGGTGCTCTCTGAGCTTGGTTGTTTTCTTGCAGATATGTCATTACCCAAACTAGGTAACATCATCAGTGCTATCAGAAGAGAAGAGATTTGTATGTTCTGTCATAAAGAGGTTTCTGAGATTATGACGCTAGGACCTGGTAGGAAAGTGGTTGCAGAGAAGTTAAACCCCTTGGTGGCTCTTCAGAAAGCTTTAAATTATAATTCAATTGGAGAAAAAAGGCAGCAAATTAAGCTCAGAGATATCCATATAACATGAAAAGTCCAAGAGGAAATGTTGTATTTTAATCTACGGCCTTTGCAATGGTAAAACCAAGCTGTTTCACTCTATCTTTCAAAACTTCTTTGACCGCTTTATTTCTAAAGCTATAGATAATTGGATTGAGCAAGGGGGTTACTACTGTGTTGAGCATTGTAGCTAACTTGTTGAAATCCATAGATGAGCTTCCAGATGGCCTGACATAGATGAATATGGAGCTACCATAGTAGATTGAGGCCACAGTGATATGTGAACTGCAAGTGCTAAATGCTTTATTCCTACCTTGGGCAGAAGGCATCCTTATCACTGTGACAATAATGCAGACATAAGAGATGGTAGTGACGGAGACAGAGGAAAGCAATGTAAAACATGATGAAGCAAATTCTAAAACTTGAATGAGGTGGGTATCTGCACAGATCAACTTTGTCAAGGGTCCTGTGTCACAGAAGAAATGATCGATGATATTAGGTCCACAGAAAGGTAGATTTGACTTGGAAACTATCCCAACTGCAATGCAAACAAAACTAATGAACCAGCAGAAAACCACCATCAGTAAACATACTTGGTTACTCATGATGGCTGTGTAGCGCAATGGGTTACAAATAGCTAGGTAGCGGTCCACCGACATTGCTCCCAGTAGGAGGACTTCTGTGGTTCCTGCAAGAAAGTATAATGTGACTTGAAAGGCACACGCAAAGAAGGAGATGGACTTCTTCTCTGAAATGAGAATGCTGAGCATCTTTGGTGTGACAGTGGTGGTGATGATAATTTCCAACCAGGAAAGATGGCTGAGGAAGTAGTACATAGGGGTGTGGAGGCGGGAGTCCAGGTGGATCATGAGGACAACCAGAGCATTACCTATTAATGCTAACACATACATGATCAGGACAATGCAGAACAGAGGTAGCTGCATTTTCTGGAGATGAGAAAAGCCAAGTAAAAAAAATTCTGTGACAGCATTCCCTGAGATATTTTCTCTGCTCTTCAAGATCATTGGGTCAGACAACTGTAAAACAAACAAGCAAAAATCCACAAAATAATGTTGCTTCTATGAATTCTGAGCATAACGCAAGAGAATAAAAACAAATTAGGAGAAATTATGAAATAACTTTGTATATCCCAAGAATTTGCTGCTTGGGTCTACTTTCCAAACCATCTGAGAGGATATTTTATAGACTGCATCTAATCTATCTATATATTATATTTCACATACATACACAATTCTCACACACATTCCTACCAGAGTCTAATATTTATTTGTTTTTCTTCCAAATCAATCATATTTTTTTTCTGGTATACAAAAGAAAATACACAATAAATTTAATCTCTTTACAACTATCTGGTTAAACAAAAAATTGTAAGATGCTGGCCAGAAGGGAATGTATGAGATCCATGTACCAGTTCTTGTTAGCTTGTTCTATTTGTTTATTTGTTGTCAAAGAAAAAAATAGCAAACTCTTAATAAATTATGGTGTGAATAGAAAAAAGAAAAAGAGAATATTTTCCGACCTCCAAAGACTTTGCTATCTCCTCTGTGGGAAGAATAAACCAGTATAAGCAGAGAAAAGATAGACAAGAGAACAATCTCTTTCTGCTGGAGATCTTTCTTCAGTAGAGGGGCTTTTAGTACAGATGTCACAGCCTGGAGGACTGGAAGAATTGGGAACTTGGATTTTGAACAAATTATCCACTGAAACTACTGAACAAAATCTTATGAATATGCAGGCATTTAGTAGGCATATCTAAGAAATGATTGAATGTATGAATGAAATACATTTCATACTACTTCACTCCCAAAAGAATCATCAAAATAGAGCACTGTTGATCATTAATATCACTGCTTACCTTCTGGCTCCAGAATTTTGCAATTTTGAATTCTTCATTCAGCATCTGCAAAATTCATTGTATATACAGTAGTTAAGGATGGGAGACATGCAATAAAAATGATTCAACATTATATAATAACATGAATACAAGAGGTACTTGCATATTACTTAGTTTTACTATTTAGCAACTCCATCCATATTTCTTTCTGTACAGATCAAGCTTAATCAAACTATTAAAATAAGATAAAAATAAAAAGCTTCTCTGCAATGTGTTTTGCTTGTATGACTTTCTTTTTCAAATCATATTCTGAATTTTTGATAAAATATATTTCCTGAATGTATTAAGAATGCTGAATACATTAAGAATTGATGTATATCATACCGGAAACATACAGGAAAAAAGAAAATACTATATGATGGCATGAAATTATTAACTATTACAAAAGATCTGCAGAAGATTAACACTGACATCTTAAATAATCCTCAGCTATATTTCATTTAAGCTAAACTAATCACTTGGGGATTTAAATAGAGATCAGGCATTTGTACTGTACTGGGAAATTTGTTTCTCAAGACTAAATAAACATTGATTTTCCGCAATATTATGATACATTTAACTAACATCAAGACCTCTGTTAAATCTGAGAGATGATTAATTGCTATTGATACATGATGGCAGAAGAAAAACACATTTGAAGTTCATTCTGAGTAAAAACCTTCAGGGACAACTAAGTTCATAAGTTCTATTTTGTTTATCAAATATAATAATGAGCTGTATAGTTAAAAAGTAAATTACATTGGGAATGCACGTGAAGGATTTAGAGACATGCCTGTCAATTTCAAATTATCCAGATAGGATGTTGGGGTTCAGGATAATTTTCATCTTTGGAAGAATATTCTATTCTATTCTATTCTATTCTATTCTATTCTATTCTATTCTATTCTATTCTATT
>QLTV01001137.1:221971-233205 GCA_003457575.1 Thermophis baileyi
CCTAAAAAAAGATCTAGTAGAAAGAATAATTTCTTACTTTAGTTCTCCAAGAAATCACTTTGATTCTATTTGGACTGAGGTGGTAGGTAATTTTTGCAGGCAAACTAACAAACAAATTTACTCCTACCTTTCACCAAAGAAAGGTAGGTTTAAAACAACCACCAGTTTGGACGAAAAAATAAATAAGAACAACCAATACCTGATAATACATATTTTAACTGCGGCCAGAATTACCTACGCCCAAGTATGGAAAAAGGAAGAAGTCCCTACTAGCTCGATGATCATAACCAAAATATTAGAATGCGCAGAAATGAGTAGACTTACAATGCGAATAAAAGATAAAGAGGATACAGAATTTTACAAAATCTGGACAAGTTGGTACGATCGGTTGGAATGTAAAAGTAAAGTTAAGTAAGATAATTATAGACAATAGAGAAATCTGTAGAGAGTTGTAAAATAGATGAAACTAAAATTTAAGATTTATGTTAATGTGGAATATAGGTAAAAGTATAAGAATAACTAGTGAAGTGAGCGATATAACGATACGTGAAACTGCAAAATGAATAACAATGATTATTCGGTTTATTAGGTTTTGTGGTTTGTTTAGTTGGTTTGTATGTTTTTAGGTTTGTGTATATATGTATATATGTATATCTTTTTTTCTCTATGTTATATGTGTGTTTTTAAAATTACTTAATAAATTTTTTTTTAAAAAAAAGATCTCAGAAAACTCCCTCCATCAAGAACCCACCTACATGATACTTGCTAGGTAGCCTTGAGCAGCCAGGAGGGACACAGATCAATGTCACAATTTGTTACAATTACATTCTGGATGACCCTGTCCAGTTCCTCAGGTTCAACAGAATCAAATTGTTTTCAGATGTTACTAGCCACTTCCACAAAACTTGCACCATGCTTGGCATACAAGTAGGAATGGATTCAGGTGATTATATCTTCTGGATGCATAGAAAATTCCTTTGTGTGGCCCTGCAAATGTAGCCATATTAACCCTAAACAGGCCTGTTGGATGGCATTCTGTGGACATGAGAAATATTGATGTTTCACTGCTTTTACCACCAGGAGGTAGGCCTTTATAGCAGTTCTAGGTCATGGTTGATTGGATTCATCTCTTGTTTTCCTCTAGCGGTGCTCTAGGAGTATATTAATCCTTTTCATCTCCTTTAGCTCCTCTGTGAACAACATGAAGTAATGGGAGCAATGGGCCAAAATAGGCCTCATGGGCACCATCCTGTCCAAAGCTCTGGCTGCTTCCCTATTCCAGGCAGCTGCTAGGGCCACCACAGGTCTGTGCAACAGATCATCAGATATTTCTCCCAGCTCCCTTTGAAACCCGGTTATATCCATCAGTCACCTGGAGTGGCCGAATTGAATGGGTGCAGCCTCCCTGAGAAGCTGGATAGCATAAGGGAAGTTTAAAGTCACCAGGGCATGATCTGTCCATGGGAGAGAAACTCCACAGCTAAACCTGAGATGGCCTTGAACAGCTCAGGTAGGGAGGTTGCTACGCAGCAGGGAGCCTGATACAATAACAACAATCTCAACTGCTCCATTGAGCCTAACTTCAGGAATAGGGTCTCACAACAGGCAATTTGTAGAGTAATTCCTCCAATGACTACTAAAGATTCCTGGATGACAACTGCTACCCCAACACCCCTGCCCTCGGGTTTTGATTAGTATCAAACCCTAAATCTGTCAGAAACAATACCCCACTCCTCAGGTTTTAATGATACATGCCAGGTTGGCCTCCTTATTATCAAGGAGCCTTGATTGACCTGGTTCTTGACAAATGTATCTTTTCTTTTATGTACACTGAGAGCATATGCACCAAGACAAATTCCTTGTGTGTCCAATCACACTTGGCCAATAAAAAATTCTATTCTATTCTATTCTATTCTATTCTATTCTGTTCTGTTCTGTTCTGTTCTGTTCTGTTCTATTCTATTCTATTCTATTCTATTCTATTCTATTCTATTCTATTCTATTCTATTCTATTCTATTCTATTCTATTCTATTCTATTCTATTCTATTCTATTCTATTCTATTCTATTCTATTCTACTAAGCAACAGCAGTAAAAAACACACACCACCAGGCCATGTTGATTTTCTGAACAAGGTCTGAGTCCGAGTACAAGAGGCTGGAACAAATCATGAGTATTAAACACCAAGGATGTCTTCCCTGAGAGTAGCTCACTCTTTCACTCCCATCAAAATGCCCCCTACCCATCACTACTTGAATATGACAACTTGCCCCGCCCTCTCCCCAAGACTACATAACCCCATAACCTCAGCCTCCTGGTTTCCCTACCTTCATCCAAGCACACAAACCCAATCACAATAGACAACCTGAGGATAATGTCAGTTCCACAGTGCTTCAGCATTCATCCTCAGCGTAGTTGGGACCCATTAAAATATTATAACCACTGTGGATTAATATGACACAGCTTTAATTTCCAATCACTAGGAGTTCCTTGGATCAGCTATCACTATCATTCAGAAAAATCTACTACACATTTTGTTTTGAAGATAAAATGAATTGGAACTACCAATAATACTGATCATTTCTGGAAATTGTGGGGACTGCAGTGGCTCACGTGGTAAGACGCTGTGCCTGCACACCGCTGAGGTTGGCGGCTCGATTCCCATGAGCGAATAAACTGCGTAGGGACAAGAAAGAAGCCTCCCCCGATTGCCTATCGGCATTCAGGCATCCCGTGGGTAAAGATAACACTGCCGGAAAAAATTCCTTTCACAGAGGCAGCCAGCCACCTCGGTAGTCCCTGGCTAACACGTGCCATACGCTAAATTTTAAAAAAATCTGTAAATTGTAAAAAGTATTTTTCAATCAAAACACACATGAAAATAATTGCCTTGTTTAAGTTATATGGCAGAAAGAAGGTATTTCATACTCTATATCTTTTTACTTTCTCCTGTGGAGAATATTCAAGAAATGCAAAGCACCGTTATTGAATTATGACTTTACTTATTTTCCAAGGAATGGAATAACCAATGTTGTACTTTGGTATATTTGCTATTATTTATCTGATGGCTGTAGTTGGGAATGTTGTGTTTATTATTCTAGAGATCGCCAGCTATAACTTGCATATGGCCAGGAATTTTCCTTATTGAATTTAGTTATTTTTGAGCTGGATTCTATCTCTATCATTTTCCCAAAGCCATAACCTATTCCTTCATTCACACAAAGAAATAAGCATTTCTTGATTTGGTTGTATTTGTAATTACTTTCGTATTGAGAATTTGGCAAATTGGGTATTCCACCTACAGTATTGCCTCTCACATATAATTAAGAAACTGAATTCATTTTCTCCTTTATACATCAGTACTTTTACTCAAGGACCATGTTTGCTGGATATTTCATTACGATCGTAATTAAATTAAGCTATAAATTTTATTTTATTTTATTTTTAAAAAAACAACATTCTGTCAAAACACTGTTATTTACTGGTAAATCTTAAGGATTTCCTAAGGACATATTAAGAACAAGGAAGCATTTGATTATTGGCTGAACTTCATCATGAATTCCATAATGTGTTAATACCGATCATGTGCAGGAAGAAGCTATCAATAATACTGTTATATATTGAATGTACATAGTTTACTGTCAGGTCCTCCATTCTGGTGGGAGAATGGAGAGCCCTGATTGGTTGATCTCACTGACAGCTCGGTATATAAAGCCAGCTGTCAGAATGCCCTATTGCTGGAGTCTTGAGACACTCACAATAAAGAGCTGTTGTACCCAACCTGTCTCAAGTGTCTTCTGTGCCAGGATCCAACACTGGCGATGAAGGTGGGATCACAGAAGAGCTGAAGACACCGAAGACCCAGCCTGGCGGCGAACGATCGGCGGCCATTTATCGGTGGTAAATTCGAACCGCAAGTGGCGCCAGAATGTCAGCGTTCCACCCGCCGACGCCTTTTGACTCCACCAAGGAGAATTGGGGGTCCTACATGACCCGATTTTGCTGCTTCTTAGAGGCCAACGACCTTACCGGCCTTACTGACAATCGGAAGCGAGCATTATTCCTCAGCCATTGCAGCCATGAGGTCTTCGATACGGCTGAATCGCTGGCAGAGCCAACCCCCGTCGAGACAATCCCGTGGCCAATGCTGCAGAACCTGCTCCAGACGCATTATGCCCCGGTTCCCTCTAAGGTGGTCCGGAGGCATGAATTCCGCCAGAGGCTGCAGCAGGATGGGGAATCCATTAACCAATATATGGCAGTGCTTCGTAAGGCCGCCACACATTGTGAGTTCCGGGATCTCGACGACATACTTCTGGACCAGCTAATCTGTGGGGTCCAGGACCTGAGGTTGCAACGGGGTCTGCTGGCCAAGGCAAACCTCACCCTTCAGACTGCCCTAGACGAGGCCCGGGCTACCGAAGCGTCAAATAAGGGAGCTGACACCCTACACTGATGCCAGGCTCCACAAGTGCAACCGAAGCCACCCACTCCGGTGCACGAAAATTGGTGCCTTGAAGACCTATCCGAGGAGAGTGAGGAAGAGGAGGTTTTCCGGACGGAGCAGTGCCGCGGTTTGGAGCAGCCCAAACACCAGCCATGCTCTAGTTGTGGTGGGCAACACCAGCGAGCCTCCTGTAAATACAGGGACGCTGTCTGCCGCCACTGTGGCAGAACCAGGCACCTCGCCAGGGTCTGCCGGGCCAGCCAACCATCTGGGAGCCAAGCCTCTGCCGACTACAAGAGGGCCAACACACGTCAAACCCCCAAGTCAACCTGGCAGCCAAGACGCCGGCCAGAGGGGAATCGCAACCCTGAAGCCAATCAGACCCGGGTCGGACAGGCAAGCACCCCCCCCCTTGGGAAAAGATCCATGTCACAGTACGGATCGAAGGGTGCCCCTGTCAGATGGAGATCGACACCGGCTCTTCCATCAGCATCATTTCTTGGGCTGCCATCAGCAAGCCGTCCCAGCGCTCCGACAAAAGCACCTGAGGAACCAAGCCTTGAGGATCAACGACTACCAGGGCAACCGGATCCCAGTACTCGGCTGGAAGAACGTCCAGGTGCAGTTTGGCAAGTTCTGCGGCAACCTACCCATCACAGTGGTTCGAGGAGACCTGCCCACGTTACTCGGGTTAGACTGGTTCGATGCCTTAGGACTCGGGGTGACCGGGATCAACATGGTGTCCGGCAGCTGCACAGATGACCTGATCCACGAGTTTAAGGACGTTTTCAATGACCAGCTGGGCAAGTATGAGGGCACACCGATAACCTTCAATCTTGACCCTCAGGTGGCCCTCATCAGGCTTAAACCACGTAGGGTTCCCTTCGCCCTGAAGCCCAAGATTGACAGGGAGCTGGACAAATTGATTAGCCAAGGGGTCCTTGAGCCTGTCGATCACGCTCGTTGGGAAACCCCAATAGTCACTCCTATTAAGAGTGATGGGTCCGTCCGCATATGTGCGGACTATGAATGCACAATAAACAAAGCGTTGCAGCAGAGTGCATACCCCGTACCGATAGTCCAGCACCTGCTACACACTCTGGGCCCGGGCGCCATTTTTGCCAAGCTGGATCTCGCGCAGGCGTACCAGCAACTGCCAGTAGATGGTGCTATGGCAGAAGCGCAGACAATTGTTACGCACCACGGGGCATTCAAATGCCATCGCCTCCAGTTTGGAGTGAGTGTTGCCCCAGGGATTTTTCAGGGAATTATGGAGCGCCTGTTGCTTAAAATTCCTGGGGTGGTGCCTTACTTCAACGATGTGCTAGTCATGGCCGCCAACAAACAGCAGCTTGCCTCCAGGCTGCGAGAAGTCCTGAGCAGATTCCGAGCTGCTGGACTTAAAGTGAAGGGCAGCAAATGCCAAATTGGGGTCCCAGAGGTTGAGTTCCTGGGATACCGCATTAATGGCCAGGGAATCCACCCCACAACCAGTAAGGTGAGGGCCATCTGGGAGGCCCCCATGCTGACCAACAAGACTGAACTGCAGGCCTTCTTGGGCCTACTTAATTTCTACAGTATTTTTTTAAAGAACAAAGCCACCATTGCTGAGCCTTTGCACAGGCTCCTGGCCAAGGAGGCCGCCTGGGTGTGGGGGCATAAGGAGGCCACCGCTTTTGCGGCTGTCAAACGCCTCCTGTCAGAGGACAGCTTCCTCATTCAATTTAATGAGACTCTGCCGGTTGTGTTAGTATGCGACGCCTCTCCTTTTGGGGTCGGGGCTGTGCTCAGCCACCGTCTGCCCGATGGGAGGGAGGCTCCGGTCGCATACTTTTCACGGACGCTCTCCAGTGCCGAGCGGAACTACAGCCAGCTGGACCGCGAAGCACTGGCTGCGGTTGCTGGCATTAAGCGTTTTCACGAGTACCTCTTTGGCAGAGACTTTGAGCTGGTCACTGACCAAAAGCCCTTGTTAGGGCTGATTGCTGGGGATCGCCCGACACCAAACTACCTGTCACCGTGCTTCACCAGATGGACAATTTTTTGTCGGCGTACTCCTACCGCCTCATCCATCAGCCAGGGCGGACTCTGGGACATGCTGATGCCCTCAGACGCTGCCCCTTGCCGGACCTCGTAGATGACCCCACCCCGGGCGTCCCGGTCCTATTGATTGACTGTCTGGACTCGGGCTTTGTCACCTCGGCTGAGGTGGCTGCCCACTCTGCCAAGGACCTGGTTTTGCAGCAGCTCTTGAACTGGGTGTGGAGGGGGTGGCCGCAAGGGCCAGTAAACCCAGAATTCAGGCCTTATGTCTCCAGACAACACGAAATCTCGGCGCAAGGGGGAGTGTTGTTATGGGGGGATAGAGTCCTCGCGCCTCTGTTGCTTTGAGAGGCAATTCTAAGGGCATTGCATGAGGGGCACCCCGGGGTGGTACAAATGAAGGCTCTGGCCCGGAGCTACATCTGGTGGTCAAAAATGGACGAACAAATTGAACAGTGGGTAGCGGGTTGCACCCCCTGTCAAGAATCGAGAGCCGCTCCACCCAAAGCCCCGGCTCAAGAGTGGGACAAACCCCGAGCCCCTTGGTCCCGGGTTCACATAGACTACGCAGGCTCCTTCCATGGAAAAACCTTCCTGGTAGTCATAGACGCTTATTCAAAGTGGCTAGAAATTGAACTAATGGGGTCCACTACTGCTGAAGCCACAATCAAAGCCCTCCGGAGACTATTTGCAACACACGGCCTACCCGATGTGTTGGTCTCCGATAACGGGCCGCAATTCACGGCCACTCAATTCGAGGGGTTCCTGGTGGAGTTGGGGGTCCGTCATGCCCTTGTCACCCCATTCCATCCATCAAGTAATGGTCAGGTGGAACACATGGTGCGAGCGGCCAAAGAGGCACTTGGCTGGCTGGGCCCAGGGGATTGGCAAGCCTGGTTGACAACTTTCTAATGGCCCAGCACATCACCCCAAGTACGGCCACTGGTAGAAGCCCGGCCGAGCTGTTAATGGGCCAGCGGCTTCGGTCTAAGCTTGATAGGCTGCACCCGAGCTACTCACAGCAGGAACCGGAGTGGTCTAAAGGCAAGACTAGAACCTTCAAGGTCGGGGACCTAGTCTTCGCCAAAAACTTCGCGGAGGGTGCTCAATGGGTGCCTGGGGAAATCATAGAAATCACTGGCCCTAGGTCCTATGTAGTTGCAATTCCGGACGGAAGAAAATGGCGGCGCCATATCGACCAACTGCGCAGCCGCCAACTTCCCAATGCAGACTATCACGACAATAAAAACAATTCCTATTCCCCCACAGCTGAAGACCACCCGAGAGAGGTGGAGAAGCTACGTATGCTAAGTGGTTGGACTAAACCAAGAGGGGAGGGGTGTTATATATTGAATGTACATAGTTTACTGTCAGGTCCTCCATTCTGGTGGGAGAATGGAGAGCCCTGATTGGTTGATCTCATTGACAGCTCGGTATATAAAGCCGGCTGTCAGAATGCCCTGTTGCTGGAGTCTTGAGACACTCACAATAAAGAGCTGTTGTACCCAACCTGTCTCAAGTGTCTTCTGTGCCAGGATCCAACAAATACTATAAGTAGTAGATACAACATTTATAAGCATATCAGTGTAGAATGAGAGCATTAATCATGTCCTGATTTAAAAAGTTGGACTTCTTCTGTTTTTCTCTTAAGTATGTACAATTGTCCTAAAGTGGGTTAAATTATATTCTAATCTAGTTTAGTATTGTTTTGAATAGTTAACAATAACTCACTGGGATATTCCCCATGGACAGGAGTTGCTAAGGACTGAAATTGGAATATGTTTTATTTTCCAACCAGAAGGCTGTGAATTCTACTTCTCTAGTAAATTTATTAAATGTTTTGCTTATATTATATCCTGCCTCATGATCATAATGGCATTCAACACATATCTGAGTTTCTTGGCAGTCTCCTTTTCAATCATTAACAAAACATGTAATTGCTTATTTTCATCAGAGAGGTTGCATTAGCTGCTTTCAACATTTCCTTGTTTGTTTGAAATATTGTATGTATTTTCTGACAATTGCTTGACCAAGCAATGTATTGTTTCACTGCAGTCTTCAGAGAATTTTCAAATCAGGGAGCTAAGCAAAATAAAAAAGTAATACATTTTAATGAACAAACTTTTCAACTAAAATAGTAATGAAGTTGGGCTATATTAATTAATCCCACATGGAATAAGAGAAATAACTCTCTATTGGGAATGACTGAACAAAATATTTGAAGTTACAAGAATAATGTGAAAGGAAATAAAAATACACAAAATCTACTTTTGCACAGAATTGACATAGATTAATAAAACTTGAATATTTAACATACCCTGCAATATGATTGGTGGGTGGATGGATTTGGAATTAAAATCCTTTCGAAAATCTCTATATGGTGAATGTTTATTGTAATCTCAATAATGTTAGAATTTAAAATCATTTGACTGTTGTGTGTAAGCCACCCAGAGTTATGTGTATAGGATGGGCATCTATATCAATCAATCAATCAATCAATCAATCAAATGTAGAATTTAATTTAAAAATGACAATAACAATTATCTTATCTTTAATATATAATTTGGGGCAGACTAAAAGAGAAAGGAATTTCAGAAAGTAGGAGAAGAAAGAGACATATGATTTGAAGTGCTATTCTTCTGTGATATAAATTGGAAGAGAATCACAATTTGGAATGGAGGTGTTTCAGCTACAATTCCATTTTACGATTCTATGCATAAACACTATTTTTCTCCATTTATTATAATAAAAACTGATAATAATTGACAGATACAGATAAGCATTGCTTTATCAATTCTGAGTTGTGAACAGTAAAGATGAAATATCTACTATTATAAGGATCATAAGCAGATGAATAATGAATTTAGGACCAGTGTGATTGAGACAAACTGATACTGGGCCAGCTACAAGAGTACCCCTATTGTCTTTTGCAGGCCAGAAGAAAAAAAAGTCTGTACGTGTGAATGGATGAGTAGGTAGGAAGTGACTTTCACTATCACTTCTGTACAGTTAGTCCCCAACTTCCAAAGATCATTGGAACCAAAATTGCCATTGCTATGACATGTGATTATAAAGCATGACATCTTGTACCTACATTACTTATCAATGACAATCCAAACAGTCCTAGTTGCCATCATTATCTCAAGACGTGTAGTTCATTAAGTGGAAAAACTTACTTGAGTGATCTGTGACCTTCCCTGATGGCTTCCCCGTTGATTTTGCTTGTTGGAAGCTGCCAGGGAAGGTCACAAATTGCAATCATGTGATTATGGGATGCTGTGATTGATCATAAATCTAAGCTGGTTGCCAGGTTCCCAAATTTGCATGTGACAGGTTATAATTTCATGTGACAGGTTATAAGTCCCTTTGTTCAGTTCTGTCATAACTTTGAATACTTGCTGAAAGAATGGATGTTAAGCAAGGACTACCTCTACTGCTAGCCTTCTGAAGCTGCCACAGCCATTCAAATGGCTAGGTATGAGAGCTGATTCTCAAACTGAGAAGTTTAGAAGCCATTTCCAAAACAATCATAAGGTGCAGTCTGCCCATTGTTTACTTTTGAAGCAAGTTCACTCTCCTTTACAAAGAGATCATGTGTGAAGCAGAAATTGTCACCTGTAATTTGCTTAGATATGTTTCTCATTTGAAAGTAGACAACAGATTGAAATTATTGTGTTGTTACTTTAACCCACTTCTTAAAAGATATTTACTATAAATCAGAGCCTTGTCCTTGAGATTAATTGCTTTCATTCTACACTGTTAGCAGCTACCTAAGATATAAATTTAAATAAGAAATTTGAACTGCTAGTCTGGAATATTGCCCAGACTTGGTCATAAGGTGGGGTTTCTTTGAAACAGTTTTTTCCTACCAATTTCAACAACTGAATTAGATTACCTTTTCTGTGATAAATTTTCAAATGTTTTACCCCCAGTTTCCCCAGAATCTTTCCCATTATCCATTCAGGTTTGCTGGCTGCAATAATGCTCCAGCATTTATTTTCCCAAATAGAAAACCAAAATGTGGAGCCAATTTGGTGTGGTTAAGGTGTTAGACTAAAAAGACATGAGCTCTAGTTCAGTCTTAGGCATGATAAATCATCTGAGTGACTTTGAGCCAGCCATTCTCTCTCAGCTCAAATCACCTCATAGAATTATTGTTGTGGGGAAAATAAGAGAAAGAAAGAGTATTAGTATGTCCACTACCTTGAGTTTTATATAAATGTAAGATAAAAATATTTTTTAAAAGTAAACATGTTGTGTATTTTGGGTTCAGTAGTGACAAGCTATCTAGTTTTAAGTCTTGGTTCTCTTCTCTTCCTCAACTTCTTTGGCATGGTAATACATGGTAATACATTAGAGCGTGTCCAGAGATATTTTACGAGAAGAGTCCTCCACTCCTCTGCTCGCAGCAGAATACCTTACGCCACCAGACTTGAAATTCTGGGCTTAGAAAACTTAGAACTATGTTGCCTTCGGCATAACCTAAGCATAGTTCATAAAATTATTTGCTACAACATCCTACCTGTCAACGACTACTTCAGCTTCAACCACAACAATACACGAGCACACAACAGATACAAACTCAAAGTGAACCGCGCCAAACTCGATTGCAGAAAATACGACGTCAGCAACGGGGTGGTTAATGCCTGGAACTCACTACCTGACTCTGTGGTTACATCCCCAAATCCCCAAAACTTTACCCTTAGACTGTCTGCTGTTTACCTCACCCCATTCCTAATAGGTCA
>QLTV01001137.1:258063-296166 GCA_003457575.1 Thermophis baileyi
ATGTAAAGAAGAAGCAGTCAAAGCCAACCTCTTTAACACATCCTTCAGCTCAGTCTTTGTAAACAGCAATGGCTCATGCCCAACATTTCCTAGTCGTACCATAAACAACGATCTAACACAAATAGATTTCACAGAAGATAACGTTGAAAAGGCACTATGCAGCCTAAAACCATCCCTATCAATTGGACCTGATGGTCTATGTGCATACTTCCTAAAAAAGCTTTCCACTGCTATGGCTGAACCTCTAAGCATAATCTTTGAAAAATCCTTCAGGACCAGCTCCCAAACCTATGGTCACTAGCCATGGTCATCCCCATCTTCAAAAAGGGAGACCCCAGCCTAGCTGAAAATTACAGACCAATCTCTTTATGCTGCATCACCTGCAAAGTCATGGAATCAATCACAAACCAACCCATTACCCTCCACTTAGAAACAAACAACCTACTCTCTAACAAACAATTTGGTTTCAGAAAAATATTATCCTGTAATCTACAACTACTACTACTGCAAAAACATATGGACTTCAAAACTCGATCAGGGCAAAACAATGGACACAATTTACATAGACTTCTGTAAAGCCTTCGATTCAGTGGTACACGACAAACTACTTCTGAAACTAAAATCCTATGGCATCTCTGGACCCCTACATAACTGGATAGCTGCGTTCCTGTCAAACAGACAACAAGTAGTCAAAATAGGGAGCACCCTATCAAATCCCGCACCTGTTAACAGCGGTGTCCCACAAGGCAGCGTACTAGGACCAACACTCTTTATACTTTACATAAATGACCTTTGCGATCATATTATAAGCAACTGCGTTCTCTTCGCCGATGATGTAAAACTATTTAACACCACTGACAACACTGCTACCCTTCAAAAAGATCTTGACTTTGTGTCAGAATGGTCAAAGAACAGGCAACTCCAAATCTCAATCAACAAATGCTCTGTCCACATTGGCAAAAAGAATCAGAACACTAAATACAAGCTGAATGGACATGACCTTACAGACGACCTTCACTTTGTCAAAGACTTGGAGTACTTATATCTAATGATCTAAGTGCCAAAGCCCACTGTAACAACATCGCCAAAAAGGCATTAAGAGTTGTAAACCTAATCTTGCATAGCTTCTTCTCTGGTAATATTACACTGCTAACCAGAGTATACAAAACATTCGCTAGACCAATTCTCGAATACAGCTCATCTGTCTGGAACCCACACTGCATATTGGACATTAATACAATTGAGAGAGTCAAGAGATATTTCACGAGAAGAGTCGTCTAATCTTCTGATCCCCAAAATTTTAACCTTAAACTGTCTACTGTTGACCTCACCCCATTCCTAAGAGGTCAGTAAGGGGCGTGCATAAGCGTACCAGTGTGCCTACCATCCCTGTCCAAATGTTCCCTTTTATTTGTACTCATTTTATGTATTCAAATAATGTTATACTTATGTATATTATCAAATACGTACTTGACAAAATAAATAAATAAAATAAATACTGTTATGCAATGTGATAACTAGTACTGGAGCATTTGTAGGTAGCTATAGAGTTGTTAATGGCCAATTATGTTAAAAAGCACTCAGAAATAAATTTTATTGTGGTTTTCTAATTATGTTAATAAGCACACATAAGTCAGCTTTATTTTAATGTACAAGACTCTTGGGGGAAACAAGACAGATATTAAGAAACGTTCAGAATAGGAACTTTTTCAACTGCAGATAGCTGTTTCACTACATGAGGAGAGAGATTTAACACTCTACTCAGACAGTAGATTTAAAGGTAACATGAATCAGAGTCCAATTTGGAGAGATGTCTATATAAATAGTAAATAATGAATTCATTACAAATTCAAAATTTCCAAGTAAAAGATATTATATTTATTTGCTAGATTTACATTGCCTTTCTTCTAGAAGTAGGAATCACTATACATAAGACATTCTCCAATTTTCCAACATTTCCATAATCCTGTACGAGTTGTGAGACATTATAATGGGTCCAATATTCCAGGGATGAAAATGTATCTGAAAAGGTTTTTTCTACTCCTAGGCCATCATTTTGTTCAGTACATGAAGTAACAGAACTGGAAAGAGGTAACAAGGGTAAATGTGATGTTGGTTGTTTATTCTTTAGTATAGATGGCGAGAAAGCATCAAAAGTGTGATTTAATACTGTATATGGCCATCCTGTATCTATTTTTTCCCATGGTCTGCTCCTCTGTTCATTCTGCCTGTGCTTTAGTTTTCTATTCTCACCCTATGTCAAAATGCCACTTTCAACTTTTATCTAACTGCATCTCCCTCCTCTGATTCCTTACAGCTATGCCATGCAGCTTTGTAATAAATGAAACATGGATAATCAAACCACAGTGTCTTATTTTCTGCTCCTGGAATTCTCAGCAACTCAGCAACTGCAGCTGCTATGTTTCTTCTTGTTCTTTGTGTTATACCTGGCAATTACAATAGCAAATCTACTCATCATCTGTGCAATAGCCTTTCACCAGGAACTGCATAGACCTATGTACTTTTTTCTGATGAATTTAGCACTGCAGGATGTAGGCTCTGTTTCGGTTATTGTTCCCAAATCCATGGTGAATTCCCTTATAGATACCAGATACATTTCTTATTTTGGTTGTGCTGCTCAAGTCTTTCTCTTTGCCTCTTTTCTGGGTTCTAATGTATCCCTCCTGACAGTCATGGCATATGATCGGTATGTTGCCATTTGCCATCCTTTGCACTATGAGAAGATTATGAATTGGAAAGCCTGCACTGAAATGATGATTCTGATTTGGGTTGCCAGTCTTCTTTATGGAATGTTGCATGCCACTGGAACCTTTTCAATCTTTTTTTGTTCTAATGTTGTCAACCAATTCTTTTGTGAAATTCCGCAATTGCTAAAACTATCATGCTCTGGTTTCAATCTAGTTGAAGTTGGAGTTATTGTGGCCAGTGTCATTGCAGCACTAGGCTGTTGTACTTTTATAGTTGCATCTTATGCCATGATCTTCAATGCAGTGCAAAGAATTCCTTCTGAACATGGAAGGCAGAAAGCCTTATCCACTTGTATTCCCCACCTTACAGTAGTGTTTATGTTTTTCTTAAATGGATTTTTTGCCTATCTGAGACCTCCACCTAAGATTCCATCTTACTTAGATTTTGCTTTGACTGTTCTGTATTCACTTCTTCCACCTCTGTTCAATCCAATCATCTATAGCATGAGAAATAAGAATATCAGATGTATTCTTTCTAAACTATTCAGATTCTGCAATTCTGGTGAAAAGATAGCTAACTGACTACATACCCAGGGAATTTTTCCCTGGAATATAGCTTCTTCAACTATCAACAGAAGGAACATTCGTTTAGTTTATATGACTCTCCTGGGTTAGTGAAAGTCCCAGAATCATCCCACAAGATCCTCCAATACAACAAAAGGTCTGCAAATAGCTTCAGGAGCATTTGTGTGCTGAATCTGGGGAGCTGGGCTGCAATCAGTTCATGGTTGAAGAAATAACCATTCTAGAATTTATTTTTTAAATGGACAGTAAGTTGTGCCTTTCATTTCTTAATCATTTTAAGGTCTGTTAATCTTTATTAAGCTAAAAGAGGCTCTCTTTAGCTACAGCCTGTTATTCCTTTTTGAACATCTGAGGCATTTTGGGGGTTTCTTTTTGTTAAATAACAAGGAAGAAGGCTGCTAAGGCAAGCTAAAATAAGGAAGTGTGGATCTTTTTAAAAAAAAATTGATGAAGAAATATAAGGGTAGAAAGTTGTGGTTCTAGTTTATTATATTTAGTAATTTGTAGCTTGGTCTGCTTTGTGTGGGTGGCTAAAACTAAAACTCTCTGATTTTTATGATTCCTGATCAGTCAGCAATTCTTAAGTGACTTACAAAAAAGCTTCTCTTTGACTAAAAAGGAAGTTAAGATGGAGGAGAAAATTATTAGAGATGTATTTGAAAAAATAAATAAATAAAATCCACCAGTTTATAGAACAGCTATGCTCCAAGGATGTTAAAAAGACTACTCAAACTACTTCAGAGATACAAATATGTGTAGAAAGTTACCAAACCACTGAGGCAACTTCACAAGTTGCTGACAATGCAGAGGAATCAATTGTAATTTTGGAATATAAACCCGACACCAATTTTTATTATGATGGTTTAAATATAAATCTCCAAATACAATTGAAAGAAGACCTCCAAGAAAATTTGCAACTTTTAAAAGGATAGGTTTGGGAATTTTTCCACATGGACATTAACAAAGTTGAGAAATCCTTGAGAAAAAGAGAAGCTTATAACTACTTAACAAACATCCCAGAGAAGAAAAAATATTTTATTCCATGAAGGCAAGCTGGAAGGGAGTGACTTAAACTTAATGAGTCAAACATCAGTTTGATATTTGTAATTGAAAGAAAGTTTTAATCTAAAGTTTGAAAATGTATTTTTTCCTTTATATATAATGCTTAAATAATTCCTAAAATTTATAAAGTATTATTGAAAGTGTATTTAAAATATCTATGTTAAGAGAAAATTGAGAAAAAGTGTATTAGTCTAAAGAAAAATCTAGTTTTAAAAAGGTATACAGGAAGAAAAAAATATTCTATGAGGGTAATTTGGAGAGAGTGATCTAAATTTAATGAGTTAACTGGAGTTAGTTGGAATTTAGACATGTTTCTACACCTTGATGGGAGTCAATCTGTGGTAAATTAAATTCATTGGACATGATTTGGAAAGGCACACACCTCTCTATAGAACAGTGGTTCCCAACCTTTTTTTGGCCATGCCCCACCTAAGCATCTCTAACATCCTGATGCCCCCGCCCTGTGACATATAATTCTTACTATTCAAAAAGTGAACTCCTACTCACGTGGAGGAAGCCTAAAAGGCCATTAACTTGGTTTAAAAAGGTTCCAATTACCCCCATTAAAAATCAAATTGCCCCCCTGTGGGGCATGGGCCCCATGTTGGGAACCACTGCTATAGAGTCTGGCCCCAGAGTGGGGTGGGAATGGAGATTTTGCAATATCCTTCCCCCAGGAGTGGGGAGGGAATGGGCATTTTGCAGTATCCTTCCCCTGGAGTGGGGTGGGAATGGAGATTTTGCAGTATCCTTCCCCTGCCACGCCCACCAAGCCACGCTCACCAAGCCACACCATGCCCACCAAGCCATGCCCACAGAACCAGTAGTAAAAAAAAATGGATTTCACCACTGTATAGACGGACTAACAGGTGAACTGCCTGAAGAGCTTGGAGACAAGATTATAGCAAGGCACAGATTTGGGGAAGACTACAATAAAATTTCTGCTGCACTGAAGGTTCCTAAGAGCACAGTGTCCTCCATAATTCTCAAATGGAAGAAGTTTGGCACAACCAGGACTCTTCCAAGAGCTGGTGGCCCGGTCAAACTGAGAAATCAGGGGAGAAGGGCCTTAGTAAGAGTGGTGACCAAGAAGCTGATAGTCACTCTGACTGAGCTCTAGAGATCCTGTGTGGAGATGGCACAGAGTTCCACAAGGACAATAATCACTGCAGCCCTCCACCAATCTAGGCTTTATGGCAGAGTGGCTAGATGGTAGCCTCTCCTCAATGAAGAGCATTGATCTGAAGGATTCTCAGACTGTGAGGAACAAGATTCTCTGGTCTTATGAAACCAAGATTGAACTGTTTGGCCTCAATTCTAAACATTATGTCTGGAGGAAACCAGGCACTGCTCATCACCTGCCCAATATCATACCAACAATGAAGCATGCTGGTGGCAGCATCATGCTGTGAGGGTGTTTTTCAGCAGCAAGGGCTGGGAGATTGGTCATGGTTGAGGGAAAGCTGAATGGAGCAAAGTACAGGGACATCCTCAATGAAAACCTGTTCCACAGTGCTCAGGACTTACGGTTCACTTTCCAGCATGACAAGGATCCTAAGCATACAGCCAAGACAACACAGGAGTGGCTTAGGGACAACTCTATGAATGTCCTAGAGTGACCAAGCCAGAGCCCTGACTTGAATCCTATTAAAAATCTCTGGAGGGACCTGAAAATGTCTGTCTACTGATGGTTGCCATCCAGCCATCCTGACTGAGCTTGAGAGGATTTGCAAGGAAGAATGGCAGAAAATCTCCCAATCCAGATCTGCAAAGCTTGTCACATAATGTCATGTCATACCCAAAAAGACTTGAGTCTGTAATTGCTGCCAAAGGTGCTTCAACTAAGTACCAAGGGTCTGAATACTTATGCCAATGTGATATTTCAGGGTTTTTTTTCCTTTTTAATAAAATCTGCAGAGATTTCTAAAATTCTGTTTTCACTTTGTCATTATGAGGTATTGAGTGTAGATTAATGAGAAAAATTGAATTTCAACAACTGTACAATCAGGCTGCAGCATAACATGACAAAAATGACAAAAATGAAGTGGATATGAATATTTTCTGAATGCACTGTATGTCACCATCTTTCCAATATTTTTTTTAAATGTATGTAAGATGGAAGATTTGTCAAATATTTTGGGACTCATTTTCAGTGTATTTAGTAAAGCTGCCATATACTTACTGGAATCTTTTAGGCAACATCAGTATTTTCCAATTTGTCCTCTATCGAAATTTGCTTTCTTTTCTTTTTTTCTGCCTTATCTGTAGATATTTCTTGTCTATATTATACTTTGCCATTAAAGATAATATTTTCATCTGCTTTGCTCAATAAACTCTTTTAACTTATTGTGTGGGTGTTGCTTTCTAATCCATATACCTGCTATTCAGATTTTTGTGTGGCAAAGAAGAATGAACCCGTACCCCTGCAAGAGTTTTTCTCGTTCCAGTTCCATCTGGCGATACCTCTATAAGCTTTTGGCTTTTGCTGAAGGAAGTTATCTTTGTATCATGGAACAAATAAAGTAGAAATTAACTTTGAGGAAATATCTACATGAACATTCCCATACCTTCCCAGGCTTCTTTAATGTGTTTAAAGATATAATGGAAGAAATTGCTTGGGATATTGTATACCCAGTTTTTCATATATTACTCTAATTCAGTGGTGGTATTCAGCCAGTTCACACCAGTTCACCCGAACCGGTAGCTAACTTTTTGTGCAGTTCGGCGAACCGACTGAAAATAAAGTGCAAGAGAGGGTTGTTTTTTTCCCTTCTCTTTCCCTTCAGTTAATAGCTCCGGGCAGACAGCCAAGAACCACTTAACAGGCAAATTCTTAGTTGTGATAACAAAACACACCTTGTATAAACAATAGAAACTGACAGGATTAGGGCAGGGAAACACCCAGAAAACCCATCAATGACCCATCTAGGGATGGGATTAACCTCTTCCCTTCAGGAAGAAGGACAAGATTACAAACATTTTCATTATAAAATATATTAAGTAACACTTCTGTGATCAGCTGATACTCCCTGGAGTTCCCCAAGACCTTTTATAGCTGTTGCAGTATTGGCTACTTCTTGTTTCTTCCTGGGTAAAAAAGATACAGGAGGGGACAATGATGCAGCTTGATCATGCAGGCCCTGAATTTAATGCATGTGTGGTCCAACCAGCTGTATTGCTTCTGCTGTGAAGCACCCAACATAGAGAACATAGAACAATAGAGTTGGAAGGGACCTCAGAGATCTTCTAGTCCAACTCCCTGCTCAAGCAGGAGACCCTATATCATTTCAGACAAATAGTTGTCCCATCTCTTTTTGAAAGTCTCTAGTGATGGAGCACCCACAACTTCTGAAGGCAAGCTATTTCATTGGTTGATTGGTCTCACCCTTAGGAAATTTCTCCTTAGTCCTAGGTTGCTTCTCTCTTTGGTTAGTTTCCATCCATTGTTTCTTGTGCCTTTTGGTGCTTTGGAAAATAGATTGACCCCCTTATTTTTGCAGGAGCCCCTCAAATATTGGAACAGTGCTATTTTATTGTGAGTTGGGGAGATGTTTGGCAAAATTGATTAAATGGAAAAAAAAGGTCATGGTTGAATTTACTTTTTAAATCCTGTCAGCACTTCTCTAGATAGAAAGTGAAAGATCATTAAAATGATCACCAATATTGTAGAACTGGGGCAATTTTTGCACTGTCAGTTTGAAACAATCTTAAAATTTCCAATGCACATAAAAGAGGCATGGATGACTTTCCTACCTTTCTGTAGTTGACTAGGTTGTGCCAGTTTGATGAAAGGTGGATGTCTCAGCTCTCTTCTCCCTGAGATCCTCTGCTTTTTGCACCTGGGTGCCTCCACCTTTCTATCTTAATGTAGCTGCTTAGTGATTTCTGCTGCCATTGCCTGTCAGTCACATGGATGTGTTTACCTGATGTTTCCCCACATAACCCTGGCATGTGAGACAGGTAAGAATTTCACAGGCTATGCCATCATTGAAGAATAAACCAAAAAGTAAAGAAAAATAAAGTGGATAGAAATGAAATAAATGCAGTTGTGTAAGGCATGTGACAAGGCAGCCAGCACCCCTTCTACTTTAGAAGGACATCATTCTCACAAATGATTTATTTATTTTGTTAGATGTCTATCCTGTCTTTATTACTTTATAAGGAACTCAAGGTGGAGAACTTATTTAATATTTTTCCCTCCTCTTAGTTTCCCCACAACCACAATCTAAGAAGTGGTTTGGGCTGGGAGAGAGTGACTGGTCACTCAGCCATTTTTTTAAGCCTAAAATGGGACTAGAACTCAGAGTCTCTTGGTTTCTAGGCCAGCACCTTAACCACTATTTTGTTTAAAAAGGAGGAAGGAATGTCAAAATAACTTGTAAGAATTGCATGCAAAAACAGGATTGTAGGAAACAAACTTGTAACACTGCAAACATCACAGATAACATTTCAGAATAATCTCCCATGGAATGATGCAAAAGACAAAAGAGGTTGTAGCAAATTACAATCTGAGATGGACCTATTAGTAGGAAAGTAGAATGAGCAGTAATACTTTGCAAGATGCACCAAACCTGAAGTCAAGTTGTTTGTTATTTATTTGTACAAGGCGAGCATTCTTTTTATTTGAAAACTACTCGTTTCAGCGCGGTGAGCGACTGGGCATGACAAGGAGTGGCTGGGAGGGGAGGGGCAAGGTGGGGCTGGGGGGGCGAGCCCAGGCGAGCGAGGCACCCCTTGATCTGAGTGACATTGAATTGGCCACGCCCACCCAGTCACATGACCATCCAGCCACGCCTACCCAGCCGGTCATTAGGGCAGAGAACCAATTGTTAAATTATTTGATTCCCACCATTGCTCTAATTGAATAGAGGGAGTGATGGCTCAGTAGTTTAAAGATACTGAGCTTATCAACTGGAGACCTGAGCACTGCACAATGGGGTGAGCTCCAGTTGCTTGTCCAAGCTCCTGCCCATTTAGCAGGTTGAAAGCATGCAAATGTAAGTAGATAAAGTAGATGAGCACTGCCTCCTAGAATTGGAAATGACTGGACAGGGTAAAACTTTACTTTTATCTTTATACTAATTGGTATAGGTAATCCTCCACAATTGAGCCCATCACTTCTGTTGCTAAGCAAGACAGTTGTTAAGTGTGTTTTACCCCATTTTACGACCTTTTTTGCCACATAATTGAATCACTGGATCTGTTAAGATTCAACATGGTTGTTAAGTGAATCTGGTTTCCCCACTGACTTTGCTTGTCAGAAGGTAGCAAAAGGTGATCACATGACAATGGGACACTGCAACTATCATAAATATGAGTCAGTTGCCAAGCATCTGAATTTTGATCATGTGACCATATGGATGTTGCAACAGTTGTAAATGTGAAAAATGGTCATAAGTCACTTCTTTCAGTGACTTTGTAACTTTGAACAGTCACTAAATGAATGGTTGTAAGTCTACCTGTAATTAGTGATTTATTGTGGAATGAATGACAATTTGCTGGAATCTCAGAACAGACTAAATCATAAATCATGTTTATAAAAATTATATTCCTAATAACATGGTAACCCTAAAATTGAAGAAAAAATATAATTTAGCAAGTTGTATATATAAGGTTATAGTAAAGGTAACGGTAAAGATTTCCCCTGTCCAGTTGTGTCTGTTCATCTCTGTTGCTTAGCTGAGGGAGCCTGAATTGTCTGAAGAGACTTCTGTGGTCATGGCCAGCATGAGCATACGCCAAAGCACATGCAGCACTGTTACCTTCCCACTAAAGTGGCACCTATCTATCTATTTGCATTTGCATCCTTCCAAACTGCTAAATGGGCAAGAGCTGGGGTAAGTAATGGGAGTTCACCTGTCATGTGGCACTTTTCAGCTGGCAAGCTCAGCATCTTTAATAGCAGTACAATATGTACTATAATTTAAAATGTAGCTCAAGTCACCATTGTTTTATTTATATATACCTTTTAGAATTTTCAGCAGTAGAGTACCTGTCAGTGTTACTTTTTCTGTACTAAATTTTCCATGCATTCAGATTGACCCAAGAGGGCAAATTGTTTTTCAACATTTTTCCAAAACACTTCAATGTTCTGTCTTGGGTTGAGTACTCTTCAACATTTTCATAAATGATCTAGACAAGGAGATAGAAGGGGAATTCATAAAATTTGCAGATGTCCCTAAACTGGAGGGATTGATAACAGTTTGGAAGATAGACTAAAAATTCAAAAAGATCTTGACAGAACATGAGCATTGAGCCATATCCAAGAAGATGCAGTTCAGTGATGAGGAAAGTGAAGTTCTGCCATTATAACCACATATATAAATATAAAATAACCATACCTGGCTCAACAGTAGTAACTATGAGAATGATCTAGATATCCTAGTAGATTCCACTTTGTATGAGTGTGCAGCACTGTACTTCAACTTCCCCCAAAAAAGCCAATGCAGTCCTGAGCTGTATTAACAGGGATAGTATTAAGATCATGAGAAGTAATAATATCACTTTACACCACACTAGTGAGGCCATACTTGGAATATTATGTTCAGTTCTGATCACCACAATAGAAAAATGATGCTGAGGCCCTAGAAAGTGTTCAGAGAAGAGAAACACAGATCATAAAGGGTCTGGTGATGAATGGTTGAGGGAGCCAGGTATGTCTATCCTATCAGACAGAAGTAGTTGAGAAATTGTTACGGAGAATAGAGGATTGACTTATTCTCTAAAGCACCAGAGGGCAGGACAAAAAATAATGGATTGAAACTTGTTAAAGAAAGATCCAACATAGAAGTAAGGGAAACCTTTCTGACAGTGAGGACAATTAATCAATGAAATAGCTTGCCTCCCATAGTTTTTGATGTTCCATCACTGGAAGTTTTCAAAAAATAAACTGGGTAATCGTTTGATTGGGATGGGATAAGGTCTTCTGCCTTGAGTAGGAGTTTGGACTAGAAGACTGCCGAGGTCCCTTCCAACCATATAATTCTACATTCTAAATAAATGAGAAAAATTCTAATAGGAAAGATAGATTATTCCTTTATTTGGAGAATGTTAGTCGGAATTATGCACCAGGAACAAGTCTCATAATGCCATTAAAAAGTCACGTTGTGCTTGTCCTATGATTGATCACTTTTGTTCTACACATAGCTAAATAGGGTCTTCTGAGAACAAGATGAATAATTTTGCAACTATAGTAGAAAATGAGAGGCTGTAGAATCCCAAATTGTATCTAATTTTATCTCCACTTCCGCTTTTTATAAGTGTGGCCTACACCTTTGTTAAAAATGAAACATGGATAATGCACTGCCTTACTTTCTACTCATTGGATTCTCAAAAACTTGAAAAACTTGCATTTTTTCCTATTTGAATTATACTGTACCTGGCAACTGCAACAATTGCAACTTCTCATCATCTTTGCAATATCTTTGGATGTTGAATGAACAAACCCATGCATTTATTTGTGATGCATTTGTGTGTGAAGGACCTCAGTCCTGTTTACATCATAGTCCCCAAATCCATGACAAATTTTCATATTGGCATGTGATCAGGGGTGGGTTCCTCCTGGTTTGGACTGGTTCTCCCAAACCGGTAGCGGCCCGCTGGTGACATCACAATGATGTCACCGAACCGGGTCGGTCGGTGCCAGTCCGTGGGGCCGCCATCTCTCTTTTTTTAAAATTTTTTAAATTTTTTTTTAAATTTTTAATTTATTTATTTTTTCCTTCTGAGCATGCACAGAAGCCGAGTTCTGGCACTGTGCATGCGGTCGCCATCTTTTTTTCGGCTTTTTTTAAAAAAAAAATCTGATTTTTTGTTACTGCACATGCACGCGCGCACCCACGAGGGAGCGAACTGGCAGTGAGGTAAGTTGGAACCCACCCCTGCATGTGATATATTTCTTACTTTAGTTGTGCTGCTCAGTTCTTTTCCTTTTTAATCTCCTTTACAACGCCTGATTTTTTTCATCTTCTTTTGCCAAATGCCACAGTAGTGATAATGTTCTTAGACAGCTGGTTCTTTTGGATGCAGATACAATAAGCATATTATGAACAAAGAGAGTTTAAGCTTTATTATGAACTCAATGAACAATTTAAAGCTGTAACATATCAACATACCAAACAAGATGATACCCAAAACTCTTTTAAGCTGTCAGGATCTTTTTAATAATGACAGAATTAATATCCCAAGAGCAGCCTATTTCCATAGTACCCAATGCTAGTTTCTGTGCAAAGGCTCCCAATTTAAAGTCCTGTACTAGGGTTTTTATTAAAACCTGGTACGATGATTGCATATCTCTCCTTCTATGATCATGAGACTATATCATGACTAGATGGTACATGAATCTGAGATGGGAATTGAAAATCTGAAAAATTCATACATAGGTTTTGCAGCTTTATGAATATCTCACCCCCCACACATACATCTACTTGGTTCAGCAAGCAAGGGTAAAAAACAAACAAATTAGCTCCGAATGGGCTATAAAGTTTTAGAGTTTTCTAAATATGAAGGGGAAATCAAAATATGTAGCTATACTCCTCAAAATACAATGATCTTCTGCATTGCCACGACTTCTCCTTACAGTTACGGCATATGATTTATATTTTGCCATTTGAAATCAGTACAATATTAGAAATTGTAGTGATTGTAGTTTGGGTCACCAATCTTTTCTGTGGAAAGGTGCTTACCAGCAATACCTTTGGATTCCCTTTCTGTTCTAACATTATTAACTAGACTTTTTGTGAAACTGCACAGTTGCATTCCAAGGTTCCATTTTAGATCTAGTAGTTTTCAACATTTTCTTAAACAATTTAGCAATAGCAATAGCAATAGCACTTAGACTTATATACCGCTTTACAGTGCTTTACAGCCCTCTCTAAGCGGTTCACAGAGTCAGCATATTGGCCCCAACAATCTGGGTCCTCATTTTACCCACCTCGGAAGGATGGAAGGCTGAGTCAACCTTGAGCCGGTGAGATTTGAACTGCCGAACTGCAGCTAGCAGTCAGCTGAAGTAGCCTGCAGTACTGCACTCTAACCACTGCGCCACCTCGGCTCTATATTTAGATGAGGGAATAGAAGGGGAACTCATCAAATTTGCAGACAACACTAAACTGGCAAGAAGAGCCAACACTCCAAAAGATAGACTTAGGATCCAGATGGATTTCTACAGACTTGAACACTGGGCTCTATCTAACAAAATGAAATTCAGTGTAGAGAAAAGTAAGGCTTTACACTTAGGCAAGAAAAGTCAAATGTACAGGTACAGATTAGGTGAAACCTGGCTCAATAGCAGTAACTGTGAAAGGGATCTTGGAGTCCTAGTGGACAATCACTTAAATATGAGCCAGCAATGTGCAGCCACCGCCAAAAAAGCCAATGGAATCCTAGGTGCATTAATACAGGGATAGACTCATGATCATGTGAAGGATTAGTACCAATTCTTCTGTGAGATTCCACCATTGCTAAAACTATCTTGCTCTGGATTAAATCTATTTGAGGTTGGAATTGTTGTGGCCAATATCATTGTTGGACTGGGTTGCTTTACTTTTATAGTTGTATCTTATGCAGTGATCTTCAAGGCAGTGTTAAGAATCCCTTCTGAAGAAGGAAGACAAAAAGCCTTATCCACCTGTATCCCCCATCTTGTAGTAGTGTCTATGTTTGTATGTTTTGCCTATCTAACACCTCCCTCTAACACTCCATCTGACTTAGATTTGGGGTTGACTGTTCTGTATTGCATTCTTCCACCTCTGCTCAATCCAATCGTTTATAGCAGTGATGGCAAACTTTTTTGTCCACGCGTGCCAAAAGCGCGCGCGTGCAGGACAGCACACGTGCACGTGCCCACACACATAGTACAATGCGCACCACGCCCCTCTGTGCATGCGCGCACGACCCCCCCGTGCCCCATTTTGGGCCTAGCAGGCCTTCCTAAAGCCTCCTGGGACAAAAAAAAGGGCGGGGGGGGGAGCCGCACCCTCCCCTGCGCTCCCCCCTGCGCATGCCTACTCTGTTACAGGTGTTATGTCGGCCTTGTATGCAGCTTTATTCCTCTCTAGCATTCATCTCCATTGTTCAGTGATGCATTTCCTGCCTCTCTAGGATTTACATCTATCTGCTCCTGTGAGGCACTTCCTGTTCCTGTTGGATATAGTTATATTCTCGATGGCTTGTATAGTGTTTTAACTGCATTTTGATTAAACAACAGTGCTTCAGAGACCTGAAAATCAGCTGGCCGGCGGGAGGTACGGGTGGGCATGCATGGAGGAGCTCAGCTGGGCAACGACTCGCATGCCGGCAGAGAGGCCTCCGTGTGCCACCTGTGGCACGCGTGCCATAGGTTTGCCATCACGGATCTATAGCATGAGAAATAAAAATATCAAATTTATCCTTTATAAATTGTGGAGAATCTGAAAAAAAATCTTTTAATGTTGTTTCTATTCTGTTCATCACAGTTTTGCATTTTCCTGGTAAATCCAATCTCTCATACTAGGAGAGTGGTAGAGCTACAAATGTTTCTTAGCAAATGTTCCACATCCCGAATTACTGTCAATACACTTTACAGATTCTAAATGTGGATGATTGGCAGGCACTGCACAGGCTAACTGTTCCTGATATTTAGTGAACTCAGGATCAGAGTGTGGCTTATTTTCCCTTATGCTTTCCTATATAAAATGGCTTCCCCCTAATGTTGGCCTATAATATGGCTAGTTAATACTTCAGCATTTCCAAAACTACAAACGCCACTATAACATGTCCCTTCTGAAATGATCTCACAAACTTTTTTTTTTTTGCACCTTTCAGTTAGCCTTAATTCCTGATGACTGCTTGAAAACATCTCTGCAGTTTTCTTGACAAATATTTTTCAGAAGGGGTTTACCTTTGCCTCTTTCTTAATACTTAGAGAGTGAGAGACTGGCCTAAAGTCACCCAAGCTTGTTTCATTCCTAAAGAAGACTAGAATGTGCTGTCTTCCAGTTTCTAGCCTGGTGCCTTAAGCACTGCAGTCTCACACATTTTAGCTCAGGCATATTATTTCATTCCTTTAGAAGTGCTTGGCAAGAGCAGACATTTGATAGGGTGGGAAGGATGGATGAGCTAGTACTATCTCAGATAAGGTTTGATGACTTCAATGATAATTAGAATGGTGCTTAATTGTAATAGGATATCGTCTAATCTTTCAAAAATCTTAGAACTAGATAGAAAATGGTTTCACACCTAGAGAAGGGAGGATAGGTCACACCAGGATGATATCGTATTGAAAAGTGCTTTAGAATGAGTTTCATCTAAGCTACCGGTAAAATATACCAAAAGCCATATCCTCGTTTTTGTATTATACTGTGTATGCCAGTATCCTTCTAATACTTTTCAAAATGGATACAAGATGGAATATTTCTCAAATATTTTGGGGCTCATTATAAGTGTACTTAGTAAAGTTGACATATACTTACTGGAATCACCTGGGCAACACCAGTATTTTCAATTTTATTCAATGTTGCTTTCTTTTTTTTTCTGCGTTATGTGTGGATATTTTTGTCTATATTATACTTTGCAATTAAAAATATTAATTTCACCTGCTTTGCTTAATAAACTCTTCCAACTTTTAGCTTATTTTGTGGGTATTGCTTTATAATCCATAAACTTCCTATTCAGGTTTTTGTGTGGAAAAAAGGAATGAGACCCCTTCATGAATCTTTCTAATTCCAGTTCCATCTGATGATACCTTTATGAATCTTTAGCTTTTGCTGATGGAAGTTATCTTTCCATCAAGTAAAAAAATAAAATAGAAATTAAATTTTTGGAAATCTCTATGTAAAAAATTTCCCCATGCCTTAACTTGCCTTAAGGCAGGAGTGTCAAACTCAACGCCCGGGGGCCGGATCCGGCCCATGGGGTACTTAGATCTGGCCTGTGGGACCATCCTGGAAACAACAAAGGACCGGCCCGCGATGCTTCTGCCAGCGAAAATGGGCTCCCGAGCTCTGTTTTTAGCTGCCATGGCCTCTTGCAACCCTCTGCCAGTGAAAATGGAGCTCCATTTTCACTGGCAGAGGGTTGCAGGAGGTCGTGGCAGCCAAAAATGTAGCTCGGGAGCCCATTTTTGCTAGCAGAGTGCTCGGGCCACCATAGGGGCCCTGACAAGAGTGACGTCAAGCTGGCCACGCCCACCCTAGCCACACCCACCCTGGCCTCCCAAGGTCAGACACAACCCTGATGCGGCCCTCAATGAAAGGGTGCGGCCCTCAATGAACTGCTTCCATTAAAGGAAGCGGTTGTAAGGCCCCTCCTCAAGAAACCTTCCCTGGATCCAGCAGAATTAAAGAACTTTTGTCCCGTCTCCAACCTACCCTTTGTGGGAAAGGTTGTAGAGAAAGTGGTGGCATGTCAGCTCCTACGGTCATTGGATGAAACAGATTATCTAGACCCTTTTCAGTCTGGCTTCAGGCCTGGCTACAGCACTGAAACTGCCTTGGTCACACTGATGGATGATCTCTGGCGAGCCCGAGATGGGGGTCATTCCTCTATCTTGATGCTACTTGACCTCTCAGCAGCTTTCGATACCATTGACCATGGTGTCCTTCTGGGATGACTAAGGGAGTTGGGAGTGGGAGGCACCGTGTTACGGTGGTTCTCCTCCTATCTCTCTGGTCAGTCACAGTCGGTGTTGGCAGGAGGACAGAGGTTGACCCTTAGACCCCTCGTTTGCGTGGTGCCTCAGGGCTCGGTCCTCTCTCCCCTCTTATTTAACATCTACATGAAACCGCTGGGTGAGATTTCCTTCCTTGGGTTTGGGGGGGGGGGAAATTGTCCCCCTCAGAACGGGCTCGCGATTTGGGTGTCCTCCTAGACTCACAGCTAAAATTAGAGCAACACCTGGCAGCTGTAGCTAGGGGGACCTTTGCACAGGTTCGCCTGGTGCACCAATTGCGACCCTACTTGGATCAAGAGGCTCTCCTCACAGTCACTCATGCCCTTGTCACCTCACGATTAGATTATTGCAATGCGCTCTACATGGGGCTACCCTTGAAGAGTGTTTGGAGACTACAGTTGGTCCAGAATGCGGCTGCGCAAGCTGTCATGGGTGCACCTAGGTACACCCATATTACACCAATTCCACCAATGGAATAGTTTGCCTCCTAATTGGACTGGGGTGATGTAAGGTCTCCTGCCTTGAATGGGGGTTAGACAAGAAGATCTCTGACATCCCTTCCAGCCCTATAATTCTATATTCTAATAAGAAAGATAGATTATTCCTTTATTTGGACAATGTTAGTTGGTATATTGGATTATGCACTAGGAAACAAGCTGTGGCCTGGAGGTGGAGCTCTTGCCTCACAGTCAGGAGGTTGTGAATTCGATCCTAGGTAGAGGCAGATGTAGGGTGTTCTGCTTGGGCAGGGGGTTGGACTAGATGACCTCCAAGGTCCCTTCCAACTCTGTTAATCTGTTAAGTCTCCTAATGCCCTCAAAATGTTTGTGTTTGTCCAACGATTGACCACTTTTTAGCTTGTACACATAGCTGAAGAGTGTCTTCTGAGATCTAGAAAAAAAAATTGCAAATAGCAAAACAGGAGAAGCCTAAATTGTATCTAACTGTCTCCTACCTCTCTTTTTATAGGTGTATGCATCTGCTAAAAATGAAACATGGATAACCACACGCCTTACTTTCTACTCATTGGATTTTTAAAAACTTGACAACTCTAGGTTTTGCACTTGTTCCTGTTTGCTTTATAGCCAGCAATTGCAAGAGCAAATCTTCTCATCATTTCTGCAGTAACTTTGGATGATTGATTGAACAACTCCATGCATTTCTTTCTTATGAATTTGGGTGTGCAGGACCTCATCCTGTTTCTGTCATAGTCCCCAAAGCCATAGCAAATTTTCATATAGTAATGTGACACATTGTGCTTTTACAATTTAAATATTTTATAGCTCCTGCCAGGATAGTGATGTGCCCAGGCAACTGGGGTTTGTTTTTTTTTTGATCCAGGGACAATAAGCATGCCCACGAATAAAGAGATTTTAAGCTTTATTATTAATTCAAGGAACAATTTAAAGCTGTAACATTTTAAATATACACATACACATACACATACACATATGGAGTTCTGTGAGCTTACATTATATAGTTTTCTATGAACCCCATTTTACATATGTATCTGTTTTTACTCCTCAGGCAGTAAAATATAAATCTTGGGATGTGGCTTGGAATACAACAATGAACTATCACATGACTCATTTGCACTCCCACCACAAATGCCACTGGTTTCTCCGATTTTATTGTATACTTTATTCGATTGGCATTTGACTAGGTTTCTCTTTCTTCAACTTCTGTTCTGTCTTTCACTTTTTCTTTTACAGAAAGGCTTAAATCTTCTACCCCTGTGTTTATGATCTGGGCTTAACTAGTCCAATTTGAGCTCTTTCCCCAGTTCTGGCAGGTAGAATAGAGGATGGGATTTCTTGAAAGCTAGTGAATCTCAAGTGATGAAATATGGTTCAGGGAGGTCTTCTCACTTGATTTATGTTTCACCTCTTACAATTTGCACTGCTGGTATGATTGCAGACCCAATTTTCTTAAGAACATTGTGTGATATTATTATTCTATGTGATAACTGGTAGTGAGGATTTGGAGGTAGCAATACAGTTATTAATGGCCAATTATGTTAATAAGCCCACAGAAGTAAGTTTTGTTTTGTTTTGCTAATTATGTTAATGAGTCCACATTAAGCGGTTTTATTTTAGTGTAGAAGATTCTTGAGGGAAACAAAACAGATATTAGTCACATCCAAAATAGAAAGCTCTTTAATTGCAGACAGCAGTTTCACTTCATGAGAATTAGTCGGACAGCATTTACTTTGTAAGATATTTAACACTCTAAAAGCATACAACAGAACAAAATCCATGGAGAAAAATAGTCAGTTATAAATTGAAAATTCAACAAGAAAGGTATTTCCCTCTTTCTGGTAGCAAATTTGGTGTTTATTCAAATACGTCTCATGTGTTATATCAAGAGTTGACTTTACAACTTTTTTGCTAGAAGAGAATTTTGGCAAATAATTGCATAATACAATCTTCTGATTTAATGAAATAAGTTAGGCTATTTTGGGGAAGAGAACGGGAGAAGGGAGGTAGATTTAAAAGTATTTTGAAACAGAATATATTTTGGAGAGATTTCAGTGTAAATGCTAAACAATTAATTAATTACATATGGAACACGTTGATATATTTTCAACACAATAATTACAAAGAATAGAAGACAATTAGAAATTGCAGACATTTGGACCAAACTTCCATGCATGAACTGATATCTCTGGATACAAATAAAAGAAATGGATGGTAAGGATTTCTAAATCTCTTTTTATTACTCAGTTTTAAAAGTTTAACTAGTATACTTGAAAATGTGCTTACATGGTATTCCACACTTAAAAAAGAAATGCTGAGAAGTCAAGAGTTCATAGTTGTGATAGATTGTGCCTCATTTTTTGTCCAAACTGCAGGTAATATTGGCTTCTACTGGATAGGAGACTGCTTTTTTAAATTAAGGTATCACTTTCCTTTTTATTATTCGACAAGGGGATTTATGAATTTATTCTGCTAAAGTTTGATTTCTTTTGATTAAATATATTTTACAGTGAGATAATTGTGAATAATACCACCAAGTGAATATCAAAATACCAGTTATGTTATAAATAAAGTTCTATCTTTCTTCATTTAACAATATATCATTAAATACATGTTTAAGAATCTAGTATTTATGTATTCATTTAATGGTTTTTATGCTATTTTTTTAGCCTAACAGCTGCTGAAAAAATTGAGAAAAAAACATCTCTCTCTCTCTCTCTCTCTCTCTCTCTCTCACACACACACACACACACACACACACACACACACACACAGAGGGGGAGAGAGAGGGAGAGAGAGAGAGAGACAGACAGACAGACAGAGATGATACAAGAAGGGAATTTTTGCTCTCAAGATTTCCATGTATAAAATATAGCAAATTACAGTATTTGTGTATTTATTAGCTAGATTTACATTGCCTTTCTTCTGGAAGCTCAAAGCATCATTAAACATTCTCTAATTTTCCAACATTTTCCTGTTTGAGTGGTTAGACATTAAGGGAGGTCAAATTATTCCCAATAATTTTCCGTTGATGAAAATGAATCTGAACAGGGCTTATCTTCTCCTAGGAATGCTTTTGATCACTACATGAAATAATAGACCTGGAAGGAGGAAAGAAGGAAAAAAATGAAGTTGGTGGTAGGTCCTTTAGTACAGATAGATAGAAATTAACAAGAGTGTGCTCTAATATCTCCATTCTTCATCTATGTTTACCATGCTGTGAGCCTCTGTTCATTCTTTATGTTTCTTTATATTTTCTATTCTAATTACATATCAAAATACTACTTCCAAAATTGTATGTAATTTTATCTCCCTCTTCTGTTTCCTTGCAGTTAAGCCAGCTTTGTCATAAATGAAACATGAATAATGAAACTACAGTGTCTTATTTTCTGCTCCTGGAATTCTCAAAAAATCGGCATCTGCAGCTTTTGTATTTCTTCTTCTTCTTTGTGTTATATCTGGCAACTCTAATAACAAATCTTCTCATCATCTCTGCAGTAGCTTTTGACCATCGACTGCACAGCCCCATGTACTTCTTTCTAATGAATTTGGCTCTGCAGGACCTGGGCATTGTTTCAGTCATTGTCCCGAAATCCATGTTAAATTCTCTCATGGACACCAGACAGATCTCTTATTTTGGTTGTGTTGCTCAAGTCTTTCTCTTTCTGTCCTTCGAAGCCTCTGATGTCTCCCTCCTGACAGTCATGGCATATGATCGGTATGTTGCCATTTGCAATCCATTGCACTATGAGATGGTAATGAATTGGAAAGCCTGCACTGAAATAATCATTCTGGTGTGGGTTGCAGGTCTTCTCTGTGGAATCTTACATACAATTGGCACTTTTTCAGTACTTTTTTGTTCTAATGTTGTCAACCAATTCTTCTGTGAAATTCCACAATTGATAAAACTATCCTGTTCTGGCTTCAATCTACTTGAGGTTGGAATTGTTGTGGCCAACATCATTGCTGCACTAGGTTGTTTTAGTTTCATTTTCATATCTTATGCAGTGATCTTCAAGGCAGTATTGAGAATCCCTTCTGAACAAGGAAGGCAGAAAGCCTTATCCACTTGTATTCCCCACCTTATAGTAGTGTCTGTATTAGTATTAAGTGTATGCTTTGCCTATCTAAGACCTCCCTCTAACACTTCATCTGACTTGGATTTTGGATCAACTGTTGTGTATTCCCTTCTTCCACCTCTGTTCAATCCAATCATCTATAGCATGAGAAATAAGAATATCAAATGTGTCCTTTCTCAATTGTGGAGATTCTGAAAAAATTCTTTTAATATTTCTATTCTGTTCACCACAGTTTTTCATTTTCCTGGCCTTTCTATTACTTTTCTGAGTAAAGGAATAGGGTAGAAAGGCATAGTTGAGATGGAGGAAATCCAACCTCTTAAATCAGGAAAATACTTGAGCTTCATATGTTGCTTAGCAATCTTCCTGCATCTCTAATATTACTGTCAATGCATTTTATAGATGCTAAATGTGGATGTTTGACAACTCTGATTTGACAACATTTTCAGAATGTATTTACCACTGCCTCCTGCCTTGCTGAGTGTGTGTGAGAGAGAGGCCCAAAGTCACCCACTTGGGTACATTTCTAAGGTTCAGTCGAAATCCCAGACCCCTAGTTTCTAGCCTGATATCTCATTTTCAGATCCTTTACCCCAGACTAATTTCTTTCCCATAGAAGTGCTTTGGCAAGACAAGATAACTGGCATGGTAGGAAAGATGTGTGAGCTGATCCTGTTTCACATAACCTTTTCAAATTACAAGAAATGAAAAAAAGCAAGAAATTAAATTAGAGTAATGCATAATTCTAATAGAACACCAAAAAAAGCTTTCAGAAATCTTAGAACTTGATACAAATTGGAAGAAATAAGGCATGTTCCCTGATCTAATATTTGGAGAAATGAAGGTGTAGATAGATCTACACCAAGGATGATATCTCATTGAAATATGCTGGAGAAATTATGAGTTTCATCCAAGCTACTGATACCAAAAATCACCTTACTGTTTTATGATATCTCTGCAAACGCCCTCACAGTACTTTTTAAAATGTATACAAATGGAAGATTTACTATGTAATTTGGGGCTCAGTATAATTGTACCTGGGAAAGTGCTACATACTTATTGAAACACTTAGGCAACATAACTTACTTTCATGAGGGTGAGGGGCTTTCAGCTAAAGGGATATGAAATTTTCTCCTATATTTATAGTCTATTGAATTTTGCAGTCTTGTTTTCTTGCCTTATTGTGGATATTTCTTGTCCATATTATACTTTGATGTTAAAAGTTTAACCCTTTCCTCTGCTTTGTTCAATAAACTGTTTCAACTTTTAGAGATCTTTTTGTAGATGGTTGTTTCTAATACATAAACCTCCTATTCACATGTTGTGTGGCAAAAAGAAATGAGCCCATACCTCTTTAAGAATCTTTCTAATTCTAATTCCATCTGGAGACACCCATATGAGCCCTTCATTTGATGAAAGAATTCTATGAAGGATAAAAATAAATAAATATTAGATTTCTGCAAATCTGTTAATGAAGAATTTTCCTCATGCCTTTGCTGGGTTATTTAATTCTTGAAAGACCTAACCAAAGAAATTGCTTGAGATATTTTATTAGCAGAGACGGTGTCATATTTCACACTAAATGACGATTAATGTTTTTATTGTGGAATAAACCACAATTTGCTGGAATGTCAAAGTAAGCTACGTCATAAATCACAATTATAAAAGATATTAACTAGATTAACAATAGTATACTAAGACTCAAATCATGAAACAATATGATTTAGCAGGTTGTGTATGCAAGTAATAACTTCCAAATCACCATTATTTTTCCATATCTATATATTAAAAGAAGTTTCAGCAGAAAAGTAATTGGCATTGTTACTTCTGTACTAGGTTTTTTTACTGCATTCATATTTATATATGAGAGCATTATTTTCCAAAAATAAGAAAAATAGATTATTCCTTTATTTGAAGAATATTAGTTGGAATATTGGATTATACACTTCTGAACAAGTTTGGTAATGCCATGGAAATCTCACTATGTAATTGTTAGGGGATTGACCACATTTGATTGTAGACATTGCTGAAAAGGGTCTTCTGAGTACTACACAAACATTTTTGCAACTATAGCAAAAAGTGAGATTGTGAGGGATGAGGAAAATACAGTTGGTGTTTGGTTCTTTCTTCAATATACATACAAGTATCAAAATGCAAGCTGTAACTTTTTTTTATTATGTATTTTTTTAATAATGCTTTTTATATTTTAATAAGTTTTATATTTGCTGTAAGCTGCCCAGAGTCCCTTGGGAGTTGGGTGGCATAGAAATACAAATAAAGTTAAAAGTTAAAGTTAAAGTAATCTGCTATCATATATCTCTGTTTCCCTCACTCCTCCTATCTCTCTCTTTTTATTTTTTATTTTTTTTTATTTTGTCAAGTGTATATATGATTACAGACAAAGTATAAACATGACTGTGAATACATAAGATGTATAAGCATGGTTATGAGTACATGATATTTTTACAGATACATGGGGACATTAGGACAGGGACGGTAGGCACGCTTGTGCACTTATGCACGCTCCTTACAGACCTCTTAGGAATGGGGTGAAGTCAACGGTAGACAGTCTAAGGTTAAAATTTTGGAGGTTTGGGGATGAAACCACAGAGTAGGGTAGTGTATTCCAGGCATTGACCACTCTGCTGCTGAAGTCGTATTTTCTGCAATCGTTGTGGCAGATAATTTTATGAACTACATTTAGATCGGTTCTAAGGCGACGTAGTTCTAAGTTGTCTAAGCCCAAAATTTCAAGTCTTGTGGAATAAGGTATTCTGTTGCAAGTGGAGGAGTTGAGGACTCTTCTCGTGAAATATTTTTGGCCTCTCTCAATTGTATTAATATACGATATGCAGTGAGTGTTCCAAACAGATGAGCTGTATTCGAGAATTGGTCTAGCACAGGGGTCGGCAACCTTAAACACTCAAAGAGCCATATGGAACCGTTTCCCAGAGAAAACAAAACACCAGGAGCCACAAAACCTGGGTGGGCGTGGCCAACTCAATGTCACTCACTCCCACCATCATATGACCCCCCCAGCCATGCCTACCCAGGCTTTGTGGCTCTCTATGTTTTCTTTTCTATGGGAAACAGGTATGTCTCTCTTTTCCCTCTCTTTCTTTCTCTCTCCATCTCTCTTTTTCCCTCTCCCATCTTTCTCCCTCCCGCTCCCCATCTCTCTCTATCTCTCTCCCTTCCTCCCCCCTATCACCTCTCTTTCTCTCTCCCTCTCCCATCTCTCTTTCTCCCTCCCTCTTCTTCATATGACCCCCCCAGCCATGCCTACCCAGGCTTTGTGGCTCTCTATGTTTTCTTTTCTATGGGAAACAGGTATCTCTCTCTCTCTCTCTCTCTTCCTCTCTCTCCCTCTCTTCATCTTTCTCCCTCTTTCCCTCTCCCCTCTCTCTCTTTCTCCCCCCAGGAACAATCGCCACCCCCAGCAGAGGCTTCCCTTCGGGCGACCCTCCTCCCCCTCTCCCGACTCCCTGTCTGGCAGGGCCAGGAGGGCGCAGCAAAGCACAGCAAAGGCGCACAGCCGCTCGCTTAAGGAAGTTCTTTGGACACGGCTTCTCTCCTTCCCTAAGGCTCTGTCATTGCCTTGCCATGCCCCCCCCTGCATGAGAGGAGAAGGAGGGGGAATGGGAGGAGGGTCGCTGGAGCCTTAGTGCAGGAGTGAAGCAGCCCTGTACCTGCTTTCGCGCCACATTTGTGCGTAAGGCAGCCTTCGCTTCCTGCTGCTTCGGGCTGGAGCTTATGCCCTCCCCGCTCAGCCGAAGAGCTGTGGGGGTGGGGGTGGACATGGCAAGGCAATGGCCAGATCCTTAGGGCAGGAGAGAAGCCATGTCCAAAGACCTTCCTTAAGCGAGCGGCCCCCCGTCCTCCGCGCGCACCTTTGTTGCACTTTTCTGCGCTTTGGCACTCGCTTGAGGAGGGTCTCCCCATGTGTGTGCACCCTCCTGGCCCCGCCAAGCCAGCCAGGGAGTCGCAAGAGGGGGAGGAGGGTCACCTGAAGGGAAGCCTCCACTGGGGGTGGCGATCATTCCTCAACCAGCACCAGAGAATCAGTCCCGGCCACTTCTCCATTCCCGCCGTCACCCTTACCTTCTCAGGCCAGGTGAGGGAGGGGAGGGCAAGGGCCGGGGCCATCTAATGAGACAGGGAGCCACAGTAGAGGGCCCAAAGAGCCACTTGCGGCTCCAGAGCTGTGGGTTGCCAACCCCTGGTCTAGCAAATGTTTTATATGCTTTGATTAAAAGTACAATATTTCCAGAGAAGAAGCTACGCAATATTAGGTTAACCATTCTTAATGCCTTTTTGGCAATGCTGTTGCAGTGGGCTCTGGCATTTAGATCATTAGAGATGAGTACTCCAAGGTCTTTAACTGAGTGAGGATCGTCAACAAGGTCGTGATCATCTAGTTTGTATTTTGTGTTCTTATTATTTTTACCAATGTGTGAGACTGAGCATTTGTTGATTGAGATTTGCAGTTGCCACTTGTTTGACCATTCTGATACATAGTCAAGGTCTTTTTGAAGGGTAGCAGCATTGTCGGTGGTGTTGAATAGTTTTACATCATCTGCGAAGAGGATGCAGTTGCTTTTAATATGATTGCAGAGGTCATTTATGTAAAGTATAAAGAGAGTTGGCTCTAAAACGCTGCCTTGGGGGACACCGCTGTTAACAGGTACAGGATTTGATAGAGTGCTTCCTATTTTGACCACTTGTTGCCTGTTTGACAAGAACGCAGTTATCCATTTGTGCAGGGGTACAGAAATGCCATAAGGTTTTAGTTTTAGAAGTAGTATGTTGTGTACCACTGAGTCAAAGGCTTTACAGAAGTCTATGTAAATTGCGTCTTTTGCTTTCTAAAATCAAGTTGTAACTTCCCAAATCATATTTAATTTTATTGCCCACTTCTGCATTTTCTAGGTGCATCATTCATCTTTGTTATCAGTGAAACATACAAACATGAACATAGTGGTTTACGTTCTTCTCATTAGATTCTCAAAACTCAACATGTTGGTTTTGCATTATTTCTGGCAATTGCAATAGCAAATCTTATCATCATCTCTGCAGTAACTTTGGATAATGAATTGTACAACCCCATGAATTTCTTTCTGATAATTTGACTATGTGGGACCTGGCTCTGTTTCAAGCATTTTCCAAGACCATAGCATTTTTTTTCATGGGTATGTGACACATGTATTACTTTGGTTGTGTTAGTCAAATCATTCTTCAAACTCCTTTACAGCTCTTGATTTCCTTCTCATCTTTTGCCAAATGTCAGGGTGCCCAAACAATTGGTTCTTTTGGATATGGAGCTATAAAGAGATGAATAAAGAGATGTTAACTTTCATTATTAATCCATGTAAACTGATTTAAAAGGATAAAATAAAAAGCATACAGAATCCAATCTGAGTTGGTCACCTGCACCAAAGGTTTATTCTACTAGAATTGGGCTCATGCTGGAGCTCATCCTCAGGGAACTTCACTCTCTCCAGAAGAGGTGCACTGGGCTGTTCTATGCATTATATTCATAGGATTCCTGGTTTTGTGTAGCTTTAAGTTGTTATCTAGGATGTTGATGGCTCACTATTAAGTTGTTAGTTGTTGTTTCCTTGTGCCACTGTGCCCTTGGCTCCTTGGCCAGCTATCAAGACCCTAGTTAACAACTTAAAGCTACCCACTACTAGGAATCATATAAATACAATGCCTACAACAGCTGAATGCACATATTCTAGAGAGAGAGAAGTTCCCAGGTGATGGGCTTTAGCACAAGCCTGAACACTTGGAAGAATAAACCTTTGGTCCTGGTGACCAACTCAAATTGGATTATGCAATATTATCCTGGGACACATATATTTACCTCCATTCACAAAAAAGCATACACATCAAGCAAGATCTCTTATAAGCTATCAGGAGTTCCTTAATAACAACAACAGACATAAACAAAGTGTGGCCAATTTCTGCATTACCCAATAGTAGGAGAGGAAGGAAGGACTACAAACCTGGCAGTAGACGCAGCTTCAGAGGATAACCCAGGGCTGGAAGGGACCTGGAGGTCATCTAGTCCAACCCTGCTCCAGCAGGACATTGTTAAAGTGAGTTTCTGTCTTTTGATCCCCCAGTCACATGACTACATAGCCACGTCCACCCAGTCACATGATCCCACCAAGCCACGCCCACCAAGCCACACCCACAGAACTGGTAGGAAATTTTTTTAGATTTCACCACTGATTGATATGTTATCATTTGAAACCAAGTATAATTTGAGACATTAATCAGTTGAAAATCCTGCACTGAAATCATGATTCTAGTTTGGCTCACCAGCTCAGGAGGGCTCTGTTTTTACTGGCAGAGGGTTGCAAAAGGCCGTGGCAGCCAAAAACAGAGCTCTGGGACCCGGTTTTTTTTGGCAGAAGCACTGCGGGCCGGTCCTTCACTGTTTCCAGGGCGGCCCCACAGGCCAGATTTAAGTACCCCGTGGGCCGGATCTGGCCCCCGGGCCTTGAGTTTGACACCCCTGATCTATAACATGAGAAATAAGAGTATCAATTATGCCCTATCTAAAATGTGGAGTTTTTAAACATTTCTTTCAGTGAGACTTTTTCTTCTTTTCTCTCAGAAATGGACTTTTTTCTTATCCCTTTGCTCCATTCATCTGACGAATAGTAAATAGCTGCAAAGGGCATTGTAGCTAAATGCGGGTTTAGCCCCCTCAGTCCAATCCTTTGCAGGCCGTGCTTCTTAGAAATGCTAGAGATTTAGCAGCATTTTGGACTGTCCCAAAATAATGACTCAACTTTTCACATTCACAAAACCAGAATCAATTCAATTACTGAATTAACATCTTAAACAAAAATCTCTGGAATTGCAGTTCCACTGAGATATTTCTATGGAAGTTGTTTGCTTCTGCCAAAATAAAGGCAATCTCCATTAAAAAAAGTCAACATTAAAGTTTAATCTGTGTACACTAATTGCACATGAATCTATTCTCTGAGGCTTCCTCAGAGTTTCCAGAGTCTTTAAAGAAAGGAGAATTTCATTTGGAAAACCGTTTTCATAGTGGCTTTTATATATCTTATCTGGTCAGGCCTTTTAAATCATGGTTTATAATGAAACCCACCACTTGTGAGGGAGAGGAAATATGCTGGGGAAAATGACATTATGGGTTTGATAATGACATTCCATTGGGATGGAATGCTAATGTTACTACAACCCAGGCTGTAAACATAGAATATTATTCTGAATTTGAGGAGATCTCAGGTTCAATCCAAAATATTAACAAAATATTTTGTTAATAAAATATTAACAAGGAAGAAATGAGGTTGACCAGAACCAATAAGAACTGGGATAAACCTCTTGAGGTCATCAAGAATTGTAGGAGACACAATCTAGCCATCCTAATAAAGGAGACTCGACTCTTCCATATTGCTTTCACATATAAATGTGAGACTAAGGCATATGTAACATGACAGGCACTTGAGTCACAATGCTGCTATACTACCATATTGACTTTGTCAATGTGCCTCTACCTATAGACACTGCTGCTTCTGTTTAGTGGTGCATATGTATCCTATACCTCCCTGTACATGCCCTACTTTCCCAAATGGGATGTTCAGATTTTTCTTCATGTTCCAGATATTTTTCTCTTCATCCCAGTCAAAGCTGTGGAACTGCCAGATACAGAACAAGGGTTGGTCATCCTATAGTCTGCATCTAGGAATCTTATCATTATTGTACTTTACTGGGTATATTTCTTAAAAGTTTTAGGCTTAAATTTGTAATCATTGCAAATATTCTTCAATTGAATGAAAGATGCTGAAATATGAAAACGACTGAAATCTGTTTCTTTATGTTTTGTCATATGGGCTTTAGATGGGTTCTTCTGGAGAAGTGGTAGAGGCTGCAGGAATTCTCTGCAGGTAATTTACTATTACCTTACTGCAGGGAACAATTTATTACAGAAAACAGATTATTTCCCAATAAAATTGAAGATATGTACACATTCTCTAAAACATGTATCTATATGACTCTGTTTCTAAATCTTATTTGCTGTGTTTCTTCTGTGTGTTTTCTTATTGATTTCTATGGATTTACTTTATTACTTATTCAAAGTATTTTATAGACCTCTATGGGCTTACAATGTATCTCATTCTATGAGCTTTGTTTTAGGTTTGTATTTGCAGTCTTCTCAGGCATCCAAATGCACCCTACAAAGGGGTGTGGCTTGGAATACAATAGTGAACTATCATTTTGTTTGCACTCCCACTACAAATGTCACTGGTTTCTATGATTTTATTGTGTACTTTATTCTACTAGCATTCCATAGGTTTCTATGGGTTTGGTGATACTTCTTTTCTGCCTTTCCCCCCTTTTAATTTGCAGAAAGTCTTAAATTTTCCATCCCTGCATTAATGATGTGGCCCTACCCTAGCCCATTTCAAGTTCTTTCCCCAGACATGGCATGCAGAATAGAGATTGGGATTATTTAAAAGTCAGAGGTGAAATGGTATCCCAAGTGATGAAACATACTTCAGGGAGGTCTTCTCATTTGATACAAGTTTCACCTCTCATAGTTTGCACTGCTGGTATGACTGCAGCCCCTATTCTCTTAACAACTGTCTGAGACATTATTATGCAATGTGTTGTTATTATGCTACAGTGTTGTTAACAGCCAATTATGTTAATAAATACCCAGAAATAAATTTTATTTTGGTGTTATTTTACAAGACTCTTGGGGGAAACAAAACTAGTATTAATATACATTCAGAATAGGAACAGTGAACTGAGTGTGGATAGTTGCTTTAGTACATGAAAATGATGGGGATAGTGTTTATTTAATATTTAATTTATTTAATACTCTTGAAAGCATATAATAGAAGAATCAATCTCTGGAAATAAATAGTAAGTTTTAGAAAACTTAACCGAAAATGCATTTCTCTCTTTTCTGGAGTAAATTGGTGTTTATTTAAATATATCTGATTTGTTATTCTCAGGCTTGGCTGTATAACTTTTCCATTGGGAAGAGAATTGAATCAAATGATTCAGTGTTTGGATATAATGGAATAAGAAGCTAGAATTTTTTGAAAGAGATATGAAAGGTTTTTTTAAGACTATTTTTACAAAATGTGGACCTTAGCATATTTAAAAGTAAATATCAATCAGAATCTAATTTGGAGAAATTTCAGTGCAGATATTCATAGTAATTTTCAGTTACAATATGCATAAATTTAGAAAAAACCTCTATGCCTATAAATGAATTTTGAAATATAATTAACTGAGTGGTTGAACAGATCACTAATAAGTAAATTAGCATGAACAAAGTAATTTTACAATCTCTCTGGAATGAATGAATAAAATGGATGGTAACATTTCTAAATGTCTTTTTTTTCTTGTTTTATTTATGCATTTAAGTATTATTGTTGAAAATGTGGGTCCATATTGTTGTAAAAATGCTGAGATGTCAGAGATCATAGTTGTAATAGGTTGTGTCTCATTTTCCACCTAAACACTCCTTGAAGCAGGATAATCATGTATATCACCAAGGAAATATCAAAATAGCAGTTACATTTTAAGTAAAGTTCTATCTTACTTCTTCTAATCATACACCATTAAATACATGTGTAGAAATCTCATATTATGTATTATTTTAAGGGATTTTTATGCTATGTTTTTAAACTAAAAGCTGCTAGGGCAACTGAGAAAAAAACCATTTCCATCTGTATGTCAAATAAACAAACACACACAACCAGACACACACACTTGCAAACTGTATAATTTCTGCCCTCAGGATTTCCAAGTAAATGATACAGCAATTTATTTTTATATTGTTTTGCTAGATTTATATTGCCTTTCTTCCAGAAACACAAGGCACCACCCAAAGCACAACCTCCAATTTTCCAACACTACCACGATCCTTTACAAGTGCTGAGAGATTGTCACTGCTCCAAATATTTCATGGTTGAAAATAGATTTGAGCAGGGTTTTCTGAATCCTAGAAAATCCTGTTGATCAGCACATGAAGGAATAGAACTGGAAAGAGGAAAGAAGGAAAAATGAGTGGTTTGTGGGTTTTCTGTAGTTTTTTCTTTTTTCTTTTCTTTTTTTCTTTAGCACAGTTTTTCCCCATTGTCCGATTCTACGTATGTTTATTCATACATGCTTTACTTTTCATTTTATTTTCTGTTCTCAAAATTTCACTTCCCAATTTTCATTTAAATGCTTCTTTCTCTGCTTCCTTGCAGTTATGACATGCAGCTTTGTGATAAATGAAAGATGGATAACCAAACTACAATGCCTTACTTTTTGCTCCTGGAATTCTCAGCAACTCGGCAACTGCAGTTGCTACATTCCTTCTTGTTCTTTGTGTTATACTTGGCAATTACAACAGCAAATCTTCTCATCATCTCTGCAATAGCTTTTGACCGGCAACTGCACAAACCCATGTATTTCTTTCTGATGAATTTAGCTCTGCAAGATGTAGGCTCTGTTTCTGTTATTGTTCCCAAATCCATAGTGAATTCCTTCATAGACACCAGACACATTTCTTACTTTGGTTGTATTGCTCAGGTATTTCTCTTTGTCTCCTTTCTGGGTTCTAATTTATCTCTTCTGACAGTCATGGCATATGATCGGTATGTTGCCATTTGCAATCCACTGCACTATGAGATGGTGATGAATTGGAAAGCCTGCACTGAAATGATGATTCTGGTTTGGTTTGCAGGTCTTCTCTACGGAACATTGCATACCACTGGCACTTTTACAATTTTTTTTTGTTCTAATGTTGTCAACCAGTTTTTCTGTGAAATTCCACATTTGCTAAAATTATCCTGCACTGGCTTCAATTTAGTTGAAATTGGAGTTCTCGTGACTAGTGCTGCTGCAGCATTAGGCTGTTGCACTTTTATTATTGTATCTTATGCCATGATTTTCAAGGCAGTGCTAAGAATCCCTTCTGAACAAGGAAGGCAAAAAGCCTTATCCACTTGTATTCCACACCTCACAGTAGTGTTTATGTTTTTTTTAACTGGATGCTTTGCCAATCTCAGACCTACCTCTGACACCCCAACTTACTTAAATTTTGGACTGACTCTTATGTATTCTGTTCTTCCACCTCTGTTCAATCCAATCATGTATAGCATGAGAAATAAGAATATCAGATTTGTCCTTTCTAAACTGTGGAGATTCTGAAAAAATTTTTTTTAATTTTTTTAATATTCTATTCACTACAGTTTTACATTCTCTTGTCTTTTCTTTTTCTTATCTGTAGAAGGGAATATGTTAGAAAGGGAGACATAGGTGAAATGGGGGTAAATCCAACCTCACAAACCAGAAGAATAGTGGAATTCCAGAAGTTATTCAGCAAATATTTTTCATCCCTTATTACTGCTAATGCATTTCACAGATGTTAAATGTGAATCTTGGACAGCTGTGGCTTTCCAGAAGCTGAGAACACCTGATCTTTAGTGATGTGAAGATCAGAGTATAAAATGGTTTCCCTTTTAATGGTGGCCCATAATATGACTAGTTAAATCGTTATTCTTTCCAAAAATATGCAGGCCTCTATAACTCCTTTTCCTTAAATTGTCCTTTGCTTACAGATTTTGATATTTTGTACCATTGAAACCGGAAAAGTCCTGCATTTTTTGTTGGTTAGATTTTTCAGAAGTGATCTGCCATTTTCTGTTTCCTAGGAGGAGAGAAAAACAGAGACAGAGACACCTCCATAGTCACCCAGCTGACTTTATTAATAAGGTGGACTAGAATTTCCAATTTCCTGGTATCTAGTCTTAACCACTGTTAGAAACTGCTTTACACATGCTTTAGCTCCTGGGTATTATTTTTATCCTTTAGAAGTGCTTTCGCCAGACCTGGAATGATGGGCAGAATGGATGTACTGGTACTATCTCACAAATTTTAATAAATAAAGAAATGAAAAAGGCAAGAAATGTATAGAATGATGCATCATTGTAACAGAATGTCATATACGTTTTTAGGAACCTTACAACTTGATACAAATTGGAAGAGATAATATATGCTCTCAGCCTTGTCCAATATCTGAAAGGATATGGGGGTAGATAGATGTACTGTACACCAGGGTGATATCTTAGAATGATAGAGTCATAGGGTTGGAAGGAACCCTGGAGTTCTTCTACTCCAAGCCCCTGCCCAACATTTCTCCTTAGTTCCAGATTGGATTTCTCTTTAATGAGCTTTCATCTGTTCATTATTGTCCTGCCCTCAGATGATTTGGAGAATAAATCAACCCCCTTTTCTCTGTGACAGTCCCCTCAGGTACTGGAAGACAGCTATGATAGCACTCTTAACTCTTCTTTTTACTAGATTAGACATACCTAGTTCCCTTAACTGTTCACCGTAGAGCAGTGGTTCCCAAAGTGGGTGGTACTGCCCCCTGGGGGGTGGTGGGATGACTTAGGGGGGTGCTAAGAGGCAAGGGGGGTGGCAGGGGGGCGCTGAGGCAAGGGGGCAGCAGGGGGTGCTAAGAGGCAAGGGGGGCAGCAGGGGGGCACAAAGAGGCCACGTGGAATGCAGGAAAGCATGTCGGGGCAGCAGGGAAGGGAGGTAGCAGCCTACTCCCTTCCCCACAGCCCTGCCGTGCTTGGTGGCCTTCCACGCAGCCTTCCCAGCTGTCCCCCACGCCTGCTTGCCTTCCAAGGTCGGCGTCCAGCCCAGCCCAGCCAGTGGATGGGGGGCAGCCCTTGGTGGAAATGCAGACGCTGAGAGGGGTGGAGGAAGGGCAAGCAGATGTCCCGGGGCTGCTGCACATGCGCCCGCCCCGTTTCTGCAAAGGCAGAGCCCCCCCCTTGCAGGGCGATCCAAAGAAGGGAGGGGGATGCTGCAGAAAAGGCTGCCTTCCACCCGTGCCGGCTCTGCGGCTCTTGGGGCTCCAAAGCAGCCCACTGGCTTCTCACCCGGCCACCAGCCTGCTCTCTTTGCGGATTGGTCTGGCCGACCGCCGGCGCCACTCTGGGAACTCGGCCCGCGGTGCTGGGTTGGAAGCCAGTGGGCTGCTTAGGAAGCCCCAAGTCGTGGTGGCAGGTGAGGCAGGGGATGGGGAGGGGCAGGCTGTGAGACACGCATCTTACCAGTGTCTGGCTTCTCTCTGCCACTACTCTCTCGGCTTTGGAGCCCCAAGTCCCACGGAGCCAGCACAGGAAGCACAGGTGCAAGGCGGCCTTTTCTACAACATCCCCTCCCCTCTTTAGATCGCCCTGCAGGGCTCTGCCTTTGCAGAAACGGGGCAGGTGGTTTGTATGGAGGATTGGTGGGGGGGATGCGTGGCCCTCCGGGATGGAGAGTGGGGCAAGAGAAGGCACAATAGGCTCCGCTGTGGATGGGTTGGAAGAAGCTCAACTGCGCTTCTTCCAACCCATCCGCCCCATGGCGCTGTGAATGAGACAATCGGCCGCGCCTCCCCGCCCGGCCTTCCTCGCCGGGTGCTGCTGCCCCTTCCCCAACTACATACACACATCCGCCCGCCGCCACTTCCTGCAAACTTCCCAGGAGATGGCCGGAGCAAGGGGTGAATTCAGAAGTTTCTCTCTCTTCTTCTCCAGAGTGACAGCTGTGTGTCCAGAGATCGGCAGGCCAGATTCGGTGAGCCAGATGCACCACTGCCACTCAGGAGAAGAAGAAAGAGAGCAGGTGCTGTGAGAGAGCCCATTTCTCATATTGGTCTCTTCCCGGGTGGCAGCGGCATGTTCAGCTCCCCAAATCTGGCCTGCCGATCTCGGCCAGCAAGGGGGGAGTGCCGCCCTTCTCTCTTCTTCTCCTGAGCCTCGCAGCGCCTCCTCTCTCTTCTTCTCCTGAGTGGCAGCCGTGTGTCTAGAGATTCTGGGGAAAGGGGGGGGGACATGCCGGGAGCCACTCTTTTTGCAGCGGGGACTCTTTTGGCTGGGAGAACGAGAGCAAGCGCGAGGCGGGTGCGCACACACCCCGGGGGACTAGCTCGGCTCCTCTGGGCTCTGCCTACGGCAATTTGAAACATGCTCCTGCCTGCGAGGAAGAGGAAGCGAGCATCGATCCCTGCCTCGCTGCTGCCTCGCAGGCAGGAGCACGTTTAAAAATGCTGCCAGAGGCAGCCCAGAGCAGCCGAGCCAGTCCCGCAGAGTGTGCACGTACCCACCCACCCCTCTCTCTCTCCCGGCCAAAAGAGTGCCCGCCACAGAAAGAGCGGTGCATCAGAGCAGGAAATGCAAGCCAGTGTGGACCAATTCGCAGCAGCATGCAGCAACTTCGGCCTCCTCATCAACATAAAGAAGACCGAAGTGATGCATCAGCCAGCTCCGAAAGCCCAACACCAAGAGCCCACCATCACAGTGAAGGGACAAAAACTGCAAGCAGTGGACCAATTGACATACATTGGCAGCATCCTCTCCCATGCAATGACAATTGACATTGAGTTCAACTGCAGAATTGCCAAGGCAAGCTCTGTATTTGGCAGACTACTGACCAACGTGTGGGACCACTGTGGAATAAGCCTTGCTACAAAGCTCAAAGTCTACCAAGCAGTAGTGCTAACTACCCTGATGTATGCCCGTGAGACTTGGACTGTATACAGGAGGCACGCTAGGCAATTGAACCACTCCCACACGACCTGTCTCCATAGAATTCTGAGGATCCGGTGGCAGGACAAGGTGCCAGACATAGAAGTCCTCTCCAGAGCAGGCCTGACATCAGTTCACACCCTGCTGATGAAAGCCCAGACACGCTGGACAGGCCATGTTGCAAGGATGCCAGACCATCGCATCCCTAAACAACTCCTCTATAGTGAGCTGTCTCAAGGAAAGCGATCACACGGGGGACAAAGGAAGCGATACAAAGACACATTGAAAGCCTCCTTCAAGTCCCTGGATATCAACACCATCTTCTGGGAAAACCTGGCAAAAGATCGATTGACATGGCACACTCTGATCCATCAAGGCTGCCAGACATCTGAGGACAAAAGAACAATCATAGCACAAGAGAAGTGAGCACTCCTCAAAGCCAGAGCTGCATATGCTGTAACAATGGTGTCCCCACATGTCTGTCCGACATGTGGCAGAATGTTTCATGCCCGTATAGGCCTTAACAGCCACCTGCAGACACATCATGGACAGCCCACAAACTGTTAGATGTCAAGGTCCTCTTCGAACATGATGGACGAACATCATATTTTCATAAATCAAAGATTTATTATAGGAGGCCGCATGGCCATTCTGAATAGAATAGAATAACAGAGGATGCATTAGAGCACAGGTCACCAACCGGTGGTCCGCGGACCACTGGTGGTCCTCGGGAAAATTTTGGTGGTCCGTGGAGAAATCTTGGTAAACTGCATCCGGTCCGGGGAGCAGCCGGAGTTTGTGGACGCAATGGACACTTGCCTTCTGAGGTCAGTGGCCCTTGGTGGAGACGCAGCTACTGCTGCTCTGGGGCTGAGAAGGGGGGAAGCTTATTTGACGGTGGCTTGCTGATGTTGTTGGGAAAGTCAGTCCCATCACCGTCAAATAAGCTTCAATTATTTTGTAATAATTACACTAACTTTAACTTTAATTTTGTTACAATTAAAACAAACTTTAAAGATTTTGCTATGATTAAATAAGCATTTACGATTTTGTTATAATTAAATAAGCATTTATAATTTTGTTATATTAAATAGGTGTATTTCATATTAATAAAATGGAAGTTCTTTGATCATTATTTTACAAATGTATTTATCTTTTCAAAAAAATTCATATTAGTGGTCTGCGGGACTTAAAATTATGAATTAGGGTCTGTGGGATTTAAAATTATGAATTTGGTGGTCCGCGGGATTTAAAATTATGACCTTGGTGGTCCCTGAGGTCCAAAAGGTTGGGGACCCCTGCATTAGAGGATGGTATTTGAAACTGGGATGTCTCACCTGATGGGGGCAATGCCTTGTTCGGGTCCTTCCACTTCCGACAAAGGAACCAGATCCCATTTAAAGTGAAGGCCCCAGTTGAATCCTCCGCGAACAACAGGAGAAGAGCTGTACGTCAGAGTGTCCGCACTGATGATATCAATCACAGGACAAACAACTGTCCTGCGGGATTCCTGGATGGGTGTTAGCAACGGCTGCAACCACATCTCATTCACTTCACAATGGCTGTCCAGAAACACAAGCACCTTTCCTGAGAAAGTAAAAGCAGAAGAGGCATATGAGATACAGAATAACCGAATAACAGAGTTGGAAGGGACCTTGGAGGTCTTCTAGTCCAACCCCCTGCTTAGGCAGGAAACCCAATACCACTTCAGACAAATGGTTATCTAACATCTTCTTTAAAACTTCCAGTGTTGGAGCATTCACAACTTCTGGAGGCAAGTTGTTCCACTGATTAATTGTTCTAACTGTCAGGAAATTTCTCCTTAGTTCTAGGTTGCTTCTCTCCTTGATTAGTTTCCACCCATTGCTTCTTGTCCTGCCCTCAGTTGCTTTGGAGCATAGCTTGACTCCTTCTTCTTTGTGGCAGCCCCTGAGCTATTGGACCATTGCTATCATGTCACCCCTAGTCCTTCTT
>QLTV01001137.1:303440-320203 GCA_003457575.1 Thermophis baileyi
ATCCTTCCGAGGTGGGTAAAATGAGGACCCATATTGTTGGCAGCAATATGCTGTCTCTGTGAACCGCTTAGAGAGGGCTGTAAAGCACTATGAAGCGGTATATAAGTCTAAGTGCTATTGCTATTGCTATTGCTACTCTCTTGCTGCCCCCCCCAAAAAAACAGGGATTGCCCCCACTGCCGCCGTAGCCAGACCTCAATGCTAAAAATGCACACCGTTTCTGCCTGGGAAACGGCTTGGAGACAGCGAGCAGGCAGGCGAGAGGCTGATAGCGACACGACAAAGCCGATCTGTTTTCACAACCGGCGGACATTCAAAGCCCCTGCGGGGCTCAGCCGACTGTGGGAACGGGACACACAGGCGCGCGCACCCCACACTGACCCACACTCAAACAAAGCCTCGCCGGGCAGCTTAGCACAGCGCAGTCCTTTCCTTCTTTCCTTCTTTCCTTCTTTCCTTCTTTCTTTCTTTCCTTCTTTCCTTCTTTCCTTCTTTCCTTCTTTCCTTCTTTCCTTCTTTCCTTCTTTCCTTCTTTCCTTCCTTCCTTCCTTCCTTCCTTCCTTCCTTCCTTCCTTCCTTCCTTCCTTCCTTCCTTCCTTCCTTCCTTCCTTCCTTCCTTGTCTCTATCTCCCTTCCTCTTTTTTCTTTCTCTTTCTCTCTTCTCGGCTTCTCGGCAAGGAAGAAAGTGCTCTGGGAGGGTGGGCGGCCCGGCGCCGCTGCTGCCCCTTTCGCCTTCGGCTCCGGGACCTTCCGGGACTGGGCAGCATCAGGGCGCACACCTATGGAGCTCCGCTGGCCTCAGGCTCCGGGGCTGGTGGGGGCCTTGGGGCAGGGAGACAATGACGCTGCCTGGAGAGCCGGTGGATGGGCATGCCGGGTGCTCCCACCTGCCCCTTGCTCTGGCCGTCTCCCGGGAAGTTCACGGGAAGTGGCAGCGGGCAGAGCTGGGCAGGGCGGAGCCGCCGGTGTAGCACCCGGCAAGGAAGGCTGGGTGGGGAGGCGCGGCCGATTGTCTCTTCACGCCGCCCGCTTCGCTCATGGGGTGGATGGCCTGGAAGCCGCCGGCGGCGCCCAGCTAAGAAGCGCGGTTGAGCAGGACTGCGGCAGCGCAGCCTATTGCGCAGATGGGCCCCATGGTGGTGGCCTTCATTGCAAGCCGGCATCCCTGCCCGACCTGGCTGCGGGTTTCACGACGCCCACTTGAGCAGCCATGAGCCCCCATGTCCTGGGCCAAGGGAAGCGCTGGCCGATCTCCAGCCTGCCCAGTCCCCTGCGAGGTTGGCGGCCAGTGGGTGGGTGGGTGGCCCTTGGTGGAGACGCAGCTGCTTCTGCTCTGGGGCTGAGAAGGGGGAGGCAGCACTCTCAGACCCCCCTCAGAACCAGAGGAGCAGTCACAGCCGCAACAGCTGCCGCCAGCCTCTCAGGGGCGGACCGGGCGGGCTGGAGACGGCCGGCGCTTCCCTTGGCCCAGGCCATGGGGGCTCGTGGCTGCTCAAGCAGGGAAGCGCCCCGCGCGGCTTCCACCGTCTGCTTTTCTCGGGAGGCTTCGAGTCCCAGCTGAGCGTTTAGGAAAAGGCGACTTATTTAAGGGGAAGCGCCAGGACGGGCGTCGCGAAGCCCGCAGCCGGGTCGGGCAGGCCCGCCAGCTTGCAGCGAAGCCCCCCACGAGGCCTCTGAGAAGCTGGTGGCAGCTGCTGCGTCTGCTCCTCTGGTTCCGAGGGGGGTCTGAAAGTGCATGTGCAGCCCCGGGACATACGCTTGCCTTCTGGAGCCCTGCCGCTGCCACTTCCCCCCTTCTCAGCCCCAGAGCAGCAGTAGCTGCGTCTCCACCAAGGGCCACCGACCTCAGAAGGCAAGTGTCCATTGCGTCCACAAACTCCGGCTGCTCCCCGGACCGGATGCAGTTTACCAAGATTTCTCCACGGACCACCAAAATTTTCCCGCGGACCACCAGTGGTCCGCAGACCACCGGTTGGTGACCTGTGTTCTAGGAAACCAAATCCACCTGTTTAATGAAAAGAGGCTTGCAGTGTCTCGAAGTGCTGTTTTCTACCACTTTCATATATAAGACTTTAGTGCATATATAAAACAATTGAGTAGCAACATCAATATCTTCATTAAGAGTGAAGAGCTTTAAGTTAAAGGTATATAAATTTTTCTCCTATATTTATATGCCTGTATTGATTATTGATTTCTTGTTTACTTGCCTTATTTGTGTAATTTCTTGTTTATAAGTATATATTCTTTGGTGGTAGTTATTACTTTGTCCTACTTTACTCCATAACGTCTTAGAACTTTTACCTAATTTGTGTGGGTATTACTTTCTAATCCATGTACCTCATATTCACATTTTTATATAGCATAGAGGGATGAGCCCATACCTTCAAGAGTTTTTCTAATGCTAGTTCCATCCAGAAATGTCCAGGACTCTGGGATGGGAACCAAAAATCTGAAATTTTCGCAGATATGAAGAGCTTCGGAGCTATTTGAAGAATCCCCACTCCCTTTATTCAGCAAGTAAAAGGAAAAAAACAAGCAGGTTAGGACTTTTAGACTTTTCTTAAAATGGAGAAATTAAAATACATCACTAAATTTGAACAAATAGACATTTGCATTGCCACCACACTGCCTCACAATTATGGCATGTAATTACTCATGCTGTAAGCCCGAATATTATTCTGAATTTGAAGAGATGTTTGCTTTTGGAGATAAGTCAGTTAAGAAACCGACTCCTCAAGTTTAACTGGAATTATACTTCTATAGTCTTGAAAGCCTAATTGTGTTATCCTTTTCCTCTTTTTTATATAGAAGAGAGTTAGCTTGGAGATAGTTTTGTTTTTTTTGCTTTGCTCATTTGCTGGATTAAGGATTGTTTTTGTCATTGTTGCTACATAGTTTTTCAATTGATTTCGGGTATCATGTTAAGAAATGTTTTATTTAAGCATGATTTGTAAACTATGAGCAAGAAATTTTAATAGCAACGAAGAAAGGAGGTTGACCAAAACCAATAAGTCCTGGTGGAACTGAAACACTCTTGAGATAATCAAGACTTCTAGGAAAGAAAAGGCAATTTGCAGTGCCATGAAAGGCTATCTCCTACCCCTTTCATACATAAATGTAAAATTTTGGTGCATATATAAAACAATTGAGTGGGGCATCAAAATAGAAGAGCAGCAAAGATGATTAGGGGACTGGAGGCTAAAACATATAAAGAACGGTTGCTGGAACTGGATATGTCTAGTCTTATGAAAAGAAGGACTAGGGGTGACATGACAGCAGTATTCCAATATCTCAGGGGCTGCCACAAAGAAGCGGGAATCAAGCTATTCTCCAAAGCACCTGAGGGTAGGACAAGAAGTAATGGGTGGAAACTAATCAAGGAGAGAAGGAACTTAGAACTAAGGAGAAATTTCCTGACAGAACAATTAATCAGTGGAACAACTTGCCTCCAGAAGTTGTCAATGCTCCAACCCTGGAAGTTTTAAAGAAGAAATTGGATAATCATTTGTCTGAAATGGTATAGGGTTTCCTGCCTAAGCAGGGGGTTGGACTAGAAGACCTTCAAGGTCCCTTCCAACTCTGTTATTCTATTCTATTCTACTGATGTACTGACTTTGTCAATGTGACCAGCCTTGTCCCCACATAATAATAATGTAGCCTTTCTTTCTACTAACTTAGAGGAGCACAATAATGTTGGACTTTGTACTATGTGCTGTGCCCTCCCAATGGGATGTTCGTTGTTTTCTTCATTTTTCAGCTACGGTTTTTATTCTTTCAAATCAGCCGAAGCTACTGAATTGCCAGATGCAGAGAGGGAATTAGTCATCCCACCAATTTTTCTTAGAGATTCTTATTGTATATGTTTCTTAAATGTTTTTTGATTACTTTGTAATTGTTGCAAATGTTCTTTGCTTGAATAAAAAAAATGCTGAAATATGAAAAATGCTAAAATCTGTTTCTTAATGTTTTGCCATATGGGCAGTGGATGGGTTCTTCTGGGGAAGTGGTACAGGCCATGGGGGGTTGGGGAGAATAAATTCTGCAATTATCAATTGTCAATAATTCATTGCATAAAAATATTTCTAAATAAAATTGAGGATATGTACACTAATTTGCTTATATATGTATTTATATAACTAACTCACTTTCTAAATCATCTCTGCTGTGTAGCTTTTTCTTTGAGGTTCTTTTTAATGATTTATTTGCATTTACTGTATTATTTATTGTATTCTGTGTATTTTATAAGTCTCTATGGGCTTACATTGTGTCTCATTTATGAGCCTTGTTTTTGTGTGCAGTCTCATCAGACAGCCAAATGCACCCTACAAAGGGATTTGATTTGCAATACAACAATCACAATGTTTTTTGGGACTCCAACTACAAATGCCACTAGTTTCTAAGGTTTTATTGTGTAACTATTGACATTCCATCAGGTTTCTATGGGTTTCTTGATACTTAGAGCCGAGGTGGTGCAGTGGTTAGAGTGCAGCACTGCAGGCTACTTCAGCTGACTGCTAGCTGCAGTTCGGCGGTTCAAATCTCACCGGCTCAAGGTTGACTCAGCCTTCCATCCTTCCGAGGTGGGTAAAATGAGGACCCAGATTGTTGGGGGCAATATGCTGACTCTGTAAACTGCTTAGAGAGGGCTGTAAAGTACTATGAAGCGGTATATAAGTCTAAGTGCTATTGCTATTGCTATTTCTTTTTCTGCCTTTTCCCTTTATAATTTGCAGAAAGGCTTAAATTTGCCACCCCTGCATTAATGATGTGGCCCTACCCTAGCCCAGTTCAAGTTCTTTCCCCAGACATGGCATGCAGAATAGGGGATGAAAATTTTTAAATCTTAGAGGTGAAACAGAATTCCATGCTTGAGGGAGGTTTTCTCATTTGATCCATGTTTCACCTCACAATTTACACTGCTGATAAATTGTGTTAACAATCTATTATAATTCTGTGGGATATAATAACAGGCCCTGTAGCATTTAGAGGTAGCTATTGTGTTCTTAATGACCAATTATGATGATAAACAAAGTTTTATTTTAGGGTACAAGTCTCTTGAGGAAAACAAAATAGATATTTAAACATACAGAATAGAAAATCTCTATGACTGCAGATAGATGTTTCACTACATGAAAATTAGTGGGAGACCATTTACTTAGTGGTAAGATATTTAATACTCTTAAAAGCATAAAATATACAATCTATAGAGATAAGTCAGTTATAAATTGAAAGTTTAACAGAAAAAGTATTTCCTTCAATTCTGGAGAAAATTGGTGTTTATTTGAATATGTCTTACATGTTATATCTCAGGGTTGGGTTTATAATTTTTCTGCTGGAAGAGAATTGAAGCAAATAATTGCATAAAGTAGTTTTAGTATAATTTGGAAAAAGAAGATAACAAAGGTTTTTTTAAAAAAAATCAGAAATGGGAATTCAGGCAGTATATTTAAAGATATTATAAAACAGAATCCAATTTGGAGAGATTTCTGTGTAGCTAGTAAACAATGACTTAACTACCTATTTAACATGTTGGTATTTTTTCCACATGCTATTTACAAAGAATAAATGACTTATAATTTGTATAAATTTGGACCAAATCTCCATGCAAGAACTGATCACTATTAGGTAAATTAGCATCCACAAAGTCATTTCATAATCTCTCAGGATATGAATAAAAACAATGGATGCTAAGTTTTCTAAATCCCCCTTTTTTCCTGTTTGTACACATTTAAGTATTAACGTTGAAAGTCTGCTTACATGGCATTCCACTTGTTGATAAACTGCTGAGATATCAGAGTTCATAGCTGAAAGAGGTTATGTCTCATTTGCTGTCCAAACTCTACTATAGACAATATTGGCTTGTGGGAGACTGACTTTTGAAATTGAGCTTTGATTTTGTTGTGATTGTTGGATAAGGAGAATTGATGATGATGATGATGATGATGATGATGATGATGATGATGATGATGATGTTAATGTTTGATGCCTTTTGATTCAATGTATTTAACAATGGTACAATTGTGTATAATACCCTCAAGTGAATATCAAGCAGTTATATTGTAAGTAAAGATCTAGCATTTTTATTTAATAATATGCCATTAAATACCTGTTTAAAAATCATTTATTTATATATTAGTTTCAAGGCTTTTTATGCTATATATTTAGTCTAAAATCTATTAGGGAAATTGATAAAAAACATCTCTTATCACTTACATAAATAAAAACTGGCACAGCCACACACATAGAGAAAAATTATAGAAGGAGGAAATTAGTGTTCTCAAGATTTCTAAGTAAAAGATATGGGAAAGTATTTTTACTTTGTTATTTGCTAGATTTGCATTGCCTTTCTTCCAGAAGCAGAAAACATACATAGGACATTCTCCAATTTTTCTCCAACATTACCACAATCCTGTAGGAGTGCTGAATAATCCTCCATAGATGAAAATAAATCTGAACAGGGTTTTTCTACTGCAATGCTTTGATTAATACATGAAGTAACATAACTGGGGGGGGGGAAAAATGAAAGAATGAAAAATGTGAGATTGGTGGTTGGTCCTTTAGTACAAATGGATTGAAAATGACAACTGCATGATCTAATATTCCCCTTCTACACCTCTGTTTTCTGTGCTTTGATACTCTGTTCACTCTATCCATGCCTTATGTTTTTTGATGTTATCTATTGTCATCACATTTCAAAATGCTACTTTCTAAATTTTATCCAACTGCATCTCCCTCCTCTGTTTCCTTGCAGTCATGCCAGCTGTCATAAATGAAACATGGAGAATGAAACTGCAGTGCCTTACTTTCTGCTCCTGGGATTCTCAAACAATTGGCACTTGCAGCTTTTGCATTTCTTTTTCTTCCTTGTGTTGTATCTGGCGACTATAACAACAAATCTTCTCATCATCTCTGCAGTAACTTTAGACCATCGACTGCACAGCCCTATGTACTTCTTTCTCATGAATTTGTCTCTACTGGACCTGGGCATTGCTTCAGTCATTGTACCCAAATCCATGATAAATTCTCTCATGAACACCAGATACATCTCCTATTTTGGTTGTGTGGCTCAAATATTTCTCTTTCTCTCCTTTGGAGCTTCTGATTTTTCCCTCCTGACAGTCATGGCATATGATCGATATGTTGCCATTTGCCATCCACTGCATTATGAGATGGTGATGAATTGGAAAGCCTGCACTGAAATAATTATTCTAATTTGGGTGATAGGGTTTCTCTATGGAATGTTGCATGCCATTTGCACTTTTTCCATCCTTTTTTGTTCTAATGTGGTCAACCAATTTTTTTGTGAAATTCCATAATTGCTAAAACTATCCTGCTCTGGCTTAAATCTATGTGACATTGGTGTTCTTCTGGTCGGTATCATTGCTGGACTAGGTTGTTTTACTTTTATAGTTGTATCTTATGCAGTGATATTTAAGACAGTGTTAAGAATCCCTTCTGAAAAAGGAAGACAAAAGGCCTTATCCACTTGTATTCCCCACCTCATAGTAGTGTCTACGTTATTATTAAGTGGATGCTTTGCCTATCTGAGACCTCCTTCTAACACGCCATCTTACTCAGATTTTGGATTGACTGTTCTGTACTCCATTCTTCCACCCCTGTTCAACCCTATCATCTATAGCATGAGAAATAACAATATCAAATGTGCCCTTTCTCAACTATGGAGATTCTGACGAGTTATTTTAATGTTATTTCTATTCTGTTCATCACATTTATTCATTTTCCTGGCCTTTCTTTTACATTTCTGAATAAAGGAATAAAAATAGAGAAAGATGGTTGGAAAGGATGCAAATCCTATCTCTCAAATCAGGGGAACTCTAGCACTCTGTATGTTACTTAACAAAAATCCTGCATCCCTAATTACTATCAATGCATTTTAGAGATGCTAAATATGGATATTTGGCAGCTCTGCAATTCCAGAGGCTGACATTTCCTGATTTGTAGTGAAATGAGGATCAGGTTGTAATGCAATTGGGTAAACACCTGAAATGTGGTTTCAGAGGAGGTTTAAATTATGTGTTCTATTTTTCCCTATTTTTTTCCTGTATAAAATGGCTTCCCTCTATTGCTGGCCTATAATATGGCTAGTTATAGCTTTAGCATTTCCAAAGGTATATCTCTCCTGAAATAGTCATTTCCTCACAAACTTTGTTATTTTGCACATTTCAGTCAGCCTCAACTCGTGGCAACTGCCTGGACAAGTCTCTACATTTTTCTCGGCAACATTTTTAAGAAAGAGCTTGCCATTGCCTCCTTCCAAGGGTTCAGAGAGGGAAACTGGCAAAAAGTCACTTAACTGGCTACATTTCCAAGTTGAAATCCCAAACTCCTGGTTTCTAGCCTGATGTCTTAACTTCTACTGTACATTAAAATGCTTTTCATGTTCTTTAACTAAGGATATTATTTCTCTCCTTTAGAAGTGTTTTGACAAGTGCAGACACCTAGCAGATGAGCTGATATTATCTCGCATAACCTTTTGATAATCACAAAAAATGAAAAAAAAATTACATTAGGATGATACATAATTCAACAAGTAGATCAAATAAGCTTTCAGAAATCTTACAACTTGATGCAAAGTAGAAGAGATAATACATGTTCTCTGATCCAATACCTGGAGGAGGAAACATACATAGATTACACTAAGGATGATGTCTTTTTGAAATGTCCTTGAGAAATAATGAGTTTCATCCAAGATAGTGATAGCCTATACCAAAAGCCATATCACTATTTTGTACTATCTCTGCTTACCACCCTTTGACTGTGTATAAAATGGAAGATTCAACAAGTGTTTTGGGTGTCATATACTTGTTGAATAACAGGCAGCACCAGTAACTTACTTTGATAAGGGTGAGGTGTTTTCATAAAATGGAATATAAAATTTTCTCCTACATTTATAGTCCTCTATTGAGTTTTGCTGTCTTGTTTTCTTGGCTTATCTGTGGATGTTTCTTGTCTGTGTTATACTTCACTGTTAAAGTTATTATTTTGTTCTGCTTTGCCGAATAAACTAAACTTTTAGGTTTTTTTTTTGTTTGTGTGTGTATGGTTTTTTTTCTTTCTAATCAATCTCTTGAAGTGTCTTTCTAATTCCAGTTTCATCTAGAGATGCCTATATCAGCCCCTGGTTTTATGAAAGAAGTCAATATTCTATCAAGCATAAAGAGAAATTTGATTTTTGCAAATTTGTTGATGAACATTTTCCCCTAAGTCTTGAAAGATCTAACAGAAGCAATTGCTTGGGGTATTTTATTACCACATGTGGTTTGATATGACACTAAATTATGATTAATAGTTCTACTGAGGAATAAACTACAAATTGCTGGAATATCAAAACAAACTAAGTGATAAATCATGATTATAAAAGCTATTAACTACATTCATAATAGCATACTAACCCTCACATTAAGAAACAATGTACTTTAGCAAGTTGTGTAAATAAGGAAGTAATTATAGAGTAGCCCAATTATTCTTCCATATTTAACTTTTAAAAGAAGTTTCAGAAGAAGAGTACTTGGCAATGTTACTTCTGTATTAGGTTGCATTGACATTGATGCACTGGGTTACTAGATTATATATTTGGAAACGACTCCGATAATGCTCTAGAAATCTCCCTTTGTGGATGTTCCATGACTGACCACATTTGGCTGTAGATGTAGCTGAAAAGGGTCTTCTGAGTAGTAGACAAGCATTTTTTTCAACTATATAGGAAAAAATATAGACACAAAATGAGACTGTAAAGGGAGGTCCTCTCATTTGATACAAGTTTCACCTCTCACAAATTGGATTGCTGCAGAGGTGGGTTCCTCCCGGTTCGGACTGGTTTGCCTGAACCGGTAGCCACCCGCTGGTGACGTCACTGTGATGTCATGGATCCGCTTCGGTCGGTGCCGGTCCGTAGGCGCCGCCGAAATTTTTTTTTGGGGGGGAATTTTTTTTCTTCTTCTGTGCATGTGCAGAAGCTGAGTTTCCAGCACTGTGCATGCGTTGCCATCTTGGTTTTGGCTTTTTTTTATTTTTATTTTTCGGCACTGCACATGTGTGTGCCCACGAGGTGCGCCCACTTGGCGCAGGAGGAAGTGAACCAGCAGTGAGGTAAATTAGAACCCACACCTGGATTGCTGGTATGACTGCAGACTGTAATGGGTTTTTCTGGGAAAGTAGTACAGTTGCAGGAGAGTAGGGAATCTATTATAACCTTGTTGCAGGAACATTTTATTGCAGGAAACAGATTATTTCCCAATAACACTGAGGATATGTATACTTATTTTCTAAAACATCTATTTATATAACTCTTTAAATCTGTTTCTTTTTCTGTGATTTTGCTTATTGATTTCTAATGAATCTACTGTATTGCTTACTCTAGTATAGGAAATGTATAGATCTCTGTGAACCTTTTTTACTCAAGCTATGAAATGCACCCTAAAAAGTAGTGTGACTTGGAATACAATTATCATCTTGTTTGTTTGCCCTCCCACCACAAATGCCACTAGTTTCTAGGCCTTTATTGTAAACCGTATACTATTCCACTAGTTTTCTATGGGTTTCTTGAACTTCTTTTCAGCCTATTCCATTTTTTTATTTTATAGAAAGTGTTGAAAAAATTTCACTCTTGTATTAATGATCTGGGCCAGTTCTCAGCTCTTCTTCCAGCCATAATAGGCAGAATAGAGGGTGACATTTCTTAAAATCTTAAAATCTAGAGCTGAAAGAGAATCAGCAGCTATTAAATCATAGTTTGCTGTTTTAAAATTATAATTCGGAGAACAGTCGTTAAGACCCAGTTCAGGAAGACGCAGATTGATACAAAAGTCAATCATATTATGATCACAGTTAGAAAAGGGTTCTTTAACGTGTAAGCCATAAATTAAATTTAAGCTATTACAAAGAATTAGGTCTAGACAATTGTTGAACCTAGTGTTACTAACTGCTCCAGCCCCAAGGTTGTAACAGCATTGTAAAAATGGGGTTGATTGTAATGATAATGTTGATCAGGCCAATCTATTCAATACATTTTTAGTTCAGTTTTTGTGGATAGCAATGGTTACAGTCCCTCATTCACAAGTCGAACCACAAATAGTTGTAGCAATTTGCTGAATATTAAATTGACAGTAGATAATGTTGAATTAGCATTATGTAATCTAAAGCCATCGCTATCCGCAGGACCAGATGGATTATGTGCTTTTTTCTTGAAAAAGCTTGCTACTGTCCTAGGTGAACCTTTGTGTACAATTTTTGAAGTATCATTTCGAACTAGTTCTTTGCCTGATCTATGATCATCAGCTATAGTTATACCAATCTTTAAAAAGGGTGACCCTAGTTCAGTTGAAAATTATAGACCAATCTCTTTGTGCTGTGTTACATGCAAAGTTATGGAATCAATTATAAACCAATCCATCGTTCACCACTTAGAGACAAACAATTTGCTATCTGACAAACAGTTTGACTTTAGGAAAAACTCATTCTGTAATTTACAACTTTTGCACTGTAAAAACATCTGGACTACATGTCTTGAACAAGTTAAAACTGTAGATGCAATTTACATCAATTTTTGTAAGGCTTTTGATACAGTAGTACATGATAAACTGCTGTTGAAATTAAACTCTTATCGCATTTCTGGACCTTTGCACAAGTGGATTGCTGCTTTCCTGTCTAATAGACTGCAGAAAGTCAGATACAGATACAGATTAACAGAGTTGTTAAGTAGTGGGAATGATCACAGGAGACAGTCAGGGCGAAGCCATTTTTTTTTGGATCTTTGGCCTGCCACACTTTATGCTAGTTTAAAATGTATTCTTTGCTATGGGAATTTGGGAGGGGCAGTTGCATGAGGGATGTCTGCATGTAGCCACAACAAATTCCTTCTAGATTGTCAAGGTCATCCTTTGTCCTGCACCTGCATGGAAGAAGGTGGAGTTCCTACCAAGCTACCAGATGAAGATTAGTTCATGTGATGGGGGTGTGGGGACAAAGGCTTGAACTTTCAACTGGGTGGAGAAACCCCGAAGACTTCAGATTCGGGATTTCTCCCAACCGTGCTGACATGGCTCTGTTAATAAATTGGAACTTTGAGGAAAGCTTTGCCTCAGACTCTGATTTAATTCCAGATGCTATTTGGAATGCTGACACTATCCCGAATCTCTCATAAAACTCACCAGCTGCCCCCACCTCGGGGTGCTGTTCGGGGTCCTGAGCCCCAGCACCGTCCTGGCAACGGGCGGCATGAAGACTCAGGGAAGATGGAGGAGAAAGATCGAGCCGCCGGGGAACGAGGAGAGGACGATCCCATTAAAAGGATCAGGATCTAATACTCCCTGGAGTTCGCAGCTGCCATGGAGGCCGCAGAGAGAGAACGCCAGTCAGGGACTCAGTGCAGACTACCGGCCCCTGAGCCCCTCTCTCAGATGAAGCAGACCTGCCAGGGAGCAGTTGGGGGGTTGAGTACTCCCCCCAGTGAGCATGGGAGCCTCACCTGGGCTCGGGAGCGATCACGGCCCATGAGTGGAGGCAGCAGAAGATCCTGCTCTCCAGCCAATCCGAAGGTGAGGGATCCCAGCCGCTGTCTCACAGCCAATCGCTGACGGATCTCCACGACCAGTTCGGCCGCCTAACCGTAAGTTGGACTAATCCCCAACTGGGACCCGAAGCCACTAGATGGAACCTGGCCCAACCCACATTCTCCTTCCCAAGGAAGCACCCACAGTCGAGTGGGGACACAGCCTCTTTCCATACCGCAGCCAGTGGGACCCCAGGGGACCCTCAAGTTGGAGTGAAGCCTACGTGGACCACCATTCACCCCGAGCTGTGGGCGACCCACCACGCTGACCTAGCGAGCCCGCCTCTAAGGCAGCAGGGAGCGTGGAGACCGCAGCCTCTGGCCCAGCAGCCAAGCCTCGGCATGGTGCCGCCGTGGCAAGCCCCACCTGGATGGGCCTTCTTCCCCGGAGTGGGATGGGCGCAGTGTCAATGGACGCCCGGGGCCCATCCGCCACCCAACCTCGTGCTGGGGCTTGGGATGGCGCAGCAAACCCCTGTGATGCCAGGCCTTGCCTCGCAAACCCCGCCACAAGCGCAAGGGCCCCTCCCCCCACTGGGGGAGCAGGCCAACAGGTGTAGCCTGGAGGGGGGCTACTCAGAGGGCCCCCGCAACCAGCGGCCACTCCACCAGCCATGCTCGTGCAAGCTGCCGCCCCACCGGCCCGAGAAACACCTCCCCGGTTCCTGGCAACGTTCGATGGGGATCCCAAAAAATTGGCCTACTTCCTCCACCACGTGTGGGCTTATGTGGACGAGTACGGCACACGATTTCAGTCGGACAGGCAGTTAATCGACAAGATAATCAATGAACGAGGGGGAGGCAGCCGAGTGGGTGGCCGAGCTACATGACGAAGCAGCCCCCGAGCTAGATGATGCAGACGAATTCATCCAACTAATGAGGGTCTGGTTCCATGATGCGGCCCAACAGGTGGACGCTGAAGAGCGAATCAAGGGGTTAAGGCAGGTGGGACGCCCAGTGAAAGAGTTAGTGTGGGAGTTCAGAAGAGCAGCCAGGAAAGTGCGAGATTGGCCCAAGCGACTCTTGGTGCATACATTCCGCAACGCCCTGGATCCCAAATTAAAAGAGGCGTGTGAGATCCGAGGGGTTCCCGATAGGATCCAAGATTGGTATGGCACTGCCATCGCCCTAGATCACATGGTCCATGGCTGGAAGAAACCCCCCGCAGATCGACAAGCCCAGAGACCGTTGGGACACCGTGTTCCCCTGAAACCAACCGTCGCCCTGAGCCCTGGACCAACGCGAGGCGTGAAATGCTTCCAATGTGGCCAAGCTGGCCACCGAGCATCCGAGTGCCTGGTGCCAGCCCCAATAGTGTTGCCACGGGCCAAACCAACCCCAGTCCCCAGGAGGAGGCCGGGGCCGGCGAAACCACCCGAGTTGGGGCGCATGGGACTCCAAGCAGAGGAGTCCCCTCCACCCTCCAATGACGCGGAGACATTGCCAGCAGAGGAGCTACCCCCACGATGGGATGAAGGAGACAGTGGCGAAGACGACCCAATGGTGAGTGAAGCCGTTTGCCCCTTCCTCGTTAAGGCAAAAATCACGGTGCCGGGGACGGGGAGAGAGGGAGCAGTAGACGCCATAATAGACATGGGCTGCTCGAGATGTCTAATCAGCAAAGCAGTGGTAGAGAAGCTGAAAATTAGCACCAGGCCCGTAGCAAACCCCACCCGCTTCCAACAGGTGGACGGATCATTAATGGGGGGGTGCCACCCTCCTCACCGAGTTGGTAGACTTGCAGATAGGACACCACCACGAACTCATTCGCTTCGTAGTCACCCCCAAGATGTCTGAAGCGATCATTCTGGGGCTCGCGTGGCTAGACAAGTGGACCCCTACCATAAAGTGGGAGTATGGGTACCGAAAGCTGACCGTGCACATCGGGCCAACACCTCCATCAAAAGAACAAAGCAGCCCAAAGGAGCCAACACCCCAGGACTCCCACCATCCCCAGCTGGCCGCCGCAGTGTGCGAAACCACGCCCCCAGGTTCCCAGCAGGTTCCAGCGGAGTACCAAGACCTAGAGGGGGTGTTTAGTGAAGAGGACTATAACTACCTCCTCCTCACCGGCCCACGGACTGCGCGATAGAAATTGAGCCGGGTGCCACGCTCCCAAAGCCCAAAATGTACTCCATGACCCCGAAGGAATTGGGAGAGCTGAGGAAGTACATCGACACCAATTTGGAGCGAGGGTTCATCCAACCGGCAAAATCAAAAATCGCCGCCCCAGTGCTCTTCAAGGAGAAGAAAGATGGGGGGGGGGAAGATTGTGCGTTGACTTCCGAGGAATCAATGCCGTGTGTGTGCAAAACACCTACCCTCTCCCCCTCATCAAGGGCAAGATATTCACCAAGCTGGACTTGAGGGAAGCTTACTACCGCATACGAATCAAGGAGGGGGACGAGTGGAAGACTGTGTTCAACTGCCCACTGGGAAGTTTCCAGTTCTGAGTAATGCCTTTTGGTCTGCAAGGGCCCCCCGAAGTATTCATGCAATACATCAACGAGGTACTCCACCCCCATCTGTACAAAGGGGTACTCGTTTATTTGGATGACATTCTCATCTTCAGTGAAACACTAGAGGAGCATGTGAAACTAGTGAGGCAAGTCCTAAAGAAACTTCTAGACACCAAGCTATACGCCAAACTCTCCAAGTGCGAATTTCATAAGACCTCCCTAGACTACTTGGGCTACCACATCTCCAGTGAGGGAATAGAGATGGATCCCGAAAAAGTGAAAGCAGTGCTCGATTGGCAGCCTCCACGCACTCGTAAGCAACTACAAAGCTTCTTGGGCTTCACAAACTTCTATCAGCAGTTTATGCTGCGGTGGCACTGCCACTGACTGAACTACTAAAGACTGGTCCATCACCCACCAAGCCAAAGCCCAATCAGCCGATTGGTTGGAGAATGGAATGCCAGAAGGCATTTGAAAAGCTGAAGCAGCTCTTCGCCCAAGAACTGATCTTGCAGCACCCCGACCCAGACAAGCAGTTCATAATCCAATTGGATGCCAGCAACGTAGCGGTGGCAGCGGTGCTGCTACAGAAAGATGAGGGAGGTCAGCTCCTGCCGTGCACATACGTATCGAAGAAACTCACCCCCACTGAGAGGAGGTGGGCCATTTGGGAGAAAGAAGCATATGCTGTTCATTGGGCGCTGCTCTCGTGGAGACAATTCCTAGAAGGGGGCAAAGTACTGTTTGAGGTGTGGACAGATCACAAGAACCTCGAGGCCCTGAAAAACCCCAGGAAGCTCTCACCCAAACAAGTGCGTTGGGCGCAATACTTCAGGCGATTCAAATTCACACTGAAACACATCCCAGCTGGAAAGAACCTACTAGCTGATGCCTTATCCAGGAAACCACAATATGACAGTCAGAGGGAAGAAGAATTTCACTCAGTTATTCTCCCCTCGCCAGAGGACCCAGCAGGCACCAACCCCCCAGAGGGAGAACTAGCGGCCCCGGTCTTCACCAGGGCCCAAGCCAGGCGACCGAGGGCACAGAGTCAGAGTGAGTGGACCGAGAAGTTGAAGGCCGCTCTGCCCAATGACCCCTGGCTCAACGACAACAAGGAGATCCTGACGATGAGAGAAGGCTTAGCCTGGAAGGGATCCAAGCTATACGTTCCTGCCAGCTTCCGGCTAGAAGTGCTCCAACGAAGTCACGACTCCAAGCTAGGAGGACATTTTGGGTTCCTCAAAACCCTCCCCCTAATGCAACGGCAGTTTTGGTGGCCAAAGATGAAATCCGAAGTGGAAGACTACATGAAAAGTTGCACCACTTGCGCCACAAGAAAACATCGGCCAGGAAAACCACCTGGACTGCTGTAGCAAGTGGCAAACCCCAGCAAACCCTGGGAAAAGATAGCCATGGATTTCATAGTGGAGCTCCCAGACAGTAAAGGGAACACCTTGATCTGGACTGTGATTGATCTGTTTTCCAAGCAAGCCCATTTCGTTGCCTGCTCCGGACTTCCATCAGCCAGACATCTAGCTAAACTGTTTCTCAAGCACATTTACTGCTTACATGGAGTCCCCAAAAGAATAATCTCAGACCGGGGTGTACAATTCACCACCAAGTTCTGGAGAGAATTCCTGCGCGCGATAGGATCCACGCAAGGACTCAGCTCGGCTTTCCATCCGAGTACAAATGGAGCCGCGGAACATACGAACGCCATGGTGGAACAA
>QLTV01001137.1:331643-344642 GCA_003457575.1 Thermophis baileyi
GATAGATAGATAGATAGATAGATAGATAGATAGATAGATAGATAGATAGATAGATATAGATATAGATATAGATATAGATAGATATAGATATAGATATATATAATATATATATAGTCTGTGGTCTAATCCTCTGTTCATTTGGTCGATGCTTTATTATTCTTTTTGTTTTCTGTTCTCACCACATATCAAATTGCCACTTACCAAAATGTATCTAACTTCATCTCCCCCTTCTGCTTTCTTGCAGTTATGCCCTGGAGCTTTCTCCTAAATGACATATGGAGAATCAAACCACAGTGTCTTACTTCTTGCTTCTGGAATTCTCCAAAAATCGGCATCTGCAGCTTTTGCACTTCTTCTTCTTCTTTGTGTTATATCTGGCTACTGTAACAGCAAATCTTCTCATCGTCTCTGCAATAACTTTTGACCATCGACTGCACAGTCCCATGTACTTCTTTCTCATGAATTTGGCTTTGCAAGACCTGGGCATTGTTTCAGTCATTGTCCCCAAATCTATGATAAATTCTCTCGTGCATACCAGACACATCTCTTACTTTGGTTGTGTTACTCAAAACTTTCTCTTTCTTTCTTTTGAAGCTTCTGATTTATCCCTCCTGACAGTCATGGCATATGATCGGTATATTGCCATTTGCCATCCATTGCACTATGAAATGGTGATGAATTGGAAAGCCTGCATTGAAATAATAATTCTAGTATGGGTTACAGGTCTCCTCTATGGAATGTTGCATACCATTGGCACTTTTTCCATCATTTTTTGTTCTAATGTGGTCAACCAATTCTTCTGTGAAAGTCCACAATTGCTAAAACTATCCTGCTCTGGCTTAAATCTACTTGAGGTTGGAAGTATTGTAGCCGGTATCATTGCTGCATTAGGTTGTTTTACTTTTATTATTGTATCTTACACAGTGATCTTCAAGGCTGTATTAAGAATCCCTTCTGATCGAGGTAGGCAAAAAGCCTTATCCACATGTATTCCCCATCTTACGGTAGTGTCTATGTTATTACTAAGTGGATGCTTTGCCTACGGGAGGCCTCCCCCTAACACACAATCTTACTTAGATTTTGGGTTGACTGCTCTGTATTCCCTCCTTCCACCCTTGCTCAATCCAATCATCTATAGCATGAGAAATAAAAATATCAAATGTGTCCTTTCTCAACTGTGGAGATTTTGACAAATTCTTTTAATGTTATTTATATTTTGTTCACCACAATTTTGCATTTTCTGGCTTTTCTTTTACTTCTATGAATAAAGGATTAAGGTAGAAAGGGATAATTGTGATAGAGGCAAATCCAAAATCTCAAATCAGAAGAACCATAGAACTCCATATGTTGCTTAGTATATGTCCTACATCCTAAATTACTGTCAAGGCACTCTACAGATGCTAAATATGGATGTTTGATGGCTCTGGCATTCCACAGGCTGACAATTCCTGATGTTTAGTGAAGTGAGGATCAGAATATAATATGAATGGAGGAAATATTTTAAATTTACTTTAAATGCTGTGGCCTAGTTTTCCTTTTGCTTTCTTTTATAAAACATATTCCTTCTAATGCTGGCCAATAATATAGTTAGTTAAAGCTTAGCTTTTCCAAAAGTGCATGGCCCTCAATAACATTTCCCTCATTAATTGGTCATTTATTCCCTAAGTTTGATCTCTCAGTCAGCCTCAACTGCTAGTGACTGCCTGGACAATTCTCTATAGTTTTCTGCACAATGTTTTTCAGAAGAGGTTTGCTATTGGTTCCTTTAAGGGCTGAGGTGGGGGACTAGCCCCAATTCACCTGGCTGGCTACATTGCAAAATGGAATAGAAGTCCTGCTTTCTGGCCCAATGCCTTAGGAATAGCAATAGCAATAGCACTTAGACTTATATACCACTTCATAGTGCTTTACAGCCCTCTCTAAGCAGTCAGCATATTGCCCCCAACAATCTTGGTCCTCATTTTACCAACCTCAGTAGGATGGAAGGCTGAGTCAACCTTGAGCCTGTTGAGATTCGAACTGCCAAATTGCAGTCAGCGGCCAGTCAGCAGAAGTAACCTGCAGTACTGCATTCTAACCACTGGGCCATCTCAACTCTTAACTTCTTAACCCTTAATCCTCAGCTTCTGTATCAAACAGATTTTCAGAATCTTTAGCTTAGACTATTATTTCTTTCCCTTAGAAATGCTTTAGCAAAATCAAACACCTGGCAGGGTGAGAAAGATGTGTGAACTGATATTGTATCATATAACATATTGGTAAACAAGATAAATGAAAAATTCAAGAAATTAAATTAGGATGATATATAATGAAGATAAAATGAAGATAAAAATAATAATGATAAAAAAAGATTTCAGAAATCTTACAATTTGATACAAAGTGGAAGAGATATGACATGTTCTCTGGTCCAATACAGGAAAAAAGAAAGGTAGACAGATCTACATCAAGGATGATATCTTACTGAAATGTCCTTGAGAAATAATGAATTCCATCCAAGCTACTGATAATGCATGGCAAATACTATATCGCTATTTTGTGATATCTCTGCCACCACCCTCAAAATACTCGGTGGAATTGTGTACAAAATGGAAGGTTCACCAAGTACTTTGGGGCTTGGTATAAGTGTACCTGAGAAAGGTGTCGTATACTTATTGAATCACCAAGGTGTCATCAGTAACTTCCTTTGATGAAGGTGAGGGGCTTTCAGCTAAAGGGATATGAAATTTTCTTCTACATTTTAAGTTCTCTTTTGAATTTTGCTTTCTTGTTTTTTGCCCTATCTGTAGATATCTCTTATTTACATTACACTTTGCTGTTAAAGTGATTATTTTCTTCTGCTCTGCTCAATAAACTCTTTAAACTTCTACTGATTTGTTTGTTTGTTTCTTTCTAATCCATGAACCTCCTATTCCCATTTTATGTGAGAAAAAGGAATGAGCCCCTACTGCTTTAAGAGTCTTTTTAATTCCAATTCCATCTGGAAACATCTGTATGAGCTCTTGGTTTGCTGAAAGAAGTCAGCATTCTATTAAGGATAAAGATAAAATCTGTTTATAAACATTTTCCCCATAGGATTGTTCAAGTCTTGAAAAATCTAATACAAGAAATTTCTTGACCTTCTTTATTACCAGAGATGGTGTTTCATATACCACACTAAATTATGATTAGAGAGTTTAGTGTGGAATAAACTATGGTTTGCTGGAATGTAAAACAAATTAACTCATAAATCATGATGATAAAACCTATTCACTAGATTCATAACAGCGTATTATTTCCAAAATTATAGAAACAATATGATTTAAATGTTGTGTAAATAAGGAAATAATAACTTATGGAGTCCAACCATGTCACCATTACATTTTATGTTTACCTTTTTAAAGAACTTTCAGCACAAGGGTACTTGGCAGTGTTACTTCTGTATTAGGTTTTTTATGCATTCATATCAACGCATATGGGCAAAAAGTTTTCCAAAAATAAAAAAGAGAATATTCCTTTGTTTGGAGAATATTAGTTGGGGTTTTGGATAATATACTTGTAAACAAGTCTGGTAATGTCTTGAAAATCATACTTTGTGGTTGTTCAATGACTGACCTCCTTTGGTCAGCCTTTGCTGAAGATTTCATGGGATTGAAAAATATATTTAGAGTCTGGTACTTTATTCAATATACATACAGATATACATACAAATAGCAAAGTGCAAGTTGTATACTGTTATCATATTTGTCTTCTTCCCTTTCACTACTCCTCTTCCTTTTATTTCCACTTTTATTGCATATCTGGCAATAGCCACAGCAAATGTTCTCATCACCTCTCCAGTAAATTTGAATGATTAATTGCACAACCCCATGAATTTCTTTCTGATGAATTTGGCTGTGTTAGGCTTTGTTTCAAGCTCAAGGCTTTAGCAAATTTTCTCATGGTCATATTTCACATTTCTTACTTTGCTTGTGTTGCTCAATTCATTTTTAAATCTTCTTTACTGCTCCTGATTTCTTCCTGTCTTTTGCCAAGTGCCAGGCCACTAATCAAGTACACAGGCAATTGTTTCTTTTGAATCCAGAAACAATAAGTGCACGATGAATAAAGAGATGTTATTGTACTTATAATCCATGGAAACTGATTTAAAAGCATAAGATAAAAAACAAGTTGATACCCAAATTTCTTATAATCTGCCAGGATCTCCTTAATAACAATGGCAGAAATACCCCAAAGTGTGGCCAGTTTCTGCATTACCCAATACCGGTAGTTGGTTCTATGCAGAAGCTCCCAGCTTGAAGGCTAATACTAGGATTTTTATTAGAATCTGGCACCATGACTTCGTAGACCTGCTTTTATGGTCATGAGATAGCAAAATCTAATTTTGACCATGTAGCACACCACTCAGGGATGAGAACTGAAAGTTTGAGAAATTCACAGAAAACAAGAACTTTGGAGTTTTGTAAAGATTCACCACTCCGTTTATTCATCCAGCAAGCAAGAAACACAAGCAGGTTAGTTCAGAAAGGATTTTAATCTTTTAGACTTTTCTTAATATGGAGAAATCAAAATACCTCATTAAACTTGTCCAAATACAAGTTATTTGCATTGCCACTATACTGCCTTACAGTTGTGGCATATGATTACTTGTGCTATAAACCACAATTTTATTCTGAATTTGGTGAGATATCCCCTTTTTGAGGTAGGCCAGTCAACAAACCAACTCCTCAATAGTACAGAATTCTACTTTTATAGTCTTGAAAGCCTGATTGTGTTTTCCTTTCCCTCCTTTTTATATAGACGAGAGTTAGCTTGAAGATAGTTTGATATTTTTATGCTTTACTCATTTACTGGCTGTAAGGATTATTTTTGTCATTGATGCTGCATAGTTTTCAATTGATTTCAGGCACCATGTTAAGACATGTTTTCTTTAAGTGTGGTTTGTAAAATATAAGGAAAATAAAGGTTCAACAAGAACAAGCAACAAGAAAAAATGAGGTGGACCAAAGCCAATAAGACATGATGGAGCTGCAACTCTTGAGGTAATCAAGACTTGTAGGAAACAAAATTTATCTGGCCAACACAAGGAGACTTGCAGTGCCATGGAAGGCTATCTTTTACCCCTTACATATTTAAGTGTAAGATTTTAGTATTGTATCAAAAGTTGTATCAAAATACTGATGTACTGACTTTGTCAATGTGATCACCCTTGTCCCCACATAATAATACTGCAGCTTTCCTTTCTATGAACTTAGAAATTTCCCCAAACCCCCCAAAACTTTAACCTTAGACTGTCTAACCTTAGACTTAGATTGTCTACTGTCTACTAACCTCACCCCATTCCTAAGAGGTCTTTAAGGGGCATGCATAAGCACACCAGCATGCCTACTGTCCCTGTCCTAATATACACTTTTATTCATATCCATTTCATGTATTCATAATCATGTGTATACTTACATCTGTTATCTAATACATGCTTGATGAAATAAAATAAATAAATAAAAAAAGCGGGAGAAGGAGAAGACGACATAGGGCAGCTAATCTACCTTTCCTCTAGGTTTCAGGGTGAAGAAAAGGACTAGGGTAGCATAAGATTTCTTAGAGGCAACATCGATCTCACCCTACCCTTAGCTTTTTCTGGCACAAACACTTTGAGATTTTTCGTCCTTGGAAAATTACAAGACATTTTGTCCCACTCCCAGGGTCTGTGAACTGCACCTTAAACATTCCATATATCCTTGTAGGCTGTATTTATCTTATCATAATCCCCTGTGACTGATGTGCAACTGCAACTCTCTGCTCAATGCGCGCATGCGCAGAGATGCCAGAAGGCAAGGACAGTTTCAGAGGAGAAGGACTACTTGGGAGTAAGGCTTGGAGATAATTGGCCTCTCCCATAGGCTATATAAGTGGAGCACATGGAAGGGCCCGGACTCTGTGTTTCTGTTTGGCCTTGCCAAGTTTCTTGCTAATCGGTCTTTGGCAGCTTCCGAACTAAGCTGAACTAAGCCCCTGGGATGATCCAATGGACCTCAGGAACTCCTTCCAGAATGTAGCAATAAATTGAACTCCACAATTTGATATTATCTGCCGGGGAACGCCATGAGCCTGTAAATGTGCTTTACAAAACGTTTTGCCAGCTTTTTGGCAGAAGGTAACCCGTTGCAGGCTGTGAAGTGTGCTTGTTTGGAGAACAAATCAATGACAGTCCAAATCACCGTGTTTCCTCCACTTTCTGGGAGTTCGACAATAAAGTCCATTGCAATCTCCTCCCAGGGTTTTGTGGGTTCGGACACTTGCTGGAGGAGCCCAGGGGGTTTCCCTGGTCTAGATTTCATGGTGGCACAAATAGCACAGCTTCTAACATAATCCTCTACGTCAGTTTTCATCCTTGGCCACCAGAATTGTCTTCTAACCAAGTGGAGGGTTTTTAAAAATCCAAATTGGGCTCCTAGTCAAGAATTGTGACTACATTTCAGCACCATTAGTCTCATATTGCGGGACACATAAATCTTACTCTCCTTCCAAGCCAGTCCCTCCCTCATAGTTAAGTCTGTTTGGTTTTCTTTAAACCATGTATCGCTTGACAGCGCAGCTATTAGCTCTGCTGTCAACTTATCTTCAGGGAGGTCAGAATGGCATCTGGTTTGTGCTCTAGTGCATGCTTGGGCTGCTGGCTGGGCTTTGGAGATCATGGCATGCACTATCTCTTCTCGTCGGCTGTCAAATTGGGGTTTTCTGGACAAAGCATCAGCCAGTAGGGTTTCCCCCCCCCCGGGATGTATTTTAAGTTGAAGTTAAAGCTTTTAAAATACTGAGCCCAGTAAACTTGTTTGGGGGAAAGTTTCCGAGTGGTCTTTAGTGCCTCGAGGTTTTTATGATCAGTCCACACTTCGAAAGGCTCCTTAACCCCCTCTGAAGTGTCTCCAGGATAAGAGAGCCCATCGCACTGCAAAAGCCTCCTTTTCCCATACTGCCCATCTGCGTTCAGTGTTCGTTAACATTTTTGACACATAAGCACAAGGCATTAATTCGTTTTGAATGTTTTGAACGTTTTGAAGTAGAACAGCCACTACAGCCACATCACTAGCATCGGCTTGAACTATAAAGGGTTTATTTGGGTCAGGATGCTGGAGGATCGGCTCCGCCATAAACAGGCATTTTAAATGTTCAAAGGATTTTTGACAGTCTATTGTCCAAGCGAGAGGTTGGCTAGTTTTTGGCTTGGTCGGAGATGGTTTTTAGTAACTCCATTAAAGGGAGTGCGACCTCTGCAAAGGTAGGGATGAATTGTCTATAGAAATTTGCAAAACCCAGAAAGCTTTGAAGTTGCTTATGTGTTCATGGGGGTTGCCAATCTAACACAGCCTTCACTTTTCCAGGGTCCATTTTGATTCCTTGATTAGATACTTGGTAGCCCAGGTAGTCCAAAGACTCCTTATGGAATTCACACTTTGACAGCTTTGCATAGAGTTTGGCTGCTAAATGTTTCTTCAGTACTTGTCTGTCTAGTTTGACATGCTCTTCCATATTTTTGCTGAATATAAGAATGTCATTCAGGTAAATGAGGACTCCCTTATATAGGTGTTCATATAGTACCTCATTGATCAGTTGCATAAATACTGTAGGGGGCCCTTGAAGTCCAAAAGGCATGACTCGGAATTGGAAACTGCCCAGCGGGCAGTTAAAAGCCATTTTCCATTCGTCCATTCGTTCCATTATATGGACTCGGTAATATGCTTCCCTTAGGTCTAGCTTGGTGAAAATCTTGCCTCTTGACAAATGGTTCAGCAAGTCCTTCGTTAGGGGTAGGGGGTACGTGTTCTGTACACATATGGCATTGACCCCCCCTGAAATCAATGCATAATCTGAGCCCCCCATCTTTCTTCTCTTTAAACAATACTGGGGCTGCCACTTTAGATTTTGCAGTCTCAATGAATCCTATGGCTAAGTTGGTATCAATGTACTTTCTCAACTCAGTCATTTCAGCAGGTGTCATGGAGTACATTCTTGGTTTTGGTAATTTGGCCCCAAGTTCTAATTTGATGGCATAATCCGTGGCTCGATGAGGGGGGAGGATGTTACATTCCTCCTCACTAAACACCTCAGCTAAATCTCTATACTCCTTAGGAATCTGGGGTTCGCCTGGAGGCAAGTCTGAAACGGTGGCTGCCGTTTCTGGTGGTTGGCCCCTATGGGTTGGCAGTTTTTTGGGAGGAGGGACAGGGGGTAGTGGGCCGACTCCAATTATGATTTTCTGGTATCCATCTTCCCATTTGATGGTAGGGGCCCATTTGTCGAGCCAGGCAAGGCCCACTATGACAGATTCCGACATCTTTGGCGCCACTATAAACCGTATAAGTTCACGATGTCTTCCCATTTCTAATCTAACCAGTTCTGTAATTTGGGTGGCTGGGGCCCCTCCAATTAATGTTCCATCTACCGGTTTGAACTTAATTGGGCATTTTAGGGCTCTAGTTTTTATCCCTAATTGTTCAATGATTGGGAGCCCAATTAAACATCTGGTACAGCCTGTATCTATTACTGCTTCTAATTCTCCCTGCTCCCCAGTCTCAGGCACCACCAATTTCACTTTAATTGAGAAAGGAGTGTGGCTGCACTCACCATCGGGTCATCATCATTAGTCTGACCGGGAGGGGATCCTTTTGCTGGAGGCTCCTCACTCTCTTCAGTGGGGAGGGGAACCTCTACGACTTGTCGGGTGAATCAGCTGGTATCCAGGGGCTTTCGTGGAGCCCTTCTGCCTCTGGCAGCCATGGCAGGATGTTGTTGTGGAACAGACGCAGGTGCCAGACACTCGGAAGCCCGATGACCCCCTTGTCCACAACAGTAGCATTTGATAATCCCTGTAGGTTGGGCAGGCTTCAGTGGCTTGGTCAGAGGACGTCTAGCCAAAGTTCTCCTTGGGGGCCTCTTAGCTGAGGGTTTGCAGTGTGGGTGAATTTCTCTGTCCAGAGCTATTGACATGGAATACCAGTCTTGCAGCTGCTTTGGTACCCCATAGACACCACAGACTGTTCTGACTTCTTGATCAATGGCTTCTTTAAAATAGTGCAGAAGTATTCTGTCCGGCCAATGGCCAAGGTTCCCTGTGACCCATCTAAAGTCCCATACAAAGTCTTTACCTTGTTTCATCACCTTTATTGTGGCTTCACTTTCATTGATGCGATCAGGGTCTTCAAATCTGGCCCAGACCAGCTCAACAAAACTTTCAGTATCATTTAGTTCAGCAGCCCCCTCATAGTGTAACTGGGCTATCCAGTCAGAAGCGTCTCCTTCATTCATCCCATCCGTAATCGCAGACACTAAGTCTTGATCTGTTTCATATAGTTCTCCATACTGATCTAGATGAGCCCATATTCAGCTGAGGAAGTAAGCCAGTTTGGTAGGCTTACCATCAAATGTTGCTCTAAACCGGGGTGGTGGTGGCCTTGCTGGTGGAATCATCATGGCAACTGGTGGTTGGGCAGGGACCTGCTGGTGCGTGGCGACGGGCGGTGGGGCATGGACCTGTTGGGGCACTGTGGCGGGCAGCGGGGTGAATGCCAGCAGCTGAACTGGAATCTGTGGCGGCAGCGCTGCTGGCTGCTGGATTGTGGCTGGCATTAGGACAGGGGCCGGCTGCTGCGCTGGCTGTTGAGCTGCAACGGTGGGGCGGTGGGGCTCCAGTCGGCTGCTGGACCAGACCCCACTGTTGTTCCAGGATTTCTGGGGCATATTGGGCCCATGGTGATCCTGAAAAAGGTGGAGCAGATGGTGCTGGCATCCACTGGCACTGGACCCACCCATGGCCAGGATAGAATCCCCAGTCTGGGGGATACATTCTGCAGGAGGTAGCATGAAGGCAGGTTGGCGAGGAGAGGAAGCTGGCGGTTGTAGCATTCCCCAGGCCATCTGCGTCTGCTGTCTCCCTCCTGCCGCTTGACCCTGCTGCGCCGATCCGATCCCCCGATCATCCCTGGCTGAGTAGAAAGGGGCCGATGCCACGCTAGCTCCATTGCCAGGTCCTGGATCAGGAAAAGTGAAAGTGGGTTATCTTAAGCTCCATCTCACTTGAGGAGGCTGGAACCGCGGTGCATAATTTCCCACTTGAAGCCGCTCAAAATGCTCCGGGAGCCCAGACAATGATTGGCTCTGAGACGGAGGCAATAGGTTCCAGTCTCGGGGAGTTTCAGACCCCAAAATCCTCACATCTCTCCATTCCGGCTCGTGGAGTGACTACATTGGACTTGAGACGGAATGATATTCAGGCAGTTTTTGTTCCGGTCCCATCTCTGGAGTTGGATCAGACTGGCAACTTTTCCAGGAATCCATCTCCTTGGGCCGAGTGCCTAGCCCTCGGGTCATCTCTGCAGCTTCAAGGGCTTGCACCACGTCTTCAGAAGGAGAATACCGGGTCTTGATAAGTTCTCTGGTATCTGCTCCCATGGCTCCTTCTGCGACCGCCTCTCTCTCCTCCATCTTCGCTGAGTCTTCGCACTACCCAAGTTTTAGGTCAGTACTGGAGCTCAGCACCCCGGACAGCCCCCTTTTGGGGTGCTGCTTAGCTATTTAGGGATTCGGGTTAATGTCAGCATTCCAGAAGAACCAAACTCCCATTAAAAACTCCGAGACAGGCATTTTCTCAAAGCTTCCATTTATTAGAGTAGGCAAACTGGCACATCTGGGAAAACCTGAATCTGAGAGTTCCGGGTTTTCCCTCAGTAAATCAAAACCACAAATACAACCCCTGCACCCATCAGTCCATCACATGGTCCAGTCACCACCTGTCCCAACTGGAGCCATCCCTTCAACCACTCCGCCTCCAGGTGCAGGAAGACCACGACCTTGACCAAAAAGAAGAATGCTATTATGTCTAACTATATTCCCTCTACTAAATCCCCCCTCCTAATTTCCCAAGCACAAGAATGTGGCAGTGTGGAAGCTTTTGGTGCTAATATGGCTTCCAAAGCTGACACCTTACTGGCTTGGTGAGAAACATAGAAGGGACCCCCCTATCAATGAGTCGTTGACTTGCTCAAACCGCATAGGCCGGGTCATCGTCTTAGTCCAGATACCCAGCTGTAGGACAATGGATAAGCTGATCAGACAGTGGGTACAGCCTGTGTCGATGATCACATCCAATTCCCACTGGGCCCTGGTCTTGGGTGCTATTATCCTCGTCAGAACGGTGAAGGGGCGGATGGCTTCCTTCACCATCGGATCATCCTCACCCTCATCATTGCTGTCGTAGGCTGTTGGCTCCTTGGGCTCCTAGGCTGGAGTCTTCTTTCCCCCAGAGGGGGGAGGGGAGACTTCCTCTGCTTGGTGGGTGAATTTTACTCTTTTCTTCCTGTTTTACCATGGCCTGGTCAACCCGGGGGGTCTCCATCTCTGGTTTGGGGCCAGGAGCCGGGCTCTCAGCAACCTTGTTGCCCTGCCAGCTGCTATTCCTACCATCAGCTAGCCATGCAGGGGTTCCTCTTGGCAGTTCTCTAAGGTTCCCGAGCACAAATTGCTGGCCGAGTGGGCACTTCTTGGGCAGGGCCTCAAGCTGTGATGGGGCCGCAGGCTGAGGGACTGACAGAATTGTCATCAGGGCTTGCAGTAGAGCCGGGGTAGAGACCCACTGCGCCTGGAGCCCGCCATGGCTAGGGTGGTAAAACCATCCTGGCGGTGCATGCCAGTCCAGTTGGGGCAGCGGGTGGTCAGGTGAGCCGCCCTCTGCTCCACACCTTGGCAGGTCTTCATGTTGCAGTGGCCTGGGCTGTCAGCTGAGCAGTCACTTCCTGGGTTGGCTCTCGATCTGCCATGTGGCTATAAGCGGGGCACATGACAGCTCTTCACACTGCAGCAGCCTGGGCTGTCGGCTGAGCAGTTGCTTTCTGGGTTGGCTCTTGATCTGCCATGCGGTGGTAAGCATGGGAGGTGACTAAGCTGGCATTGGGGCCCGTGGCGGGGCAGAGACAGAGGCCCACTGCGTTTGGGCCAGACTATGACAGGGGCTGCTGTCTCTGCCGGGTTTCAGAGGCCGAGGCCGTGGGCAGTCGGGAGGATCACCCCCTCCATGGTGCACTAGTCGGCTCTGCGGCGGTTCCAGTCTTGCACAGCTAGGTCCGCCTGGCAGACCTCCCAGGCTCTGATCGCCCGGCGCTGCCTCAAGCTTCCTGGACCCTGACTCACCCAGGTACAGTAGGGATGGCGCACTTGGATGGAGGGGGTTGGCGGCCCTAACCCTAACCCTCCCCCCTGCCACCAGGAGGTCCTCTGCTGGGCCCCGGGGTGGATCTGGGCTCCAGGCATCCTCTTCCACCCGGCGTGGGCCCACCGCCACTGGCGATCCCGTGGGGCCCCAGGACAGTGCAGCTGCCAGCTGCGTGCACTTCACCATTGCTTCTACCAGCCACTGGATCTCCGTGGGAGTCAGCCATTTTCCCAGGTGGCCGCTGCAGTAGCCATCCATTTCACCTCCTCTCCTCTCCATTCTGTCATCTTCCCTGAGTCTTCATACTCCCTGGGTGGACCAGGTGAGTAGCCGGGGCTCAGGATCCCAGAAAGTAGCTCCAGTTGGAGCGGGGATTTTTTGAAGGAGAACTGGCTTAATGTCAGTGTTCCAAGTAATGCCTCCATTTCAAAGCAGAACCCCAAGGCAGGTTAAGTCATCAGTCTTTATTGGAATTAGCATCTTGGCACAAACTTGTGGAAAGCCAGTTCTAAATCTTCCTGGGCTTTCCACTGCCTAAAAAGAAAACATTTTTAGTCTGCTCAAAACTTTAGATCACATTGTCCAATCTGGACACTAGCTGGTTGCTTGGTTACAACTCTCCTCCCCCTCTGGCCAGCCAGCTATTGGAATGTCTCTGACTCACCAAGGAGTTATTCTGTTTTGTCTACAAACCCCTTCTACCCCCCTTCGCTATGTCAGCCAGAAGCCCTGAGAAAAGAAATGGGTGCTTCCAGTCCGGCTTCAAGCCTGACAGTGTGTGTGTGTGTGTGTGTGTGTGTGTGTGTGTGTGTGTGTGT
>QLTV01001137.1:359275-417264 GCA_003457575.1 Thermophis baileyi
AAGGCACCATGTTAAGACATGTTTTCTTTAAGTGTGGTTTGTAAAATATAAGCAAAATAAAGGTTCAACAAGAACAAGCAACAAGAAAAAATGAGGTTGACCAAAGCCAATAAGACCTGATGGAGCTGCAACTCTTGAGGTAATCAAGACTTGTAGGAAACAAAATTTATCTGGCCAACACAAGGAGACTTGCAGTGCCATGGAAGGCTATCTTCTACCCCTTTCATATTTAAGTGTAAGATTTTAGTGTTGTATCAAAAGTTGTATCAAAATACTGATGTACTGACTTTGTCAATGTGATCACCCTTGATCTCACGTAATAATACGGTAGCTTTTCTTTCTATGAACGTAGAAGAGCATAAGAATCTTGTACTTTCTATTACATGCTATGTAATAGATTCCAATGGGATCTTCATTTTTTTCTGCATTTTCCAGTTATGGCTTTTATTTGTTCAACCCAGCCAAAGCTACTGAATTGCCTGAATTGCATAGAGACAGTTGGTAATCCTACCAATTTAGAGATATTAAAAAGATGTTGAAATATGATAAAGGATGCTCAGTTGTGGCATATGATTACTTATGCTATAAACCAGAATCTTATTCTGAATTTGGTGAGATATCCCCTTTTTGAGGTAGGCCAGTCAAGAAACCAACTCCTCAATAGTATAGAATTATACTTTTTTAGTCTTGAAAGCTGATTGTGTTTTCCTTTCCCTCCTTTTTATATAGATGAGAGTTAGCTTGAAGATAGTTTGATATTTTTATGCTTTGCTCATTTACTGGATGTAAGGATTGTTTTTGTCATTGATGCTGCATAGTTTTTCAATTGATTTCAGGCATCATGTTAAGACATGTTTTCTTTAAGTGTGGTTTGTAAAATATAAGCAAAATAAAGGTTCAACAAGAACAAGCAACAAGAAAAAATGAGGTTGACCAAAGCCAATAAGACCTGATGGAGCTGCAACTCTTGAGGTAATCAAGACTTGTAGGAAACAAAATTTATCTGGCCAACACAAGGAGACTTGCAGTGCCATGGAAGGCTATCTTCTACCCCTTTCATATTTAAGTGTAAGATTTTAGTGTTGGATCAAAAGTTGTATCAAAATACTGATGTACTGACTTTGTCAATGTGATCACCCTTGATCTCACGTAATAATACGGTAGCTTTTCTTTCTATGAACGTAGAAGAGCATAAGAATCTTGTACTTTCTATTACATGCTATGTAATAGATTCCAATGGGATCTTCATTTTTTTCTGCATTTTCCAGTTATGGCTTTTATTTGTTCAACCCAGCCAAAGCTACTGAATTGTCTGAATTGCATAGAGAAGGTTGTTCATCCTACCAATTTAGAGATATTAAAAAGATGTTGAAAAATGAAAAATGCTGAAAATTGTTTCTTGATGTTTTGCCAGATGAGCTGTGGATGGGTTCTTCTGGGGAAGTGACCAAGGGGGAGGGGGAGATAAATTTTGCAACTATCAATGATCAGCAATTAATTGCACAAAAAAATCTAAATAAAATTGAGGATATGTACACCAATTTTCTAATACAAGAATTTGTATCACTCCCTTTCTAAATTTTATCCATTGTATATCTTGTTCTGTGAGGGTTTTCTTATTGATTTCTATGGATTTATTATGGTATTTATTGTATTATAGGTATTTTATATGAGCTTACATGGTGTCTCGTTCTATGAATCTTGTTTTAGGCATGTATCTGCAGTCTCCTCGGGAAGCCAAATGCACCCCAGAAAGGAGTGAGGCTTACAATACAATGATGCAATAGTCATGTCTTTTGAACTCCCACACAAATGCCACTGATTTTTTATAGTTTTATTTTGTAACTATTGTCAGTTCACTAGGTTTCTATGGTTTCCCTGATACTTCTTTTCTGCCTTTTACTGTTTGCAGGAAATCTTAAATTTTCAATCACTGCATAATGATCTAGGTTTAACTAGCCCAATTTTCAGCAAATTTGACACACCTGCTGTAACACATAATCTTATTCTGAATGTGAGCAGATGTCCCCTTTTTGATGTAGGATAGTCAAAAAACCAACTCCTCAAGTTTATCTGGAATTATACTTTTATAATCTTGAAAGCCTGGTTGTGTTTTCCTTTCTCTCCTTTTTATACAGATGGAAGACAGCTTGGAGACAGTTTGATTTTTTTCTTTGATTGACTGATTCTTTCAACCCAGCCAAAGCTACTGAATTGCCAAATGTAGAAAGATGTCATCCTACTAATCTGCCGCTAGATATATTCTTACTCTACATGCTTCTGAATATTTCATATCCTAAAATATGAAAAATGCTGAAATTTGTTTCTTGATATTTTGCCTAATGGAATGTGGATGGGCTCTTCTGTAGAGGCCACAGGGGAAATAAATAAATTCTGCAATTATCAACTCTCAACAATTTACTGCACAGAAATATTTCTACATAAAACTGAGGATGCACTTACTGTGTAATTCAAGTATATGTATAACTTTCTTTCTAAATCTTATTTGCTGTGTATCTTGTTCAGTGACTCCTTTTCACAAAGTTGTGTGGATTTACTATATTATGTAATCTATTATAGCTATTTTATAAGAATCTGTGGGCTTACATTACATTACATTCTGTGAGTTTTCTTTTAGGTATGTGTCTGCAAAGTGATCAGGCAGTAAAATATGGTTTGCATAACCACACAATTGTCACTAGTTTTTTGGTTTTACTGTATAACCATTGGCATTTCACTAGGTTTCTATGGATTTCCTGACACCTCTTTCCTGCCTTTCCCCTTTTTGATTTGCAGAAAGGCTTAAAATTTTCACCCTTGCATTAATGATGTGGGCTTACCTAGTTCAAGCTTTCCCCCCATGTGTGCCATGCAGAATAGAGGACAGATTGTTTTAAAAGCTGGAGGTGAAAGAGAATCAGAAATGATGAAACATAGTTCAGGGAACTCTTCTCACCTGAATCATGTTTCACCTCTCACAATTTGCACTGCTGGTATGACTATAGCCCCAATTCTGTTAACAAGCTCAGATATTATTATGCAATATTATAACTGGAGCATTTGGAGGTATCTATTGTGTTCTTAACGAACAATTTCATTAATAAGCATGGGGAAATCAGTTTTATTTTTGTTTGCTAAGTATATTAAGAAGCATGGAGAAGTCAGTTTCATGTTAGTGTACAAGTCTCTTGAGGGAAACAAAACAGTTATTAATAAACATTCAGATTAGAAATCTCTATGACTGCAGATAGATGGTCCATTACATGAAAATTAGTGGGACAGCATTGACGTAGTGGTAAGATATTCAACACTCTCTTAAAGCATAGAATATATAATCTATAGAGACAACTAAATCACTTATTAATTGAAAGTTTAACAGAAAAGGAGAAAATTGGTATGTACAGTATTTCAATATATTTTGTGTGTAATAACAGGGTTAGCTTTATAACTCTTCCATAAGGAAGATAATTGAAGGACCACCAGTGGTCCGTGGACCACCGGTTGGTGACCTGGGATCTAAAAAGTCATTTCACAATTTCCATGGATATGGAAAAAAGAAATGGATGGTAATATTTCTAAATGTCCTTTTATTTTTATTTTTTCTTTCTTTTTAAACATTTTAGTATTATCATTGAAAACATAGGTTCACATTTTTAAAAATGGTGATATATCAGATTTCAGAGCCATAATAGGTTGTTTATCATTCTGTAGTCAAACTCTCATGGAGGGAATGTAGATGTGTATTGAAAGAGAGACTGCTTTTTTTAAACTGAGCTTTCATTTCCTTCTGATAGTTGGACAAGGGGATTAATTTATCCTGCTAATATCTGATTTCTTTTGATTAAATATATTTTAGAAGTAGGATAATAGTGTATATAATACCAATGAAAGAATATTAAAATAGCAGTTATGTTGTAAGTAAAGTTCTATCTTCCTTTCTTTTAATAATGTACCATTAAATACATGTTTAGGGGACTAGTGTTTATGTATTAGTTTAAAGACATATTGTGTTTATTTTGTTTTGTCTAAAAGCTGCTAGGGTAAAAGAGAGAAGAGGGGAAAAAACATTTCCATCTATCTGCCATATAAAACAGAAACACAGAGACATACAGCATTTGCAGTAAAAAACGTAAGAGTTTGTTTTTATGTTTCTATGCTAGATTTACAGTCCCTTTCTATTGGAAGCACAAAGCACTCTACATATCCCACAATTTTACTACCTTAATACTTTATCACTGGTAAGGGATTGTGTCAAAACCAAATATTTCCAATAATCTTCCACTGTTGAAAATGGATTTGAATAGGGTTTTTCTAATCCTAACTAATCTTTTTGATCAGGACAGGAGGTAATAGAACTGGAAGGAGGAAAGAAGGAAAAATATAAGATTTGCAACTGGTCCTTGAGTGGATTTTTTGATGGGTAGAAATTGACAGAATGTACTCTGTGCTAACCTTATATATATGTATTGTCTATTGTCTAATCCTCTGTTCATTTGGTCGATGCTTTATTATTCTTTTTGTTTTCTGTTCTCACCACATATCAAATTGCCACTTACCATAATATATCTAACTTCATCTTTCTTGCAGTTATGCCCTGGAGCTTTCTCCTAAATGACATATGGAGAATCAAACCACAGTGTCTTACTTCTTGCTCCTGGAATTCTCAAAAAATTGGCATCTGCAGCTTTTGCACTTCTTCTTCTTCTTTGTGTTATATCTGGCTACTATAACAGCAAATCTTCTCATCGTCTCTGCAGTAGCTTTTGACCATCGACTGCACAGCCCCATGTACTTCTTTCTCATGAATTTGGCTTTGCAAGACCTGGGCATAATTTCAGTCATTGTCCCCAAATCCATGATAAATTCTCTCATGGACACCAGACACATCTCCTTCTTTGGTTGTGTTGCTCAAGTGTTTCTCTTTCTTTCCTTTGAAGCTTCTGATTTATCCCTTCTGACTGCCATGGCATATGATCGGTATGTTGCCATTTGCAATCCATTGCACTATGAGATGGTGATGAATTGGAAAGCCTGCGTTGAAATAGTAATTCTAGTGTGGTTTTCTGGTCTTCTGTATGGAATGTTGCATACCATTGGCAGTTTTTCCATTCTGTTTTGTTCTAATGTTGTCAACCAATTCTTTTGTGAAATTCCACACTTGCTAAAACTATCCTGCTCTGGCTTAAATCTACTTGAGGTTGGAATTATTGTAGCTGGTGTCATTGCTGCATTAGGTTGTTTTACTTTTATTATTGTATCTTACACAGTGATCTTCAAGGCTGTATTAAGAATCCCTTCTGATCAAGGTAGGCAAAAAGCCTTATCCACTTGTATTCCCCATATTACGGTAGTGTCTATGTTCTTATTAAGTGGATGCATTGCCAATCTGAGACCTCCATCTAAGATTCCATCTTACTTAGATTTTGGGTTGACTGCTCTGTATTCCCTCCTTCCACCCTTGCTCAATCCAATCATCTATAGCATGCGAAATAAAAATATCAAATGTGTCCTTTCTCAACAGTGGAGATTTTGACAAATTCTTTTAATGTTATTTATATTTTGCTCACCACAATTTTACATTTTCTGGCTTTTCTTTTACTTCTATGAAATCCAAAATCTCAAATCAGAAGAACCATAGAACTCCATATGTTGCTTAGTAAATGTCCTACATCTTAAATTACTGTCAATGCACTCTACAGATGCTAAATATGGATGTTTGACGGCTCTGGCATTCCACAGGCTGACAATTCCTGATGTTTAGTGAAGTGAGCATCAGAATATAATGTGAATGGAGGAAATATTTTAAATCTAGAGGAGCTTTAAATGCTGTGGCCTAGTTTTCCCTTTGCTTTCTTGTATAAAACATATTCCTTCTAATGCTGGCCCATAATATAGCTAGTTAAAGCTTAGCTTTTCCAAAAGTACATGGCCCTCAATAACATTTCCCTCCTTAATTGGTCATTTATTCCCTAAGTTTGATCTCTCAGTCAGCCTCAACTGCTAGGGACTGCCTGGACAATTCTCTATAGTTTTCTGTGCAATGTTTTTCAGAAGAGGTTGCTATTGGTTCCTTTAAGGGCTGAGGTGGGGGACTAGCCCCAAATCACCTAGCTGGCTACATTCCAAAGTGGAATAGAAGTCCTGCTTTCTAGCCCAATGCCTTAGGAATAGCAATAACAATAGCAATAGCACTTAGATTTATATACCGCTTCACAGTGCTTTACAGCCCTCTCTAAGCAGTTTACAGGGTCAGCATATTGCTCCCAACAATCTGGGTCCTCATTTTACCAACTTCATAAGGATGGAAGGCTGAATCAACCTTGAGCCTGTTTAAATTCGAACTGCCAAATAGCAGTCAGCCGGCAGTCAGCAGAAGTAGCCTGCAGTACTGCATTCTAACCAATGTGCCACCTCAACTCTTAACTTCTTAACCCTTAATCCTTAACTTCTGTATCAAACAGATTTTCAGAATCTTTAACTTAGACTATTATTTTTTCCCCTTAGAAATGCTTTAGGAAAATCAAACACCTGGCAGGGTGTGTGAACTGATATTGTATCATATAACATATTGGTAAACAAGATAAATGAAAAATTCAAGAAATTAAATTAGGATGATATATAATGAAGGTAAAATGAAGATAAAAATAATAATGATACAAAAAGATTTCAGAAATCTTACATTTTGATACAAAGTGGAAGAGATATGACATTTTCCCTGGTCCAATACAGGGACAAAGGAAGATAGACAGATCTACACCAAGGATGATATCTTACTGAAATGTCCTTGAGAAATAATGAATTCCATCCAAGCTACTGATAATGCATGTCAAATACTATATCGCTATTTTGTGATATCTCTGCCACCACCCTCAAAATACTCGGTGGAATTGTGTACAAAATGGAAGGTTCACCAAGTACTTTGGGGCTTGGTATAAGTGTACCTGGGAAATGCGTTGTATACCTATTGAATCACCAAGGTGTCATCAGTAACTTCCTTTGGTGAAGATGAGGGGCTTTCAGCTAACGGAATATGAAATTTTCTTCTACATTTTAAGTTCTCTTTTGAATTTTGCTGTCTTGTTTTTTGCCTGTGGATATTACTTGTTTACATTACACTTTGCTGTTAAAGTGATTGTTTTGTTCTGCTTTTCTCAATAAACTCTTTAAATTTATATTGATTTTTTGTTTGTTTGTTTCTTTCTAATCCATGAACCTCCTATTCCCATTTTATGTGAGAAAAAGGAATGAGCCCCTACCTCTTTAAGAGTCTTTTTAATTCCAATTCCATCTGGAAACATCTGTATGAGCTCTTGGTTTGCTGAAAGAAGTCAGCATTCTATTAAAGATAAAGATAAAATCTGTTTATAAACATTTTCCCCATAGGATTGTTCAAATCTTGAAAAATCTAATAAAAGAAATTCCTTGACCTACTTTATTACCAGAAATGGTGTTTCATGTACCACACTAAATTATGATTAGAAAGTTTAGAGTGGAATAAACTATGATTTGCTGGAATGTAAAACAAATTAACTCATAAATCATGATGATAAAACCTATTAACTAGATTCATAACAGCATATTATTTCCAAAATTAAAGAAACAATATGATTTAAATATTATGTAAATAAGGAAATAATAATTTAAGGAGCCCACCATGTCACCATTACATTTCATGTTTACCTTTTTAAAGAACTTTCAGCACAAGAGTACTTGGCAGTGTTACTTCTGTACTAGGTTTTTTATGCATTCATATCAATGGATATGGGCAAAAAGTTTTCCAAAAATAAAAAAGAGAATATTCCTTTGTTTGGAGAATATTAGTTGGGCTTTTGGATAATATACTTGTAAACAAGTCTGGTAATGTCTTGAAAATCATACTTTGTGGTTGTTCAATGACTGACCTCCTTTGGTCAGCCTTTGCTGAAGATTTCATGGGATTGAAAAATATATTTAGAGTCTGGTACTTTCTTCAATATACATGCAAATATACATACAAATAGCAAAGTGCAAGTTGTATACTGTTATCATATTTGTCTTCTTCCCTTTCACTACTCCTCTTCCTTTTATTTTCCACTTTCTCTATATATCAAGCTGAGCTTCCCATATTGTATTTAATTTTGTTTCCCATTTCTACATTTTACAGGTGTATCGTTTATCTTTCTTATAAATGAAACACAGAAACAAGTGCTTTTCTTTCTGCTCACTGGATTCTCAACACTTGAACAGCTGTAGGTTTTGCATAGCTGGCAATAGCCACAGCAAATGTTCTCATCACCTCTCCAATAAATTTGAATGATTAATTGCACAATCCCATGGATTTCTTTCTGATGAATTTGGCTGTGTTAGGCTTTGTTTCAAGCATTTCTCAAGGCTTTAGCAAATTATCTCATGGCCATATTTCACATTTCTTACTTTGCTTGTGTTGCTCAATTCATTTTTACATCTTCTTTACTGCTCCTGATTTCTTCCTGTCTTTTTCAAAATGCCAGGGCACTAATCAAGTACACAGGCAATTGTTTCTTTTGAATCCAGAAACAATAAGTGCACGATGAATAAAGAGTTGTTACTGTACTTATAATCCATGGAAACTGATTTAAAAGCATAAGATAAAAAACAAGTTGATACCCAAATTTCTTATAAGCTGCCAGGATCTCCTTAATAACAATGGCAGAAATAACCCAAGGGTGGCCAATTTCTGCATTACCTAATAGTTGGTTCTATGCAGAAGCTCCCAGCTTCAAGGCTAATACTAGGATTTTTATTAGAATCTGGCACCATGACTTCATAGACCTGCTTTTATGGCCATGAGATAGCAAAATCTAACTTTGACATGTGGCACACGACTCAGGAATGAGAATTGAAAGTTTGAGAAATTCACAGAAAAATAGAACTTTGGAGTTTTGTAAAGATTCACCACTCCATTTATTCATCGAGCAAGCAAGAAAAACAAGCAGGTTAGTTCAGAATGGATTTTAATCTTTTAGACTTTTCTTAATATGGAGAAATCAAAATACCTTACTAAATTTGTCCAAATACAAGAGTTATTTGCATTGCCACTACACTGCCTTATAGTTGTGGCACATGATTACTTATGCTATAAGCCAGAATCTTATTCTGAATTTGGTGAGATATCCCCTTTTTGAGGTAGGCCAGTCAAGAAACCAATTCCTCAATAGTATAGAATTAAACTTTTATAGTCTTGAAAGCCTGATTGTGTTTTCCTTTCCCTTCTTTTTATATAGATGAGAGTTAGCTTGAAGATAGTTTGATATTTTTATGCTTTGCTCATTTACTGGATGTAAGGATTGTTTTTGTCATTGATGCTGCATAGTTTTCAATTGATTTCAGGCACCATGTTAAGACATGTTTTCTTTAAGTGTGGTTTGTAAAATATAAGCAAAATAAAGGTTCAACAAGAACAAGCAACAAGAAAAAATGAGGTTGACCAAAGCCAATAAGACCTGGTAGAGCTGCAACTCTTGAGGTAATGAAGACTTGTAGGAAACAAAATTTATCTGGCCAACACAAGGAGACTTGCAGTGCCATGGAAGGCTATCTTCTACCCCTTTCATATTTAAGTGTAAGATTTTAGTGTTGTATCAAAAGTTGTATCAAAATACTGATGTACTGACTTTGTCAATGTGATCACCCTTGATCCCACGTAATAATACGGTAGCTTTTCCTTCTATTAACTTAGAAGAGCATAAGAATCTTGTAATTTTTATTACATGCTCCGCCCTTCCAATGGGATGTTCATTTTTTTCTGCATTTTCCAGTTATGGCTTTTGTTTAACCCAGCCAAAGCTACTGAATTGCCTGAATTGCATAGAGACAGTTGGTAATCCTACCAATTTAGAGATATTAAAAAGATGTTGAAATATGATAAAGGATGCTGAAATATGAAAAATGCTGAAAATTGTTTCTTGATGTTTTGCCAGATGAGCTATGTGGATGGGTTCTTCTGGGGAAGTGACCAAGGGGGAGGGGGAGATAAATTTTGGGACTCTCAATTATCAGCAATTAAGATATAGCTATTGTATTCTTAATGACCAATTATGTTAATAAGCAGACAGAAGTCAGTTTTATTTTGGTGTGCAAATCTCTTGAGGGAAACAAAAGAAAGATTAATATAAAATTCAGAATAGAAATCTCTACAACTGCAGATAATGAGAGAGCATTTACTTAGTGGTAAGATATCTAACTCTTAAAAGCATGGAATACATCATCTATATAGAGACAATTTTTTAGTTATATTGAAAGTTCAACAAAAAGGGTATTTCCCTCTTTTCTAGCACAAATTGGTGTTTATTTCAATATATCTTATGTGATATATCTCAGAGTTGGTTTTAGAACTTTCTGCTGGAAGAGAATTTAAGTGAATAATTGCATAAGATAGTTTTCTGATATAATGGAATAAGAAGTTAGGCAATTGGGGGGGGGAGAGGTTATTTTATGGTATTTTTTTCAGAAAGTTGAAATCAGGCAGTATATTTAAAGATATAATGAAACAGAATACCATTTGGAAAGATTTTTGTGTAGACTTTAAATAATGAATTAACTACATATTTAACATTGGTACCTTTTCCACATAATTATAAACAATAAAAAACATAATTTACAGAAATCTGGACCAAATCATCATGCATGAACTGATCACTAATAGGTGGATTAGCAATGGCAAAATCATCTCATAATTTATCTATATATGAATAAAATAAATGCATGGTAAAAATCTCTTTTTATTTCTGTTTTTAAACAAGTTAAATAATATTGTTGAAGATGTGCTTGTATGGCATTCGGCATTGTTGAAAAAAAAAATGCTGAGTTGACAGAGTTCAAAGGTGCAATAGGTTATGTCTCATTTTCTTTCCAAACTCTACTACAAACATTGGTTTGTATTGGATGGGATACTGCCTTTTCAAACTGAGTTTTCATTAGCTTCTGATTGTTGGACAAGGGGATTTATTAATTTATTCTGCTAATATTTGAGCTCCTTTGATTAAATGTATTTAACAGTGGTATAATTGTGTGTTTATCACCAAGTGAATATCAAAATAGCAGTTATGTTGTAACTTAAGTTCTATCATTTTCTATTTAATAATGTGCTATTAAATATATGTTTAATAATCTTGTATTTATGTATTAGTTTAAAAGCTTTTTATGCTATTATTTTAGCCTAATATCTGGTAGGGAAATTGAGCAAAAACGATTGCCATCATAAATACATATAGAGAAATTATACAAGGAGCAAATGTTTGCTCTCAAGATTTCCAAATAGCAGACATAGCAAATTATTTTTATATTTATTGGCTAAGTTTACATTGTCTTTCTTCTGGAAGCACAAAGCACCATACATAGGATTCTCCGATTTTCCAACACTACCACAATCCTGTAGGAGTGCAGATACATTATGATGAGTCTAGTTATTCTGAGTAAATTTTCATTGATGAAAACAGTTTTGAACCGACTTTATTCTACTCCTAGGCAATGCTTTTGATCATTACATGTGATAATACAACTGGAAAGAGGAAAGAAGGAAAAAAAATGTGTGTTTGATAGTTGGTTCTTTAGTACAGATGGGTAATAAATGACAAGTGTGTGCTCTAACATCCCCATCCTACAACTCTATCTTTGCATGCTCTGACCCCCCATTCATTCTGTCCATGCTTTTCATTTCTTGATGTTTTGTATTCTCACCACATATCAAAATGCCACCTCCAAAATTTTATCTAACTGAATTTCCCTCCTCTGTTTCCTTGCAGTTATGCTGGCTTTGTCATAAATAAAACATGGCGAACCAAACCACAGTGCCTTACTTTCTGCTCCTGGAATTCTCAAAAAATCGGCATCTGCAGCTTTTGCACTTCTTCTTCTTCTTTGTGTTATATCTGGCTACTCTAACAACAAATCTTCTCATCATCTCTGCAGTTGCTTTTGACCGTCGACTACACAGCCCCATGTACTTCTTTTTAATGAATTTGGGTTTGCAGGATCTGGGCATTGCTTCAGTCATTGTGCCCAAATCCATGATAAATTCTCTCATGGACACCAGATATATATCTTACTTTGGTTGTGTTACTCAATACTTTTTCTTTCTCTGCTTTGAAGCTTCTGATTTATCCCTCCTGACAGTTATGGCATATGATAGGTATGTTGCCATTTGCCACCCACTGCACTATGAAATGGTGATGAATTGGAAATACTGTACTGAAATAATTATTCTAGTTTGGGTTACAGGTCTCCTCTATGGAATGTTGCATACCACTGGCACCTTTTCCATTCTTTTTTGTTCTAATGTGATCAACCAATTTTTCTGTGAAATTCCACAATTGCTAAAACTATCATGTTCTGGCTTAAATCTTCTTGAGGTTGGAGTTCTAGTGGTCGGTATCATTGTTGGACTAGGTTGTTTTACTTTTATAGTTGTATCTTATGCAGTGATCTTTAAGACAGTGTTAAGAATCCCTTCTGAAAAAGGAAGGCAAAAAGCCTTATCCACTTGTGTTCCCCATCTTACAGTAGTGTCTATATTATTACTAAGTGGATGCTTTGCCTATCTGAGACCTTCCTCTAACACTCCATCTTTCTTAGATATTGGATTGACTGTTCTGTATGCCCTCCTTCCACCCCTGTTCAATCCAATTATCTATAGCATGAGAAATAAGAATATCAAATCTGTCCTTTCTAAACTGTGGAGATTGTGACAATTCTTTTAATGTTGTATATATTCTATTCACTGTATTTTTTATTTTTGCTGTCTTTTCTTTTACCTACACATAAATATGGTAGAAAGGGATAGTTGGGATGGAAGCAAAGCTTATCCAATCCAATGTCCTGCACTTCTAATTACTGTCAATATACTTTACAGATGCTAAATATGGATGTTTGGCAACTGTGGCATTCTACACACTAACAATTCTTTATGTTAATGGTCAGTATCAGAGTTTAATGTGATTGGGGAAAAAGGTGAAATGCAGAGGAGGTTTAAATGTGTTCTATTTTTCACAGTGTTTTCCTATATGAAATGGCTTCCCTCTAATGCTGGTCCCTCTAATGCTTTAAGAAGTGACTGGACTCCTGCTTGAACAGTGGGTTGGACTAGAACACCTCCAAGGTCCCTTCCAACTCTATTCTGATTGATTGATTGATTGATTGATTGATTGGTTCATAATATGGCTAGCTATACTTCAGAGTTTCCAAAATAGATAGTCCTCTATAACACTTCCCTCCTGAAATGGTCATTTTCTCTCAAACTTTGATATTTTGCTCCTTTCAGTCAGCCTCAAGTCCTGGCAACAGCCTGGATAAGTCCCTATATTTTTCTTGGCAACATTTTTCTCAGAAGGGGTTTGCCATTGCCTCCTTTCAAGGTCTGAGAGAAAGGGACTGGCCTAAAGGCATACAGCTGGCTACATTCCTAAAATGGAATAGAAGTCTCAGTCTTCTGGTTTTTAGCCTGATGCCTTAACTTCTATATACAGTTGGTTTTCAGATTCTTTAGCTCAGAATATTTCTTTTCTTTAGAAGTGCTTTGGCAGGACCAGACATATGGCAGGGTGCACAAGCTGTGTGAACTGATACTATTTCATATAACTTTTTGATAACCATGAGAAATAAAAAAGCAAGAAATTAAATTAAGATAATGCTTAATTCTACTAGAACATCAAAAAAGCTTTTAGAAGTCTTACAAATTAATTCAAAATGAAAGAGATACGGCATGTTCTCTGGTCCAATACTTGGGGAAAGGAAGATAGATAGATCTATACAAAGGATGATATCTTAGTGAAATGTCCTTGAGAAATATTGAGTTTCATCCAAGCCGTTGATAACATATAGAAAAAGCCATATCACTATTTTGTGATATCTCTACCACCCCCCTCACAATATTTTTGAAAATGTATACAAAATGGAAGAGTCACCATGTACTTTGGGGCTCGGTATAAATGTATTTGGGGGTACCATATACATTGAATCTTAGGTGGCATAAGTAACTTACTTTGAGGAAGATGAAGGGCTTTCAGCTAAAGGGATATGAAATTTTCTCATACATTTATAGTACTCTATTGAATTTTTCAATCTTGTTTTGTTTTGTTTTGTTTTTTGCTTTATCTGTGGATATTTCTTGCCTACATTATACTTAACTGCTAAAATTATGATTTTGCTCTGCTTTGCTGAATAAACTCAACTTTATGGGGGGTTTTGTGTGTGTGTGTGGTTGTTTCATTCTAATCCATGAACTTCTTATTCACATCTTGTGTGGCAAAAAGAAATGATCCCATACATCTTTAAAAATATTTCTAGTTTGTAATTTCAGTTGCATCTGGGGACATCTTTATGACCTCTTGGTTTGGTGAAAAAGTCAGCAATTACAGATAAATTTAAAAAGGCAAATTTAAAATACAAGAAAACCCATGTTAGTTTCCCAGTGCAACAGTACTACAAAATCCATATTGCAAATATTACAAAGTAATATCCATCCTACATGGCCGTCAGTTCCCTATCTTATAGTAGTTTGCCTACTGCTTAAACTGGCTTGTTTTCATATCTGAGACCTTCCACTAGCACCCCAAACAATTTAGTTTTAGCATTATCTTTATTATATTACATACCAAAATACAAGTTGTACCGTGTTATCATATTTCTCTTTTTTCCTTTCTTTCTGTCTCTGTTTGTCTCTATCTTTCTCTCCTTTTTGCTTTCTCCTTTCACTAAATATACAATTACAGCGTCCCAAATTGTATTTAGCTCTACTATTCATCCAGGCAAACTAATTTAAAACATAAGATAAAAAACATACACAAAGCAAGATGATACCTAAATCTCTTTTAAGCTAACAGGTGCTACTTAATAATCACAGCAGAGATACTCAAAGTGTGGCCATTTTCTGCATTACCCAATATAGGCAATCCTCAACTTACGACAATTGAGCCCAAAATTTATGTTGCTAAATGAGAAATTTGTTGAGTTTTGCCCCATTTTATGACTTTTCTTGCTACATTTGTTAAGTGAATCACTGCAGTTGTTAAATTAGTAACACAGTTGTTAAGTGTATCTGGTTTCCCCATTGACTTTGCTTGTCAGAAGGTTGCAAAAACTGATCACATGACCCAGGGACAGTGAAAGCATCATAAATGTGAGACAGTTGCCAAGCATCCAAATGTAAATCATGTGACCATGGGGATGCAGCAATGGTCATAAGTGTGAAAAATGGTCATAAGACACCTTTTCCAGTGCTGTTGTAACAGTTACAAAGCAAACTGTTGTAAGTCAAGGACTACTTGTAGTTGGTTCTATGCAGAAGCTCTCAGCTAAAAGGCCAATACTAGGTTTTTATTAGAATCTGTCACCATGACTTGGATCTGCTTTTATGGTCATGAGATGGCAACACCTGATTTTGACCAAGTGGCACATGACTCTGGGATGAGAGTTGAAAGTCGGAGAAATTCACAGATGTATTTTGCAGCTGTGGGAATATTCCACCCCCCACTTTGCCTTTATTCAGCAAAGAATCAAAGTATGTCACTAAACTCCTTGAAATTGATGTTAACCATTTCTCTCTCTCTCTCTCTCTCTCTCTCTCTCTCTCTCTCTCTCTCTCTCTCTCTCTCTCTCTCTCTCTCTCTCACCCTCTCTCAGGGGGNNNCCTCCCTCTCTCCCTCCCCCAGAGTTACTAAAAGGCAATTGGAGTCGTAGAAGCTGGTAGTATTCCAGGATTAGTCTGCTTTACCATTACCATATTTTATACTCCTCAAAAAGTGTAGAAAATGCCATCTGTTAACCAGTTAACCAGTTCTCTCTCCCTTTCTCTCTCTCTTTCTCTCTCTCTCCCTTTCTCTCTCTCTCTTCCTTTCTCTCTCTCTCTCTCTCTCTGTGAAATTCCACAGTTACTAAAAAGATACTGCTTTAGATTCAATTGGTTGGAATTGTTGCTGAAGCTGGATTGGACTGTTTTATTGTATGTCATAATTCTCAAAACATTATAAGAAAATCCCTTCTGTGCAAGGAAAGGAGGAGGCCTTCTCCACTTGTCATCCGTTGGCCAAATGTGACATCCAGGAAAGTGCCTTGATAATCTGGACGCCAATTATGTTGCTGAGATAAGGGAGATCATTTGATCTTCAATTGATTTGCATCATTTCAATTAAAAATATCTTTTTAATTTCACTAGCGAGAGGGAAGGGAGAAATCATACCTTCCATTTTACAGTTGCATAATAAAAAAGGTATAAAATAACATTTTGATTGAGTAAAGATAAATCACCTGTCCGGATACATCATAAGAAATAAAGTATCCAATAATATGTGAGCACTTAGGATTGAAAAGAGCATTATATTCAGATATTTCTGAATAAAAATAAAAGAAACATTTGCAAAGAAAAAACATCAGAATGGATATAGTAAAGATACAACACTTTCACAGTACTATGCTTGCTGGGGGAAAAAACTGTTTTATCTACAGTGTATTGAATATTTCTCTGCCAGGTTTTTAAAAGGGAGGCTTTCTATTTTCTTCCAGAAAGTTAAGACTGAGGACAAATTTAAAAAGGCAAATTTAAAATACAAGAAACCCATGTTAGTTAGCCAGTACAACAGCACTATAAAATCCATATTGCAAGTATTACAAAGTCCATCCCACATGGCCCTCAATTCCCTATCTTATAGTAATTGCTTTAACTGGCTTGTTTGCATATCTGAGACCTCCCTCTAGCACCCCATCCTATTTAGTTTTACCATTATCTATGTTATATTCCAGTCTTTCATCCCATTTCAATCCATCTATAACACAAGAAATAAGAATATGACTTATACCCTACTAAAATGCCGAGTTTTTGAAAGTTTCTTTCAATGAAGCTTTCTCTACTTTATTCCCAGAAATGGACTTGGTACATGCTGTGTTTAAGGATGGTTAGTAGAATAAGAAAAAGATAAAGGTTCAATCCAAAATATCAACAAGGAAGAAATGAGGTAGCCCAGAGCCAATAACAATCGGGGAATTAAACCCTCCTGAGGTCATCAAGAGTTGCAGGAAACCAAATTCATCCGTCTAATGAAAAGAAACTTGCAGTGCCATGAAAGGTTATCTTCTACCCTTTTCATGTATAAGTGGGAAATTTTAGTGTACATCATGTAACAGAAGTGGTTCTTGAATCATAATGCTGCTGTACTGATGTTGCCAATGTGATCACTCTTACCTGTAGACACTGCTGTTTTTGTTTCTACCTGCTTAGCTGTAAGGAACAATAACCAGAGCCAGGCATGAAGAGTTCAATCACCTGTTTTATTGATCAAGCCTATACAAAGGAATCTTCTCAGACTGACGATTGGCACCTGGGTGAGACTTGATAAGGTCCAACAGGATTGGATGGGGACTTTGGGATTCCTGACTAATTAATTAAATTAATTAATTAATTAAATTAAAACTTAAATTAAAATTAACCTTAGACTGTCTACTGTAGACCTCACCCCATTCCTAAGAGGTCTGTAAGGGGCGTGCATAAGTGAACCAGCGTGCCTACCGTCCCTGTCCTACTGTCTTATTGTCCTCATCTATCTGTATTCACTTTGATTATGTTTATGTTTATACCTATACCTGCTATCTTGTACATGTTTGACAAATAAATAAATAAATAAAATAAAAAATAAATAAATAAAATAAAATAATTCCCCATTTGATTTCTCCCCTTGGCTCAGCCAGTTTTGCCTCCTACATCAGCAGAGCTTATATATTTTACTTCCCAATACATTCCCTTCCCTGCCACTGGGATGTTCAGCTTTTCTTCATTTTAGCTATTTTTCCATTTGTCCCAGTCAAAGCTGCAGAACTATCACATACAGAGAAAGAGTCAGCCATCCTATAATCTGCCTCTAGTGATCTGCTTATTCTCGTATCTTACTTTGTATGTTCCTTTAATTTTTTAGGATTTACTTTATACTTTGTTTTTTTTTACTTGAGTAAAAAATAGTGAAATATGAAAAGACTGAAATCTGTTTCTTGGTGCTTTGCCATATGGGCTTTAATGGATTCTACTAGGGAAGTGCTAGTGGCCACTATCCCAGAAGAAATTCTATCATTACCTTATTGCAGGGAACAATTCATTGCAGAAGCAACAATTATTAACCCAGAAAACTTAGTACATGTACATTGATTTTCTGAAACATGTATCCATATAAATTCTCTTTCTAAATCTTATTTTCTCCTGTGAGTTTTCTTATTGATTGCTATGAATTTACTGTATTACTTATTTTACTATAGGTATTTTATTGTTCTCTATGGGCTTGTAGCTCATTCTATGAACCTTGTTTTAGATTTGTATTTGCAGTCTACTCAGGTAATGAAATGCACCCCAAAAAGAGGTTTGGCTTGGATTATAGCAATGAACTATCAACTTGCTCGTTTGCACTCTCACCACAGATGCCTCTGGTTTCCATTGTGTTTTACTGTGCACCTTATTCTATTGGACATCAATTAGGTTTCTATGGATTTCTTGAAGTTCTTTTCATCCTATTCCCTTTTTATTCTCCAGAAGGCTTGAATTTTCCACCCCATGTTAATGACCTGGGTTTAACTAACCCAGTTTTCAGCTGTTCCCCTCGCTATGGTGGGCAGAATAGAGGGTGGGATTTTTTTTAAGGTAGAAGTGAAAGAGAATACCAAGTGATGAAACGTGCTTCAGGAAGCAAACAAAATCAGTTTTATTTTGTTTTACAGGACTCATGAGGAAAAAAAAACAGATAATAAACATTCAGAAGAAGATCCTCTTAAACTGCAGATACCTATTTTACTACATGAAAATTAGACCAATAGTATGAAAATTAGCATCAGCTAAGTCATTTCAAATCTGTCTGTACAACAATAAAAGAAATGGATATCTAGATATTTCTAAATGTCTTTTCAATTTTAAACATTAAATTATTTTTGTTGAAAATCTTGTTCCACATTGTTGAAAGAAGCACAGCTGCTGTGGCTTAGACGTGGAGCTCTTGCCTCACAATCAGGAGGTTGTGAGTTCGATCCTACGGTAGTATATACTGATATTGTCAATGTGCTCACAATGTACATACCTACCTTTCCCCAAGGATAGATTTGACTCCATCCAGTATCCAGAAAACCAGATAGGGACAATTAAAATATAAAAAGACACATGATTAAACTAATCAAATACCCCACCAGGCATCTCAAACACAAAAGTCCAGAAAGGTATAAAAATCATTCCACTCACCCTTCAAATCATCCTGCTGACCTGGAACCCATCTCTGTTGTCACTGCAGTTCCTGGCTTCTGAAATAAAACCTCCTTTCCCAGCAGCTCACTTTCCCACCTTATTTCGTTCATTGCGCCGACCTCATCGTCATGGCTGGAAGGAATGAACCAAAGATTATTCTTCCAACATTATGTACCTTGTACCTCTCAATACAAGCCCTTCCCTTCCACTGGGATGTTCAGTTTTTCTTCATTTTCTAGCTGTTTTTCCATTCATCTCAGTCAAAGTTTCAGAACTGTCAGCTACAGAGAAAGAGTCAGCTATTCTAAAATCTGCCTCTAGGAATCTTCTTGTATCTTACTCTGTGTGTCCCTTAAAATTTTTAGGATTACTTTGTAATCTGCAAATGTTTTTTACTTGATTAAAAAATACTGAAATATGATAAAGGATGAAATCTGTTTTGTGATGCTTTGGGATATGTACACTGATTTTTAAAGTATGTATCTATATAAACTTTTTTTCTAAATTTTATTTGCTGTGCTTCTTCTGTGAGTTTTCTTATTGGTTTCTATGGTTTACTGTATTACTTATTCTATTATAGCTATTTCATAACTCTCCATGGGCTTACAGTATACCACATTCTATGAGCCATGTTTTAGGTCTTTATTTACAGTGTACTCAAGCAGCCAAATGGTCCTAGAAAGGGGGGAGCTTGGAATACAACAATGAGCTATCATCTTGTGTGTTTGCACTCCCAACACAAATTCCATGGTTTCTATGGTTTTATTGCAATCCATTAGGTGTCTATGGGTTTCCAGAAGTTCTTTTCTTCCTCCTCCCTTTTTATTTTCCACTCTTGTGTTAATGATCTGTGCTTAACTGGGCTTAACTAACCAACTAATTAGCTGTTCTGCTAGACAGGGTGGGGTTTCTTAAAACCTAGAGGTGAAAGAGAATCCCAAGTGATGAAACATGGTTCAGGGAGATCTTCTCACCTGATTCATGTTTCACTTTTCATAGTTTGGATTGCTGGAATCACTGCAGCCCCAATTCTGTGAACATCATTCTGAGATATTTTTATGTTATGAGATAACTGGTACTGGAACTTTGGAGATAGCTATAGAGTCATTAATAGCTAATTATGTTAATAAGCACAGAGAAGTCATTTTTATTTGCTAATTATCTTAAGAAGCGCAAAAAAGTAAGTTTTATTTTGGTCTTCAAGGCTCTTGAGGAAAAAATAACAGATAATAAACATTCAGAAGAAGATCCTTTTAACTGCAGATAGCTGTTTCACTACCTGAAAATTAGATCAATTGTAGGAAAATTAGCATCAGCAAAGTAATTTCAAATCTCCCTGGATATGAATAAAAGAAATGATAATATTTCTAAGTCTTTTATTTTTAAACATTAAGTATTATTATTGAAAATGTGGATTCACATTGCTGAAAGAAATACTCAGGTGTCAGAGTTCATAGTTAAAATAGTCTGCATCTCAATTTGTGGCCAAACTCTCCTGGAGGGAATAGAGGTTTGTACTTGATGGGAGAGTGTTTTTTTTTCAAATTGAGGTATAACTTTTCTCTGATTGTTGAAAAAGGGGGTTTATTTATTTATTCATTTTGTCAATATCTGATTTCTATTTTAAAAATATTTCCAGTGTGTTTATTATGTATAATATTACCATTTATTTTTAATAAATAAAATTAATTAATTAATTTTTAATATTAATATAAATTAATAATTTAATATAATAATTAATATAATTAATATAAATTAATGAAATAAAATATTTTATTATTTATTCTATTATAGCTTTTATAAGTCTGTATGGGTTTACATTGCATCTCATTCCCTGAGCTTTGTTTTAGGTATGTATCAGTAGTCTTATCAGGCAGCTACATTCTCCCTACAAAGGAGTGTGGGTTGCAATCCAACAGTACAATAATCATGCTTTTTTGGACTCCCGCACAAATGCTACCGTGTTCTATTATTTTATTGTGTGATTATTGGCATTCTACTAGGTTTCTATAGGTTTCCTGACATTTCTTTTTGGCCTTTCCCTCTTATAATTATTATCCACCCTCTAGGTATGTGGACATACCTAACCAAGGTCAAGCTCTTCCCATACTTGTGGCATGCAGAATAAAGGGTGAGTTTAAAAAACAACAACCTGGAAGTCAAAGAGAATCACAAATGATGAAATATGTGCCAGGGAGGTCTTCTCACTTGATTGTTTTTCACCTCTCACAATTCACACTGCAGCCCCCATTCTGTTAATAATCTGAGATATTATTATTATAGCAATAGCACTTAGACTTATATACCGCTTTACAGTGCTTTACAGCACTCTCTAAGCGGTTCACAGAGTCAGCATATTGCCCCCAACAATCTGGGTCCTCATTTTACCCACCTTGGAAGGATGGAAGGCTGAGTCAACCTTGAGCCGGTGAGATTTGAACCGCTGAACTGCTGAACAGTCAGCTGAAGTAGCCTGCAGTACTGCACTCTAACCACTGCGCCACCTCGGCTCTATTCTATGTGATATGATAACTGGTCCTGGAGGAAGCTATTGTGTTTTTAATGGTCAATTATGGTAATGAGCACACAGAAGTCAGTTTTATTTACATTTGCTAACCATGTTAATAAGCACATAGAAGTCAGTTTCATTTTGGTGTACAAGTCTCTTGAGGGAAATAAAACAAAATTAATAAACATTCAGAAGAGAAATATCTGTGACTACAGATAGATGTTTCACTACATGAAAATTAGTGGGACAGCATTGACTTAGTGGTAGAGAGAGATTTGGAGAGATTTCTGTGTAGACTTTAAAAAAATGAATTAACTATATATTTAACACTGGTACCTTTTCCACATGATAATTATGAAGAATAAAAAAGAGTTATAATTTGCCGAAATGTGGACCACACCTTCATGCATGAACTGATCCCTAACAGATGAAGTAGCATTGGCAAAGTTGTCTCATAATTTATCAGTATATGAAAAAAAGAAATACATGGTAAAATATGTTTTTATTTCTCTGTTTTTAAACAAGTTAAGTATTATTGTTGAAAATGTGTTTACATGGCATTCGACTGTTGAAAAAAATGCTGAGATGTCAGAGCTCAAAGGTGCAATAGGTTGTGTCTCATTTTCTGTCCAAACTCCACTACAAACATTATTGGTTTGAATTGGATGGGATACTGTCTTTCCAAACTGAGTTTTCATTTCCTTCTGATTGTTGGATAAGGGGATTTATTAATTTATTCTGCTAATATTTGAGGTCTTTGATTAAATATATTTAACAGTGGTATAATTGTGTCTTTATCACCAAGCGATTATCAAAATAGCAATTATATTGCAGCTAAAAATTTTCTATTTAACAGTATGCCATTAACTACATATGCAATAATATTGTCTTTATGTATTAGTTTGAATGCAATTTATTCTATTAATTTAGCCTAATATATGGTAGGGAAATTGAAATATTGCCATCACTTACATAAACGCTCTTAGAGAAATTACAAAAAGGAAATGTCTTCTGTCAAGATTTCCAGGTAAGAGATATAGCAAAATATTTTTATATTTATTGGGTAGATTTACATTGCCTTTCTTCTAGAAGCACAAAGCATCATACATTGGAATTTTCCAATTTTCCAATACTACCACAATCCTGTAGGAGTGCATACACATTATGATGGGTCCAATTATTCAGAGTAATCTTTCATTGATGAAAATAGGGCTAAACCAACTTGGTTCTACCCCTAGCCAACTGTTTTGATCACTACATGAGATATCACAACTGAAAAGAGGAAAGAAGTAAAAATGTGAGGTTGGTGGTTGGTCCTTTAGTACAGACAGCTAAAAATGGGAAACAGTGTACTCTGATATCCCCATCCTACATCTCTGTTTTCCATACTATGATCTTCAGTTCATTCCATCTATAATTTACATTTCTTGATGTTTTCTATTCTCACCACATATCAAAATGCCACCTCCAAAATTTTATCTAACTGAATTTCCCTCCTTTCTTTCTTTGCAGTTATGCCAGCTTTGTCATAAATAAAACATGGAGAATCAAACCACAGTGCCTTACTTTCTGCTTCTGGAATTCTCAAAAAAGCAGCATCTGCAGCTTTTGCATTTCTTCTTCTTCTTTGTGTTATATCTGGCAACTGTAACAACAAATATTCTCATCATTTCTGCAGTAGCTTCTGACCATCGACTGCACAGCCCCATGTACTTTTTTCTCATGAATTTAGCTTTACAGGACCTGGGGATTGTGTCAGTCATTGTCCCCAAATCGATGACAAATTCTCTCTTGGACACCAGACACATCTCTTATTTTGGTTGTGTTGCTCAATACTTTCTCTTTATCTCCTTTGAAGCCTCTGATTTCTCCCTCCTGACAGTTATGGCATATGATCGGTATGTTGCCATTTGCAATCCATTACACTATGAGATGGTGATGAATTGGAAATACTGTACTGAAATAATAATTCTAGTGTGGGTTTCAGGTCTCCTCTATGGAATGTTGCATACCACTGGCACTTTTTCCATCATTTTTTGTTCTAATGTGGTCAACCAATTCTTCTGTGAAATTCCACATTTACTAAAACTATCCTGCTCCGGCATAAATCTACTTGAGGTTGGAATTCTTGTGGCCAGTGTCATTGCTGCACTAGGTTGTTTTACTTTTATACTTGTATCTTATGCAGTGATCTTCAAGACAGTGTTAAGAATCCCTTCTGAAAAAGGAAGGCAAAAAGCCTTATCCACTTGTATTCCCCATCTTACGGTAGTGTCTATGTTAGTATTAAGTGGATGCATTGCCTATCTGAGACCTTCTTCTAACACTCCATCCAATTTAGATTTTGGGTTGACTGTTCTGTATGCCCTCCTTCCACCCCTGTTCAATCCAATCATCTATAGCATGAGAAATAAGAATATCAAATGTGTCATTTCTCAACTTTGGAGGTTTTAATGAATTATTTTAATGTTATTTATATTTATTTATGTTTTCATTCTTTTCCTTCTCTTAATAAAGTAATAAAGGTAGAAATGGATAGTTGGGATGGAGGCAAATCCAACCTCTCAAACAGGAGAACCATAAAACTTGAGATGTTATTTGCAAAAATCCTGCTTCCCTAATTGCTGTCAATTTAGTTTACCGCTGATAAATATCGATGTTTGGTAGGTCTGGAAATCCACAGGCTTGGGAAATTTACTGGGGAAAATGACATTGTGGGTTTGATAATGACCCCTTGTGATGGAATGCTACTGATACTATAACTTTGTAGTAATATAGAATTTTATTCTGAATTTGAGGAGATGTCAGCTTTCTGAGACAGGCCAATCAAGAAACCAACTCCTCAAGTTTACTGGAATTATAGTTTTAGAATATTAAAAGCCATGCTGTGTTTAAGCATGGCTTGTAAAATAAAAACAAGATAAAATACCAGCAAGGATGAAATGAGGTTGCCCAGAGCCAATAAGAACTGGGGAACTAAACCTTCCTGAGATCATCAAGAGTTCCAGGAAATCAAAAACACCCATCCAATGAACGGAGACTTGCAGTGCCATCAAAGGCTGTCTTCTAATCCTTTCATGTATAAATGGGAGATTTTAATGTATATAGAATTTTATAGAATAACAGAGGTGGAAGGGACCCAAGGGACCCAAGTTTGACCTAGTCTATACCTGTGCAGTTGGTTTTTCTTGCCTAAGTGTAGAACCTTAGTGTTATCTATAATGGATTTCATTTTGTTAGATAGGGCCTAGTGTTCAAATCTGTCAAGATCCTTTTGGATTTTGAGCCTCTCTACTGGGGTGTTGGCTATTCCTGCCAGCTTGGTGTCATCTGCAAATTTGATGAGTTCCCCTTCTATTTTTTTAATCTATATCATTTATGAAAATATTGAAGAGTACTGGGCCTAAAACTGAACCCTGGGGTACTCCACTACTTACTTCTCTCCAAGTGGATATAGTTCTGTTGAGGAGTATGCGTTGAGTATGGTTTGTCAGCCAGTTACAAATCCATCTGGTGGTGATGCTGTCTATCCACAAATTATGTAGCAGGAATGGTGCTTGCATCGTAATACTGCTGTACTGATGTTATCAATGAGATCACTCTTGCCTATGTTGTTTTTGTTTCTACCTGCTTAGCTATCAGGAATAATAATAACCAGACATGACCCAAACATGAAGAGGTCAATTAGCTGTTTTGTTGGTCTAGCCTATACAAAGGAATCCTCTCAGATTGATGGTTGGCACCTGGCTGAGAGTAGATAAGGTCCAACAGCATTCAAAGGGGTGGGGGGATGTCAGACTTTGCCCTCTTATGCCAACATAGGGATTCCAGACTAATTGCCCATTTGAGTACTCCCCCTGACTCAGCCAGTCTCTCACCTACATTAGCAGAGTGTATGTATCTTATGATTCCCAATGCATGCCCACCCCTTCCACTGATATGTTCAGTTTTTCTTCATTTTCTAGCTGTTTTTCTATTCATCCCAGTAAAAGCTACAGAATTGTCAGATACAGAGAGTCAGCCCTCCTAGAATCTGCCTCTAGGTATCTTCTTATGCTTGTATCTTACTCTGTACATTCCTTAAAACTTTTTGGACTACTTTTTAATCCTTGCAAATATTTTTTTAATTAGAATAAAAACACTGAAATATGAAAAAGGCTGAAATCTCTTTCTTGGCCATATGGGTTGTAATGGGTTCCTCTGGAGAAATGGCAGAGAACACAGAGCAAAAATCTATCCAGATTACCTTATTGCAGGGAACAATGTATTGCTGAAAACGAAAATTAACAATAAAACTGAGGATGCATACACTGATTTTCTAAAATATGTACAGTATCTCTATCACAGTCTTTCTAAATTTTATTTTCTCTGTTTCTTTTGTAAGTTTTCTTATTGATTTCTATAGATTTACTACAGTAGTGGGTTTTACTTACCTTTGCTACCGGTTCGGGAATGGGAGCATGTGGGTGCGCGTGCGTGCTTCATGCACGTGCACCACTTCTGCACATGCGCAGAGCATTTTTTGATGATGTCTGGGCGGGTGGGCGGAGCCTCCCACCACTGCCGCTACCGGTTCGCCATACCGGTTCAAATCGGTAGCAACCCACCACTGATTTACTGTATTACTTAGTCAATTATAAGTATTTTATAGGTCTCTATGAGATTACATTATATCTCATTCTATGAGCCATGCTTTAGGTCTGTATTTGAAGTGTACTCAAGCAGCCAAATGCACCCGAGAAAGGGGTGTGGCTTGGAATATAACAATAAGCTATCATCTTGCTTGTTGATTGCTCCCACCACCAATTCCATTGGTTTCTATGATGTTATTGCAATTCATTAGGTTTCTATGGGTTTATTTGAACTTCTTTTCTTCCTGATCCCTTTTTATTTTCCAGAAGGTTTGACTTTTCCACTCCTGTGTTAATGGTCAGGGCTTAAATGGGCTTAACTAACACAGTCCTCAGCTGTTCTCCTAGCTGTGGTAGGCAGAATATAGGGTGGGATTTCTTAAAAGCTAGAGGTGAAAGAGAATCCCAAGTAATGAAACTTAGTTCGCGGATATCTTCTCACCTAATTCATGTTTCACCTATCACAGTTTGGAGTGCTGGAATCACTGCAGCCTCAACTCTGTTAACAACATTCTGAGATATTGTTATTTTATGGGATAACTGCTACTGGAGCTTTTGGAGATAGCAATAAAGTTATTAATGGCCAATTATGTTAAGAAGTCAGTTTTATTTCACTTTTCTGCAGTCCTGGTTTCTAAAAGGGTGGCTTTCTACATTCTTCTTGAAAATTATGTTGGAAGGAAAAATTCATCTGGTTCAGTTCCAAGCGGGAGAAAGACAGAGGAATCAAAATGGAGGCTGGAGGCTGATTGGAAAAGAGGTCCATTTATTGGTGAACAGAACCACCAGGCTTTATGGTTATGGGCAGCTGACAAAATGGAGTTTACAGTGGATGGGCTTTTATACCTTCTGGATTCCTATGGGGTCATGTAGGGGTCTGGCTATATAGGCAAAAGGGGAAATGCAAATCCTAAGTGTTTGTCTCAGCTAGTTTTGTCAACCTTTTGTTTGTTGCTTATCTGAGTTTCTGTCTTGACCCAGTCTTTCTGAATCAATTACCAAATCTGCATTTCTAAAAGCTGGCCTCCTCAGTTTCTGTTTGGGGCAGGGAAACTGGGGCTGGTTTCTGCCTCCCTTAAGATTTTTTTTTTCATTTCTTCTTTAGGGAAAATATTTTATCCTGCCTTTTTTTAATATTTCCCAAAATATTTCTTTCTTCTCAGGGGCAGGGGGGACTTCCCATAGTTAAGACTAATGGCAAATTTTTAGCAATACATTTGATAAAGGCATATTTACAATACAATACAAGAAAAGAAAAGTTAGTTAGCCAAAGCAACAGTACTACAAAATCCATATTGCAAGTCCATCCTAAACAGCCCTCAGTTTTCTACCTTATAGTAGTTTACCTACTTCTTAAATTGACTTGTTTACATATATGAGACCTCCTGCTTGCACCCCAATCTATTTAGATTTATCATTATCTCTCCTATATTCCAGTGTGCATGTGTGTATATGTATACATATATGTATATATGTGTATACACATGTATATACACACACACACTGTCAGCGTTCCAAGTAATGCCTCCATTTTAAAGCAGAACCCCAAGGCAGGTTAAGTCCTCAAAGAACAGTCTTTATTGGAAATAGCATCTTGGCATAAACTAGTGGAAAGCCAGTTCTAAATATTCCAAGGCTTTCCACAACCTTAAAAGAAAACATTTTTGGTCTTCTCAAAACAATAAATCACATTGTCCAATCTGGATGCTGGCTGGTTGGCTGGTTACATCTCTCCTCCCCCTCTGGCCAGCCAGCTGTTGAAATGCCTCTGACTCACCAAAAAGGTATTCTGTTGTCTACAAAACCCCTCTACCCCCCTTTGCTGTGTCAGTCGGAAGCCCTGAGAAAAGAAACAGGCGCTTCTGGTTCAGCTTCGGGTCTGACAGGCAGCCCCCCCAATTGAAGGGACCGTCCTGAAACAGGGACACAGAGCACTGTGAGGTTGGTTGAATATTCCTAACCTCCTCTTCCTCCTCCAGGAGGACCCTTTGGGTTTTGGGGGTACTTGACATGAAACTGCTTCACCAGTCTATCCGCTTGTACCTTCTAACTCTTCACCCAGGTGGCTTCAGCAAGAGGGTACCCCTTCCAGTGCACCAGATACTGCAACTGACCCCTATGTACTCTAGAGTCCAAAATTTTCTTTATCTCGTAATGCATCTGGCCTTCTATTACAAGCAGCTTTTAATAATTAAAAAACTTTTGGTTTTTTTTTTAGTGCCTCTAGATTTTTGTGGTCAGTCCATATCTCAAAAGGCATGCAACTGCCCTCAAGAAAGTATCTCCAGTTTATCAGGGCCCACCGAACTGCATAAGCTTCTTTCTCCAATACCGCCCACCTCCTTTCAGTGTCAGTCAGTTCTTGGAGGTGTAAGCGCAGGGCTGTAAGTTACCCTCTGCATTCCTCTGAAGGAGGACCGCTGTGATGGCCACATCGCTGGCATCGGCTTGGATTACGAAGGGCCATTCTGGGTCAGGGTGCTTAAGGATTGGCTCCTTGGCAAACAGCCTCTTCAATTCCTCGAATGCCCACTTGCATTCAAATGTCCACTTTAGATGCTGATTCAGCCGTGGCTGTTGAGCCCCCTCCTCCAGTCTTTAGCAGTTTGGTGATGGGCAGGGCAATTTCAGCAAAAGAGGGGATGAACTGCCAGTAGAAATTAGTGAACCCCAGGAAGCTTTGCAGCTGCTTTTGTGTATGTGGGGGCTGCCAGTCTAGGACCACTTTTACTTTGGCCGGGTCCATCTCTATGCCCTCACTCATCACTCGGTAGCCAAGGTAGTCCAGGCTGGTCTTGTGAAACTAGCATTTCGACAGCTTCACATACAGTTTGGCTGCCGGGAGCTTCTTCAACACTTGTCGTACTAACTTCACTTGTTCCTCTAGGGCAGCGGTTCTCAACCTGTGGGTCGCGACCCCTTTGGGGGTCGAACGACCATTTCACAGGGGTCGCCGCACGCGTTAGCCCGCCATCTTGGTGCCACCGTCACTGCAGGGGTAAAAAGGTCCCGGTTCGGCCGTGCCTGCGGGTCGCCATCAGCTGGTAGCCCGGACGCCGCCATTTGGGTTCTTCTACCCTCTGCACATGTGCAGAATGCTTTGCGCATGCGCAGAGGGTAAAAGAACCCAAATGGCGGCGTCCGGGCGAAGTCTCCACGCTATCAGCTGTCCGCCGACCCGCAGGCAAGCCCGAACCCGGAGCATTTCGCCCCTGGTGCCCGTTGTCCCCCCCACCCCGGGGGGGGGGGGGGGCGGGGGGGGGGGGGGGACCGGGGGGGGCGGGGGGGCCCGGGGGGGGCCTGCCATTAGAAAGGTTGAGAACCACTGCTCTAGGGTCTCGGTATAGATAAGAATGTCATCCAAGTACACAAGGACTCCCTTATATAGGTGCTCATGTAGCACCTCATTTATCAGTTGCATAAAGACGGTGGGGGCTCCTTGTAACCCAAAAGGCATCACTTTGAATTGGAAGCTTCCTAAGGGGTAGTTGAAGGTGGTTTTCCACTCGTCCCTGTCCTTGATCCGCACCCAGTAGTATGCCTCTCGTAGGACTAATTTGGTGAACACCTTCCCCTTAGCTAGGTGGGTCAACATGTCTTTCATGAGGGGGAGTGGGTAGGTGTTCTCCATGCATATGGAGTTAATTCCTCTAAAGTCCATGCAGAGCCTCATCGACCTGTCCTTTTTCTCCTTAAAGAGGACCTGGGTGGCCACTCTGGACTTAGCTGGCTGGATAAATCTGCAGGTCAGGTTGGCGTCGATGTACATCATTAGCTCCCCCATCTTTTTCAGGGTCATGGAGTACATCTTTGGTTTGGGTAGTTTAGCCCCTGGTACGAACTCTATGGCACAGTCTGTGGGGTGGTGAGGGGGTAGCACGTTGCATTCCTCCTCGCCGAACACCCCAGCCAGCTCCCAGTATTCTCTAGGAATCAGGGGTTTCTAGGGAATGGCTGTGAGGTTACGGCCGCCTTCTCGCTTCACTTAGCACTGCTCCGTCATTGGGCAGCCTCTCCCCCTGCAACCTCTGGAGGGGGTTTAGGGCCTATCCCCAGCCTTACTTTCTTGTGGCCACCTTCCCACAAAATGGTGAGGCCCCACTTATGCAACCAGGATAGGCCCAAGATCACCGCTTCTCTCATCTTCGGTACCACCATGAAGCGGATGAGCTCCAAGTGCTGCTCCATTTCCTGCCTTACAGGCTTCGTGAGGAGCGTAGAAGGGGCCCCCTATCAATGAGCCATCAACTTGCTCAAACCACATGTTCATTGTCTTAATCTGGATACCCAGCTGTAGGACAATGGATAAACTGATGAGACAGCGGGTGCAGCCTATGTCTATGATCACGTCCACTTCCCCCTGTGCCCTGGTCAGGTGCTATTATCCTCATTGGAATGGTGAATGGGCAGATGGCTTCTCTCACCATCAGGTCATCCTCACCTTCATCATCGCTGTCATAGGCTGTCAGCACCTTGGGCCCCTGGACCAGAGTTTCCTTACCCCCAGAGGGGGGAGGGGAGATTTCAACTGCTTGGTGGGTGAATTTTCCTCTTTCCTTCTTGTTGCACCAGAGTCTCCTCAGCCTGGTCGACCTGGGGGTCTTCATACTGGTTTGGGGCCAGGAACTGGGCCCTCACCACCTCATTGCCCTGATGGCTGCTATTCCCACCATCAGCTGGCTGTGCAGGGGTCCCTCTCGGCGGCTCTTTGAGATTCCCAAGCCCAAATCACAGGCCGAGCAGGCACCTCTTGGGCGGGACCTCGAACCGTGGCTGGGCTGCAGGCTGAGGGAGTGAAAGAATCGGCATCAGGGCTTGTGGTAGAGCCGGGGTAGAGACCCATTGAGCCTGGACCCAACTATGGCTATGATGGTAAAGCAATCTGGGCGGCGCATGCCAACTCAGCTGGGGCAGTGGGTGGTCGGGAGAGCCACCCTCTGCTCCATGTCTTGACAGGTTCCATCCCAACTCCGGGTCTCTGAGGCTTCCCCAATTGAGCCCCTCCAGCTGTTTTTCCAGGTCCTGGACGGGCGATGCACTTTGGCACCCCCCAGGGGTTTGGTGGCTACAGTGGGAGAATCCCACAGGTTGGTTGGGGGCTTCCCTTGGCCACTCTTCAAGCTGCAGTGGCCCGGGCTGTCAGCCGAACAGTCACTTCCCGGGCCAGCTCTCAATCCACCACGTGGCTGTAAGCATGGGAGGTGAGGAAGTCGGCACTGGGGGCTCCAGCGGAGCAGGGATGGAATCCTACTGCAGTCGGAACAGGCCATAACGGGGGATGCTGTCTCCGCTGCACTGTGGAGGCTGAGGCAGTGGATAACCAGAAAGACCACCCCCTCCATGGCATGCCAACTGAGTCCATGGTGGTTCTGGGCTCCCATGGCTTGCACAGCTAGGCCCCCTCAGCAAGCCTCCCAGGCCCTGATCACACAGTGCTGTCTCGAGCCTCTAGTACTCTGACTCACCCAGGTCTAGCAGGGCCGGCACTCTCATCTGGAGGAGGGTAGTGGCGGCACCAAGTTCCCTCCCAGAAGCCACCAGGAGGTCCTCTGCTGGTCTCCATGGCGGATTTGGGCTCCAGACATCCTCCCCCACCTGGTACAGGCCTACCGCTACCGGCGATTGGGGGGGGCTGGGCTATGCAACTGCCAGCCGTGCGCACTCCACCACCACTTCTGCTGGCCACTGGACCTCCAAAGGAGTTGGCCATCTTTCCAGGAGGCCACCACGGTAGCTCTCCATTTCACTCCCTTTCCTCTCCATCCCATCATCTTCCTACTCCCTGGGTAGATCAGGTGAGTAGCCAGGGCTCAGGACCCCAGAAAGTAGCTCCAGTTGGAGCAGGGATTTTTTGGGGAGAACTGGCTTAGTGTCAGTGTTCCCAGTAATGCCTCCATTTCAAAGCAGAACCCCAAGGCAGGTTAAGTCCTCAAAGAACAGTCTTTATTGGAAATAGCATCTTGGCACAAACTAGTGGAAAGTCAGTTCTAAATATTCCTGGGCTTTCCACAACCTTAAAAGAAAACATTTTTGGTCTTCTCAAAACAATAAATCACATTGTCCAATCTGGATGCTACATGGTTGCCTGGTTACATCTCTCCTCCCCCTCTGGCCAGCCAGTTGTTGGAATGTCTCTGACTCACCAAAGAGCTATTCTGTTTGTCTAAAAAACCCCTCTATCACTACCCCCTTCACTGTGTCAGCCAGAAGCCCTGAGAAAAGAAATGGGTGCTTCCAGTTCGGCTTCGCCCCACCACACACACACACCTAGCCAAGGTCAGGCTCTTCCCCTCGTTGTGGCATGCAGAATTGAGGGTGATATATTTTAAAAGCTGGAGGTCAAAGAGAATCACAAATGATTAAATATGTGCCAAGGATATCTTCTCACTTGATTGTGTTTCTCACAATTTACACTGTAGCCCCCATTCTGTTAATAATCTGAGATATTATTATTGCATATGATATGATAACTGGTCCTGGAGGAAGCTATTGGGTTCTTAATGGCCAATTATGTTAATGAGCATACAGAAGTCAGTTTTATTTATATTTGCTAACTGTGTCAATAAGCACACAGAAGTCAGTTTCATTTTGGTGTACAAGTCTCTTGAGGGAAATAAAACAAGATTAATAAACATTCAGAAGAGAAATATCTAAGACTTCAGATAGATGTTTCACTATATGAAAATTAGTGAGACAGCATTGACTTAGTGGTGAAAAAAGATTTGGAGAGATTTATGTGTGGACTTTAAAAAATGAACTAACTACATCTTTAATATTGGTACCTTTTCCACATGATAATTATGAAGAATAAAAAACAGTTATAATTATCAGGAATTTGGACCAAATCTTCATGCATGAACTGATCACTAATAGATGAATTAGCATTGGCAAAGTCGTCTCATCATCATTCTGTATATGAGTAAAAAAATGCATGGTAAGATTCCTAAATATCTTTTTATTTCTCTGTTTTTAAACAAGTTAAGTATTATTGTTGAAAATGTGTTTACATGGCATATGACACTGTTGAAAAAATGGTGAGATGTCAGAGTTCAAAGGTACAATCATTATTGGTTTGTACTGAATGGGACACTGCCTTTTCAAGTTGAATTTTCATTTCCTTCTGATTGCTGGATAAGAGGATTTATTAATTTATTCTGCCAATATTTGAGGTCTTTTGATTAAATATATTTAAAAGTGGTATAACTGTGTCTTTATCACCAAGTGAATACCAAAACAGCAGTTATATTATAATGAACATTCCATCATTTTTTTATTTAACAATATGCCATTAAACATATGTTTATTAATTTTATGTATTAGTTTAAAGATTTTTATTCTAATATTTTAGCCCAATATCTGGTAGAGAAATTGCGAAAAAAACACCAACATCACTTACTTAAATTCCCATAGAGAAATTACAGAAGGAACAAATGTTTGCTCTCAAGATTTCCAAGTAACAGACATAGCAAATTATGTTTATATTTATTGGCTAAATTTACATTGCCTTTCTTCTGGAAGCACAAAGCACCGTAGATAGTTTTTTCCAATTTTCCAACACTACCACAATCCTGGTGTGCAGACACAGTACGATGGGCTCAATTATTCTGAGTAAACTTTTATTGATGAAAATAGACTTGAACCAGTGTTGTTCTACTCCTAGCCAACACTTTTGATAACTACATCAGAGGATAGAAGGAAAAATGTGAGGTTGGTAGTTGGTCCTTTAGTTCAGGTGGACAAAAATGGAAAAGAGTGTGCTTATCCTCATCCTCACCCTACATCCCTGTTTTCTGTGTTCTGATTCTCTTTTCATTCTCTCCATGCTTTATGTTTCCTGATGTTTTCTATTCTCACCACATATCAAAATGCCACCTCCAAAATTTTACCTAATGGAATTTCCCTCTTTTCTTTCTTTGCAGTTATGTCAGCTTGTCATAAATAAAACATGGCGAACCAAACCACGGTGCCTTACTTTCTGCTCCTGGAATTCTCAAAAAATCGGCATCTGCAGCTTTTGCATTTCTTCTTCTTCTTTCTGTTATATCTGGCAACTGTAACAGCAAATCTTCTCATCATCTCTGCAGTTGCTTTTGACCGTCGACTACACAGCCCCATGTACTTCTTTTTAATGAATTTGGGTTTGCAGGATCTGGGCATTGCTTCAGTCATTGTGCCCAAATCCATGATAAATTCTCTCATGGACACCAGATATATATCTTACTTTGGTTGTGTTACTCAATACTTTCTCTTTCTCTCCTTTGAAGCCTGTGATTTGTCCCTCCTCACAGTTATGGCATATGATCGGTATGTTGCCATTTGCCATCCATTGCACTATGAAATGGTGATGAATTGGAAATACTGTACTGAAATAATAATTCTAATGTGGGTTACATGTCTCCTCTATGGAATGTTGCATACCACTGGTACTTTTTCCATCCCTTTTTGTTCTAATGTGGTCAACCAATTTTTCTGTGAAATTCCACAATTGCTAAAACTATCCTGCTCTGGATTAAATCTACTTGAGGTTGGAATTCTTGTGGCCACTGTCATTGCTGCATTAGGTTGTTTTACTTTTATAGTTGTATCTTATGCATTGATCTTCAAGACAGTGTTAAGAATCCCTTCTGAAAAAGGAAGACAAAAAGCCTTATCCACTTGTATTCCCCATCTTACAGTAGTGTCTATGTTATTATTAAGTGGATGCATTGCCTATCTGAGACCTCCATCTAAGATTACATCTTACTTAGATATTGGATTGACTGTTCTGTATGCCCTCCTTCCACCCCTGTTCAATCCAATTATCTATAGCATGAGAAATAAGAATATCAAATGTGTCCTTTCTAAACTGTGGAGATTCTGACAAATTCTTTTAACGTTGTTTATATTCTATTCACAATATTTTTTATTTTTCCTCTCTTTTCATTTACTTATGTGAAAATATGATAGAAAGTGATAGTTGGGATGGAGGCAAAGCTTAGCCAATGTCCTGTATCTCTAATTACTGTTAATATACTTTACAGATGCTAAATAGGATGTTTGGCAGCTCTGGCATTCTACACACTAACAAATCTTTATGTTTAGTGAAGTGAGTATAAAGGTGTAATGCGATTGGGGGAAAACACCTAAAATGCAGTGGAGGTTTAAATGATATATTCTTTTTTTCCCTGTGCTTTCCTGTATGAAATGGCTTTTCTCTAATGCTGGTCCCTCTAATGCTGGTTCTTCTAATGCTTTAAAAAGAGGCTGGATTTCTGCTTGAACAGGGGGTTGGATTAGAAAATCTCCAAGGTCCCTTCCCAGTCTTTTCTGATTGATTGGTTGATTGATTGATTGGTCCATAATATGGCTGGCTAAAGCTTTAGAGTTTCCAAAGTACATAGGCCTCTATAACACTTCACTCCTGAAATGGTCATTTCCTAACAAACTTTGATATTTTCCTCCTTTCAGTCAGCCTCAAGTCCTGGCAACTATGTCCCTATATTTTTCCTGGCAACATTTTTTTCAGAAGCGGTTTGCTATTGCCTCCTTTCAAGAGCTGACAGAAAAGGACTGCCCCAAAATCATACAGTTGGCTACCTTCCTAAGGTGGAATAGAAGTTCCAGTCTTCTGGTTTCTAGCCTGATGCCTTAACTTCTACATCCAATTGGTTTTCATATTCTTTAGCTCAAAATATTTCTCTTCTTTAAAAGTGCTTTGGCAGGAGCAGACATATGGCAGAATGCACAAGCTACAGTATGTGAACTGATACTATCTCACATAACCTTTTGATAACCACAAGAAATAAAAAAGCAAGAAATTAAATTAAGATGATGCATAATTCTATTACAACTTCAAATAAGCTTTCAGAAGTCTTACAACTTAATACAAAATGGAAGAAGTAAGGCATGTTCCCTGGTCCAATACTTGGAGAAGGGAAAATAGATAGATCTACACCAGGGATGATATCTTAGTGAAATGTCCTTGAGAAATAATGAGTTTCATCCAAACTGCTGATAACCTATACGAAAAGCCATATCACTATTTTGTGATATCTTTGTCACCACCTTCCCAATACTTTTGTAAATGTACACAAAAGGGAAGATTCACCATGTATTTTGGGGTTTGGTATAAGTATACTTGGGGGCACCATATACTTACTGAATCACTTAGGTGACATCAGTAAATTATTTTGAGAAAGATGAGGGGCTTTCAGCTAAAGGGATATTAAATTTTCTCCTATATTTATAGTGCTCTATTGAATTTTGCAGTTTTGTTTTCTTGCCTTATCTGTGGATATTTCTTGTCTACATTATACTTAAATGTTAAACTTATGATTTTGCTCTGCATTTCTGAATAAACTCAACCTTTAGGATTGTGTGTGTGTGTGTGTGTTTGCTTCATTCTAATCCATAAACTTCCTGTTCACATCTTGTCTGGCAAAAAGGAATGAGGCCATACTTCTTTAAGAATCTTTCTAATTCCAGTTCTATTTGGAGATTTCCATATGAGCCCTTGGTTTGATGAAAGAAGTTAACATTCTGTCAATGATAAAGATAAAGCAGGTATTAGAGTTCTGCAAACCTGTTTAGGAGCATTTTTCCTCATGCCTTCACTGGATTGTTCAAGTCTTAAAAGATCTTACAGGAGAAATTGCTTGGGTTTTTTATTATCACAGATGGTTTGCTATATCACACTACATTATGGTTAATGGTTTTATTGTGGGATAAACTACAATTAACTGGAATCTCAAAATAAACCAAATCAATATTATAAAAGCTATTAACTACATTCACAACAGCATACTAAGCCCCAAATCAAGAAACAATATAATTTAGCAAGTTGTGTAAATAAGGGTGTAATAACTTATAAACTAGCCCAAGTTCCCATTATTTTTCCATATTTAAATGAAGTTTCAGCAGAAAAGTATGTTGCAGTGTTACTTCTGTACCACATTTTAAATGCATTGATGCATGAGGGGAAAATATTTACCAAAAATAAGAAAGATACATTATTTCTTTATTTGGAGAATAATAGTTGGGGTATTTGATTTTATACATAATTCCAAGGGTATAATCCAATACCCAATTAATATTCTTCAAAGAAATAAATAATCTATTTTATTTTTGGAAAACTTGGCAATGTCCTGGAAATCTCATTTTGTGGTTGTCACATGACTGATCACATTTGGCTGTAGATATACCTGAAGAGGGTTTACTGAGTAGTAGAGTAGTAGGCAAACATTTTTGCAACTACCGTATATAGTATAGCAACACAATGAGACTGTGTGGATTGGAATAATATGTTTGGAAATTGGTAGTCTCTTCAGTATACATACAGACACCAAAATGCAAATTGTACCCTGTTATGATATTTCTCTCTGTTATTCCCTCTTTCTCTCTCCCTTTTGCTTTCTGCTTTCACTAAATATAAAGGTATAGCTTCTCAAATTGTATTTAATTTTATCCCTCACTTCTGCTTTTTACTGGTGTATGATTGATCTTTATTATAAATGGAAAATGGAAACATGGGCCAAGTGCTTTTCTTTCTGCTCATTAGACTCTCAAAAACTCAACAGTAGGTTTTGTATTATATTTCGCAACTGCAACAGGAAATCCTATCATCCTATCTGCAGTAACTTTGGATGATTAATTGCACATCCCCATGATTTTTTTTCTTATAATCTGGCTGTGTGGGATTTGGGCTCTGTTTCATGCATTTCTCAAGGCTATATAGCATTTTTTTTTCTTGTGATACCTTTCTTACTTTGGTTGACTTGCTCAACTCATGTTTAAATCTCCTTTACATCTCCTGATTTTTTCCTCTTCTTTTGTCATGTATTAGGGCAGTGATCATTTGATTCTTTTGGATCCATATACAATAAGTGCACAGTGAATAAAGATGTGAATAAAGAGAAGTTCAGTCCTACTATTAATTAATCCAAGTAAACTGATTTATAACATAAGATAAAAAGCATACACACCAAGAAAGATGATATCCAAATCTCTTAAACGCTAATACTGTAGGTGCTAATTAATAACATCAGCAGAGATACCCCAAGTGTGGTCAATTTCTGCATTACCCAATAGCTCCCAGATTAAAGGCCAGTAAGGTTATTATTAGAATCTGGCACTATGATTTCATGGGTCTGCTTCAATGGTCATGAGATAGCAAGAGATAGCAAGAGATAGCAAGACCTGATTTAAATCATGAGGCACATGACTGAGATGAGAGTTGAAATGTCTCAAATTCACAGATATGTCACCCTACACACAGAGATAGATACACACACACTTCACCTTTATTCAGCAAGCAATAAAAGTATGTCACTAAACTCCTGAAGAAATAGTGGTCTTCTGCATTGCCACTACATCACCTGACAGATATGGCATATGAGTGGTATGTTACCTTTTGAAAATCACTGCAACATGAGATATTAATTCATTGAAAATCCCACACTGACATCAAAATTCTAGCTTGGGTCACCAGTGTTGTCTATGCAGTGTTGCTTACCTGCAGCACCTTTTGATTCCTTTTCTATTCTATGATGTTAACCAGTCTCTCTCTCTCTCTCTCTTGAAATTCGATAATATGTGAGCACTTAGGATTGAAAAGAATATTGTATTCAGATATTTCTGAATTAAAAAAACATTTGCAAAGGAAAAACATCAGAATGGATATACTAAAGATACAGCACTTTCACAGTGCCATGCTTGCTGAAAAAACAACAACTACAATTTTATCTACAATGTATTGAGTATTTCTCTGCCAGGTTTCTAAAAAGGGGGCTTTCTACATTCTTGCTGAAGGTTAAGAATTATGACATATTTAAAAAAGCAAATTTAAAATACAAGAAAGCCCATGTTATTATAATCTAGTGTTTCATCCACAATCGCATTAAAGTCTCCTAGGAGACAAATATTTTGATATTCCATTTCCAATATTTTCTTATGCAGTGTTTGGTAAAAAATTTCTTGCTTATTGTTTGGTGCATATATTGCTATTATCAATATCTTTTTTTGGTTGGATATTATTTCCACCATCAAAATTCTTCCTTCTTCATCTGAATATATCTGTTTAGAATCCATTGATTCTTTAATATATAAGGCTATTCCTCTCTCCCCCCCCCTCTCTCTCTTTTTGCTGCGCTGATGTAAAATATAGTTCTCCAGTGAGGTTGCAGGATAGTCCAGGAATGGGGGTGGTGACTTTGTCCTTCTGCCTGGAGACTGAGTCATAATTTTTAGCCATGCCCCCATCGCCTCTCTCTCTGGCATTGCCTGTGTCACTGACTCCAGTTATCGATTCAGTCCTCGCCAGAGAGACACGCTTCGCTTAGTGGCTGAACACCTCTAGGCAGAAAGAACGAGTCATTTCCATTCTATTTTGTCTTGCAACCTCCAGAGACATCGTACAGGTTTGAATTTGGCGCCTTTCGTCGGCGGGCGCAAGCTGAGCTTGTCTTGGCTTCACGGTTCTTCGGACCAATTCCATTAATTAAAAAAAAAAATCGGCATTAGGATCTTGGAAGCCGGATTTTGGCATAGGAGCAGGCTACCCTGGGTCCGCCCCAGCCGCCGCCCGCATAGCAGCCGTTTTTTAAACCCGAGCCGAACTTTATACCCGATCGCTTCGCTTCCCTCAGCGAGCCCTTGGTGTTGTTACAGCCTCGCCTATCTCAGCGAGCTAATTGTAATTGGAGCAGGCTTCCCTGGGTCCGCCTCAGCCGCCGCCTGAAGAGAGACAGGTCTCCTGCCAATAATAAACCGATCGCCCGGGGTTTCACCCAGAGAGGCTATGATCGACGGAGCAGGCTCCCCTGGGTCTGCCCCAGTCGCCGCCCGTTTTTTTCTCCCTGAATAATTGGGAGAGAGGCATTTAATTGTTTTTGGCTGGCCATCCGGTTTTTATCGGAGCTGCCGCTTTGGGTCGTCCTTTACTGTCTGAGATTGACCCGTTTTTTTGCCTCAGCCAATTTACCTAGCTGTCAACTGTCGCCTCTCCCTACAGCCTCAAAATGGCGGCCCGTCACAGTTCCTCTCAGCAGAGAGAATCGGGCAAAGTGCCTGAGGGGCCTGACAGTTCTAGCAAAAGCAAAGGGAAACAAAGACAGGCTGGGGAGAAAGTTTCCAAAGGGCAAAGCTCTAAATCAGAGCAAAGGCTTGAGGAGAGGAGGCACTGAGTCTTTTGAAGACCCATTTGCCTGCTCTGCTCCTTTGAGATGGCAGGAGCATACCATCCCTTTCAGGGGCCCTCCTGAGGCCACTTATATGCCAACAGCAGCTGGCATTCGCACCAGGGATGAGGAGGAGGAGGAGGAGGATGAGGAATCAGATATTCCTGCCAAAGTGAAGGAGTTTATTTCTGAAGCCATTTCCAAAAGTATTCAGGCTGCTTGGCAACGCCAACATATGCCATCTACAGGACACAGTGAGAGTATCCCATCTTCTTCCCAGCAGATTCCCTGTCAGGACCGCTTTTCACAGGCGGTGCAGCAGTCCCGTTGTCACCCAGGGGGGACTGCAGAATCTCTCTTGGGGGAGGAGAACCAGGTTGAGTTGGCCCTCTCGGATGATGATGAGGAATTTTTGCCGGACCTCCCAGCTTTCTCCGGCCTGTTTCCTCTGGCATTATTCAAGCCATTGCTGCATAAGGCTCGGGCCACTGCCCAGATTGGCACTGATTCCTCTCTCCCTCAAAGGGCACCACAGGGCCCAGACCCTGGCCTATTTACTGCTCCTGTGGTCGAACAGGACTACATTCCAGTCCCGGAATTGTTCCTGAATGTGGTCCAGAACCAATGGCTACAGCCTGGGGTTCTTCCAACGCCCAATTTTAGTGACAAAAAACTGTACAATGTGGGGCCTTCTTTAACGGAGCCTCTATCCTTACCTGACATCGATGATCCCATTGTGGCCCTTTCATCGCCATCTCCTTATCCCTCTGGGGATGCGGCTGAAAACCTAAGGGCGGAGGACAAGAAATCAGAACTCTCCCTCAGGAAAGCCCACCTAGCAGCCGCCTGGGCAGTCAAGGCTTCTACTGTGGCCTCCTTCTTCAACTGTACCACATTACTGTGGTTGCGTCAATTGCAGGCCAAGATCCTGCCTCAGGAGGCCAGATTACATCAGGATCTGAACAAACTGGTAGCCGTGGTGCACTATTCTTCTGACGCCACCTTGGATGCTGCCAAGTATGCTTCCAGGGCTTTAGCTGCCTCAGTCACATCTAGGAGGCTCCTGTGGCTGCGTCAGTGGCAAGCTGATGTCAAGGCGAAATGGCGGCTTGCATCTGCCCCCTATTCAGGGGGGAAACTATTCGGGGCCCCACTGGAACCACTGCTCATGGAAAACAGAGATAAGAGGAAGGTCCTCCATTCATCCTCCCGGAGACCGGACAGACGATCTACTCCTTACGGTCGCAGGTATTCCTTTCGGGCCTTCGACTCGGAGGCCAACCAGTTCCAGCGGTACCAGTATGGCAGAACAGCTCATCAAGCAGACCGACCTGACTCTCGTAATAAGTTCAAGCAGCCCTTTCAGGCCAGACGCCCCTTTAGAGGGGCAGGGGGGAGGCAGTTTCGGAGGCAGAAGTGATTCTTTCCCCATAGGAGGGCGCTTGGCCCTCTTCGTAGACAAGTGGGAGGAAACAACATCTGACCCTTGGGTCCTTGAGGCCCTACATTCAGGTCTTTCCCTAGAGTTCCTCTCCTGCCCCCCGAACCATTTCAGGTGCTGCCCTGTCTCCAAAAATTTAATGAAGAGGCAATTAATGGCCTCTGCCATTCAACATCTTTTAGACATCAGGGCCATTGAGTCGGTTCCAGTGTCCGAGCGGAGACAGGGAGTGTACTCCATTCTCTTCGTTGTTCCGAAGAGTTCGGGGGGGTGGAGGGCGATCCTGGACCTTAAGGCCCTTAACTCCCACATTGTCTACAAGAGGTTCAAGATGAGCTCTCTATGGTCAATCCTGGAGGGGATTAGGCCGGGGAACTTTTTAGCCTCCATTGATTTGACTGAGGCTTACCTTCACCTCCCTATTAACATCAGTTATCGCAGATACCTTAGATTCTGCTATGCGGGTCAACATCTGCAGTACAGGGCCCTCCCCTTTGGTTTGTCATCCGCCCCTAGATATTTCACAAAGATTCTAGCAGCCCTGGCAGCCCACCTGCGGTCCATCCCTGTGAGGCTGCAGTGTTATCTTGATGACATATTGGTGCAAGCCTCATCTGCCGCCAAAGCGACTGAGGCTATTTCCCTTACCATCAAGACCTTGGAGGACTATGGGTTCTCCATTAATCGATCGAAAAGCCATCTAGTCCCAACAACACGTTTGGTCCACCTAGGGGCCGTGATTGACTCCAACCTGGGGGAGGTTTTCCTATCTCAGGAAAGACATGATAGCCTGATTGATCTGGTGACGCAGATCCAGCAGAACCCCAGGGTTTCGGTAGCTACTCTTTCCTGTTTGTTAGGGAAAATGCATTGGTATCGTTCCCTGGGCACGACTCCATGCCCGGAGCCTTCAATGGTTCCTCCTCCCCTTCCAACGGGCCAACTGTCCAGACTCACCTGACCTAGTTACGGTCCCTGACCTGGTTCTTGAGTCGCTACGATGGTGGTCATCTCCGGCCCTCGCCCTAGGCTGTTCATTTCGAGAGCCTGATCACATCACCTTAACATCCGATGCCAGTCAATTTGGTTGGGGGGCTCATGTGCAAAACCACTTGGCGCAAGGCCGCTGGTCGCAGTCAGACCTTCAGCATAACATTAACTGGCTGGAGCTCCGGGCCATCCACCTGGCCCTACTCCACTTTCAAGATCTGCTCAGAGGAAAGCATGTACTCATCCTGACAGATAATGTAGCGGCGAAAGCTCATATTAATCGCCAGGGGGGTACCCACTCACTTCCCCTCATGAGTGAATCCTTCCTCTTAGGGATTTGGGTGGAAGCCAACCTCCTCTCCATCAAAGCAGAACATATAGCCTGTTCGGACAATGTACAAGCAGACTGCCTAAGCAGACTGACTGTGGACCACACAGAGTGGCAGCTCCATCCTGCCCTGTTTCGGGACATCTGTCGCAGGTTCGGTCAACCTTCCGTGGACCTCTTTGCGTCGGGCCTGAATGCCCAACTTCCTCGATTCTACTTGAGGTTCAGGACCCCAGGGGCAGAAGGGGCCAACTCTCTGCGTTGCCGGTGGCCAGAGGGTCTCCTATACGCATTCCCTCCCTTGCCCCTGATACCGGCTGTGATCTGGAAGCTGATCACGGAGGAAGCAGAGATCATCCTGGTGGCACCGCACTGGCCCAGGCATCCGTGGTTCGCGGACCTGGTCGTCTGTCTGTGACTCGACCATGGAGGATCCCTCCAGAGAAAATCTTGCTCAGCCAGGGGGCCCTACTCCACCCGGAGCCTCAGTGGCTCCACCTGACTGCCTGGCACTTGAGAGGGAGCTCCTGAGGAGGGACCGCCTCTCCGATGAGGTCATTCAGACCATGCAGGCTGCCAGGCGCCGTCAACGGACAGGATCTACAATGCCACCTGGGTAAGTTTCTCCAAGTGGTGTGACATTCACCTGCTAGTTCCCGATCGGGCCTCCGTTCACAATGTCCTGGACTTTTTACAAGAGGGGTTAAACAGGGGTCTCGCCCATAGTATGCTACGCAGACAGGTAGCGGCCCTGGTGACGGTGGTGGCTGGCAGTGGACAAGACTCCCTTGCCCACCACCCTCATATATGGAGGTTCCTATGGGGGGTAGCCACTCTTTGACCACCAGTGGTGCACCGTTATCCCTCCTGGGATCTGCCCAAGGTCTTACAGGCCCTGACTGTCGAACCCTTTGAGCCTATCCGGGTGGCTACCCTTCGTAACTTGACTCTGAAGGTGGCGTTCCTGGTCGCAGTGACCTCGGCCAGGCGCATTTCTGAGCTGGCGGCCCTCTCTGTCAGGGAGGACCTTTGCCAATTTTACCCTGATAGGGTTGTACTAAGGATGGATCCCTCGTTCGTACCGAAGGTCAACACGTGGTTCCATCGAGCCCAAGAGATTGTGTTGCCCAACTTTTGCCCTAGGCCTTCTCAGGTCCTGGAGCGCAAGTGGCACACCCTGGATGTGCGGAGGGCACTCCGCATTTATATCAAGAGGACGGCCTCTTCTAGACGTTCGGAGGCACTCTTTGTATCCTTCCAACCCACTTCTTTCGGATCTAAAGTATCATCGTCAACCATCGGTCGTTGGATACGTGCCTGTATCGCGACCGCGTACCAAGCCCAGTCTCTACCAGTGCCGCAGGGGGTGACCGCTCATTCGACCAGGAGTGCAGCGTCCTCCGCAGCCTGGTCGACGCAGGCTTCCTTAGAAGAAATCTGCAAGTACCAGCGCCGCAGGGGGTGACCGCTCATTCTACTAGGAGCGCCGCGTCCTCCGCAGCCTGGTCTACACAGGCTTCCCTGGAAGAAATCTGCAGAGCGGCCACCTGGACTTCCCCTACGCCGTTTATCCGGCATTACCGGCTGGACGTATTTGCCTTGGCTGAGACTTCTTTCGGCAGGAGAGTACTCCAGCAGGTTCTCCGGGCATCGGACGATCCAGCCCCAATGGAGGCCCGCCCTTAGGACTGCCGGCTTTGGTATGTCCCATTCCTGGACTATCCTGCAACCTCACTGGAGAAGGAGCGTTGGTCCTACCTGAATGCCTTTTCTCAGTGGGGGTTGCAGGATAGGCCAGTCCCACCCTTATATGACCGTAGGGTCTGGATCCAGCCGGGTGGGGTCAGGGCATTTAACCTCTGGATAAGTTTGTCTTGTTACAGCTGCGCCTTCGTCAATAACTGGAGTCAGTGACAGAGGCAACGCCAGAGAGAGAGGCGATGGGGGTGTGGCTAAAAATTATGACTCAGTCTCCAGGCAGAAGGACAAAGTCACCACCCCCATTCCTGGCCTATCCTGCAACCCCCACTGAGAAAAGGTGTTCAGGTAGGACCAACGCTCCTTTCCCAATTTTTGGGCATTCTAAAAGTTTATAGCGTTGTTTCTTTATGTGTGTTTCTTGCAGACAAATTATTTCTGTATCCAATTTTTGTAATTGTGTAAAAAAATTATTCGTTTAGAAGGGGAATTTAATCCATTTATAGTTATTGAAAAGACCCCATTTCTTTTCTCCATCTTGCTTAATTATATTTAGGGTTTGGCTTCCTAGTGATTCTTCTCTGTCTTTGTTCTCTTATTAGTCCCTCTTCTTTTTGGTCTGTGTTTCCTTTCTCTTTGTCTTCTTCTTTGTTTTGTATTACTGTATCTTCTGTTGTTTTTCTTTGTTTTCTTTTAGATTCCTTATCTTCTTGTGCACCTTGTGTTTTCCCTTCAAAAATGCTTGCATGTCTCTCATAAAAATCAGCTGCCTTAAAAGTAGAGGCCAATCTATATCTTCTAGAGTTCCAGTTAATTAGGATCCCCTTAACTATAAAAAATAGTTAAAGAATATTATGAAAAGTTATATGACACAGAAAATAAGTCTATGGAAAAAATAACACAATACATGGAAGAAGCCAATTTACCTAAAGTCCCAGAAAATTTTAAAACTATATTAAATTAAAAAGTAACAATAGGGGAATTAACAGAAGTGATAAAAAGACAGAAAAATGATAAAACTCCAGGCCAAATGGGCTACTGGCAAAATTCTATAAATGTTTTTCAGACACGTTAAGCTTGCCATTGAAGGAAGTTTGTAATGAGCTATTATTAGAAGCCAAATTACCAAATACATGGATCGAACTGAATATTACACTAATACCAAAAGAGGATGTAGACCCGATGCAGATAAAAATTATAGACCAATATCTTTATTAAATATGGACTACAAAATCTTTGCTTCAATAATAACAGAGAGGTTAAAACTTTTTTTGACTGAATTTATCCACTTAGACCAAAAAGGACAAATAAAGCCCAATTTAAGGATCATTTTAGACACATTAGAATACTATGAAACACACCCAGGAAAACAAATGGCACTAATTTTCTTAGATGCCCAGAAGGCTTTTGATAATGTAAGTTGGCAATTTATGATACATCAGCTAAACTGTATGGAGAAGGATTCATAAATGTAATTAAGATGATATATCATAAACAAACAACTAAAGTAATTGTAAATGGGGACTACACAGAGAACTTTAATATAAAGAAAGGAACAAGATAAGGATGCCCGCTATTGCCTTTATAATTTATATTGACATTGGAAGTCTTGAATAGGAACATCAGACAAAATCCAGAAATTAAAAGAATGGAGATAAGAGAGGAAAGGTATAAATTACAAGCGTTTGCAGATGATTTGGTATTTATTGTAGAAGAACAGCAAGAGACAATTCCAAAACTATTAAAAAAGATAGAGGAGTTTGGAGAGGTAGCAGGACTGAAAATAAACAGAGAAAAAACTAAAAAACCTCACACAAAAACAAAAAGAAAATCTGGCAGAAAAAGTGGACTTCCAAATAGTTAAGAAAGTTAAATATTTGGGAATATATTTAACAGCAAGATGTGCAACGATAAAAGAAGACAATTATATAAAATTACTTAAGCAAATAAAATTAGATTTGGAAAAATGGAAAAACCTACATTTATCAATGTTAGGAAGGATTGCCACGATAAAAACGAATATCTTACCAAAACTGCCCTTCTTGTTCCAAACAATACCTATAAAAATTGAAAATAAATTATTTGATGATTTGAATAAATTGACTCTGAAATTTATTTGGCAAGGGAAAAAAGCAAGAATAAAATTGAAAATGTTACAAGAATCTAAAGAAAATGGAGGGTTTGGACTACCAAGCATGTGTGATAACATGGTTAAAAGAATGGGTAACCCTCAGGCACAAAAAACTGTTATATTTAGAAGGACATGACTTACAATTAGGATGGCATGCTTCCTTATGGTATGAGAAAAAAAATTTCACAGATACTTTCAAAATCACTATATAAGAAACTCACTAGTATCTGTATGGGAAAAAATAAAACCTAAAATGTACTTGAAAATTCCAGAATGGCTCTCAATGATGGAAGCCTTCGCATACCCAAATCTGATGAAGTTTGAAAAAATTGTGACAAAGAAAGACATTTTAGATACTGAAGGGAAACTAACATCGAGGCAAGAGCTTGAAGACCATACTATCATGGTGGCCTCAATTTGAAATACAATCTAGATATGATATAGATATAAAAAATTATGGTTTTTATAAAGGGCAAACACCTTTTGATAAGACACTGTTGAACTCTAATGAAAAACTAATTAAGAAGGTATATAACTTCTTACTAAATTTAAAAATGGAGGATGAAAGAAATAAAAGATACAATGGCGCAATAGGAAAAATACTTGGGCTATAACATAGAACTAGAGAAATGACAACATTTATGGGAAAGAAACTATAGGTTAACAATGGCAACTTCTTATAAAGAAAATGTATATAAAATGTTTTACAGATGGCATTTACCACCTGCTAGGTTAGCTAAAATGTTTAAAAATATGTTGAGCAAATGTTGGAAATGTAATAAAAAAAAGACACATTTTTTCATATGTGGTGGACTTGTGTTAAAGCAAAAAAAATTAGGCCAAAAATAAATAAATGTATAGAAAAGATAATAGGAAAAAAAAAAAAAAAAAAAAAAAAGGGCAAAAATACACAGATGGATAGAAAAGATAATAGGGAAACATGTAGATTTCAAACCTGAATTGTTTTTTTTTAGGGATGATATCAGAAAAATTTGATAAGGAAAGTATGTATTTAATATTACATGTCTTAACAGCAGTGAGGATTATCTTCACACAATATTGGAAAATGAAGAAACACCACAAGACAAAGAGATAATTAAGATATTAGATTGTGCAGAAATGGATAGACTTACATTGAAAATCAAACAGAAAGAAGACACAGAATATTATCAAACACGGAACTTATTCTACCAATGGTTGGAAAAAAGGGGTGGAGAGTAAGAATGGAATTTGTATTGTTAAGCAATTTAAATACCCAGACAACACGATGTTTATTAAGCAAGAAATGTAATAAATAGAAAATTAATAAAATTTATTTTAAAAAAGAAAGCCAGTGCAACATTACTACAAAATCCATATTGCAAGTATTATAAAATCCATCCTACATGGCCCTCAGTTCCCTATCTTATAGTAGTTTACCTATTGCTTAAACTGGCTTGTTTGCATATCTGAGACCTCCCTCTAACACCACAACCTATTTAGTTTTAACATTATCTATGTTATATTCCAGTCTTTCATCCCTCTTTAATCCATCCATCTTTACTAGCCGGTCTGCTCTCCCATCAGTACCCTTAACTCAGGTGGCCTCTGATAACGGATATCCTTTCCATTGCACTAGATATTGTAAAAGGGGAAATGCAAATCCTAAGTGTTTGACTAAGCTAGTTTTGTTAACCTTTTGTTTGTTGCTTATCTGAGTTTCTGCCTTGACCCAGTCTTTCTGAATCGATTACCAAATCTGCATTTCTAAAAGCTGGCCTCCTCAGTTTCTGTTTGGGGCAGGGAAACGGGCTGGTTTCTGCCTCCCTTAAGATTTTTTTCCCCATTTCTCCTTTAGAGGAAATATTTTATCCTGCCTTTTTTTAATATTTCCGAAAGTATTTCTTTCTTCTCAAGGGCGGGGGGGGGGGGCTTCCCATAGTTAAGACTAATGGCAAATTTTTAGCAACACATTTGATAAAGGCATATTTACAATACAAAAAAAGAAAAGACAAGTTAGTTAGCCAAAGCAACAGTATTACAAAATCCATATTGCAAGTATTACAAAGTCAATCCTAAACAGCCCTCAGTTTTCTACCTTATAGTAGTTTACCTACTTCTTAAATTGACTTGTTTACATATCTGAGACCTCTCGCTAGCACCTCAATCTATTTACATTTATCATTATCTCTCCTATATTCCAGTGTGCATGTCTGTGTATCTGCATCTGCACCTGCACCTGCACCTGCATCTATCTGCATCTGTATCTGTATCTGTATCTGTATCTGTATCTGTATCTGTATCTGTATCTGTATCTGTATCTGTATCTGTATCTGTATCTGTATCTGTATCTGTATCTGTATCTGTATCTATGCGTATGTATACCGGTATGTATATGTATATGTGTATATGTGTATATGTGTATATGTGTATGTGTATGTGTATGTGTATATGTATATGTATATGTATATGTATATGTATATGTATATGTATATGTATATGTATATGTATATGTATATGTATATGTATATGTATATGTATATGCATATGCATATGCATATGCATATGCATATGTATATGCATATGCATATGTATATGTATATGTATATGTATATGTATATATGTGTATATACATGTGCATACACACACACACTGTCAGCGTTCCAAATAATTCCTCCACTTCAAAGCAGAACCCCAAGGCAGGTTAAGTCCTCAAAGAACAGTCTTTACTGGAAATAGCATCTTGGCACAAACTAGTGGAAAGCCAGTTCTAAATATTGCAGGGCTTTCCACAACCTTAAAAGAAAACATTTTTGGTCTTCTCAAAACAATAAATCACATTGTCCAATCTGGATGCTAGCTGGTTGCCTGGTTACGTCTCTCCTCCCCCTTTGGCCAGCCAGCTGTTGGAATGTCTCTGACTCACCAAGGAGCTATTCTGTTTTTTCTACAAAATTCCTCTATCCCCCTTCGCTGTGTCAGCCGGAAGCCCTGAGAAAAGAAACGGGTGTTTCCAGTTCAGCTTCGGGCCTCACAAACACACACACACACACACACACACACACACACACTCATACACACACACACACACGTAGCCAAGGTCAGGCTCTTCCCCTCATTTTCATATATCAATGTAAGATTGTAGTGCATATAAAACAATTGAGTGTGGCATTAAAATACTGATGTACTGACTTTATCAATTTGACCACCCTTGCCCCCCACTTAATAATAGTATAGTCTTTCTTTCCACTGACTTACAGGAGTGTAAGTACTTTATACTTTCTATTACATGTTCTGCCCTCCCAAAGGGATGTTCATTCTTTTTCTCATTTTCCAGCAATGGCTTTTATTTTTTCAACCAAGCCAAAACTACTGAATTGCTAGATACAATTGGAGGGGGGTTGGTCATTCTACCTATCTTCCTCTAGAGATGTTCTTATTGGGCATTTTTCTTTTTTGTGACTTTATAATTGCTGCAAATATTCTTTATTTGAATAAAAGATGCTGAAGTCTAAGACATTTTCTTCTGGGGAAGTGATACTTGGTGCTAGGGATCAGGTGGGATAAACTCCACAATTATCAATATATGTATGTATGTATGTATGTGTGTATTGTATGTATTGTATGTAACACTGATTTTCTAAAACAAGTATTTTCTAAAACTCTTTTTCTAAAAATTAACCACTGTGTATCTTGATCTGTGAGATTTCATACTGATTTCTATGGATTTATTTTATTATTTATTCTATTATAGCTTTTATAAGTCTCTGTCGGCTAATATTGCATCTCGTTCTCTGAGGCATCTTTTAGGTATATATCAGCAGTCTCGTCTGGCAGCCACATGTTCCCTACAAAGGAGTGTGGCTTGCAATACAACAGTACAATAATCCTGCTTTCTTGGACTCCCACACTAATGCCACAGCGTTCTATTGTTTTCTTGTGTAACTATTGGCATTCTACTTGGTTTCTATGGGTTTCCTGATATTTCTTTTTGGCCTTTCCCCCTTATAATTGGCAGAATTATTATCTACTTCTAGGTATGTGGTCAAGATCTTCTCCTATTTGTGGCAGGCAGAATAGAGGGTGAGATTTTTTAAAAGCTATAAGTGAAAGAGAATCACAAATGATTAAATATTTGCCAGGGAGGTCTTCTCACTTGACTGTGTTTCACCTCTCACAATTTATACTGCAGCCCCCATTCTGTTAATAATCTGAGATATTATTATTGTATGTGATATGATAACTGGTCCTGGAGGAAGCTATTGGGTTCTTAATGGCCAATTATGTTAATGAGCACACAGAAGTCAGTTTCATTTTGGTGTACAAGTCTCTTGAGGAAAATAAAACAAGATTAATAAACATTCAGAATAGAAATATCTATGGCTTCAGATAGATGTTTCACTACATGAAAATTAATGGGACAGCATTCACTTAGTGGTGAAGAAAGATTTGGAGAGAGTTATGTGTTGACTTTAAAAAATGAACTAACTACATGTTTAATATTGGTACCTTTTCCACATGATAATTATGAAGAATAAAAAACAGTTATAATTAGCAGGAATTTGGACCAAACTTTCATGCATGAACTGATCACTAATAGATGAATTAGCATTGGCAAAGTCATCTCATCATCATTCTGTATATGAGTAAAAAAAAAAAAATGCAAGGTAAGATTCCTAAATCTCTTTTAAATAATATTGTTGAAAATGTTTTTACATGGCATTTGACACTGTTGAAAAAAAATGATGAGATGTCAGAGTTCAAAGGTACAATAGGTTGTGTCTCATTTTCTGTCCAAAATCCACTACAGACATTATTGGTTTGCACTGAATGGGATAATGCCTTTTCAAGCTGAATTTTCATTTCCTTCTGATTGCTGGATAAGGGGATTTATTAATTTATTCTGCTAATATTTGAGGTCTTAATTATATATATTTAACAGTGGTATAATTGTGTCTTTATCACCTAGTAAATATCAAAATAGCAGTTATATTGTAGCTAAAATTCAATCATTTTCTATTTAACAATATGTCATTAAATATATGAATCTTATGTATTAGTTTAAAGGCTTTTAATGATATTATTTTAGCCCAATATCTTGTAGGGAAATTGAGAAAAAACCATTACCATCACTTACATAAATTCCCATAGAGAAATTATACAAGGAGCAAATGTATGCTCTCAAGATTTCCAAGTAAGAGATAGAGCAAATTATTTTTATATTTATTGGGTAGATTTCCATTGCCTTTCTTCTAGAAGCACAAAGCACGATAAATAGGTTTTTCCAATTTTCCAACATTACCACAATCCTGTAGGAGTGAAGACACATTATCATGGGTCTAATTATCTCAAGTAATCTTTCATTGATTAACATAGATCTGAATCAGCTTTGTTTCAGTCCTAGGAAATGCTTTTGATCACTACATGAGATAACACAACTGAAAAGAGGAAAGAAGGAAAAATGTGAGGTTGGTGGTTGGTCCTTTAGTATAGATGGGTAAAAATGGAAAAGAGTGGGCAAAAATGGAAAAGAGTGTGCTTTAATATCCTCATCCTACATCTCTGTTTTCTGCATTCTGATCCTCTGTTTATTCTGTCCATGTTTTACTTTTCTTGATGTTTTCTATTCTCGTCACATATCAAAATGCCACCTCCAAAATTTTATCTAACTGAATTTCCCTCCTTTCTTTCTTTGCATTTATGCCAGCTTTGTCATAAATAAAACATGGAGAACCAAACCACAGTGCCTTACTTTCTGCTTCTGGAAATCTCAAAGTATCGTCATCTGCAGCTTTTGCATTTTTTCTTCTTCTTTCTGTTATATCTGGCAACTGTAACAGCAAATCTTCTCATCATCTCTGCAGTAGTTTTTGACCATCGACTACACAGCCCCATGTATTTCTTTCTCATGAATTTAGCTCTACAGGACCTGGGCATTGTTTCAGTCATTGTCCCCAAATCCATGATAAATTCTCTGATAGACACCAGACACATCTCTTACTTTGGTTGTGTTGCTCAAATCTTTCTCTTTCTCACCTTTGGATCTTCTGATTTCTTCCTCCTGACAGTTATGGCATATGATCGATACGTTGCCATTTGCCACCCACTGCACTATGAGATGGTGATGAATTGGAAATACTGTACTGAAATAATAATTCTAGTGTGGGTTACAGGTCTCCTCTATGGAATGTTGCATACCACTGGCACTTTTTCCATCATTTTTTGTTCTAATATAGTCAACCAATTCTTTTGTGAAATTCCACACTTGCTAAAACTATCCTGCTCTGGCATAAATCTACTTGAGGTTGGAATTCTTGTGGCCAGTGTCATTGCTGCAATAGGTTGTTTTACTTTTATAGTTGTATCTTATGCAATGATCTTCAAGACAGTGTTAAGAATCCCTTCTGAAAAAGGAAGGCAAAAAGCCTTATCCACTTGTATTCCTCACCTTACGGTAGTGTCTATGTTATTATTAAGTGTATTCTTTGCCTATCTGAGACCTTCCTCTAACGCTGCATCTTACTTTGATTTTGGTTTGACTGCTCTGTATTCTATTCTTCCTCCCCTGTTGAATCCGATCATCTATAGCATGAGAAATAAGAATATCAAATGTGTCCTTTCTCATCTGTGGAGGTTTTGATAAATTCTTTTAATGTTGTTTATATTCTCTTCACCATAGGTTTCCCCCCCCTGTCTTTTCTTTTACTTCTATGAATAAAAGAATATGGTAGAAAGGGATAGTTGGGATGCAGCAAATCCAGCCTCTCAAACCCAAAGAACTGAGCACTCCATATGTTGCTTAGCCAATGTCTTACATCCCTAATTACTGTCAATACACTTTACAGATGCTAAATATGGATGTTTGGCAGCTCTGGCATTCTGTAGGCTGACAATTCATGTTGTTTAGTGAAGGAAGATACAGAGTGTAATGCAATTGGTGTTGTGAGAAGTTTTATATCAAAATGTGTTTTATTCTCTATACTGTTTCCATCTTCCCTTAAAACATTAACAGAATGAGCTGAGAATCCAGTTGAAACTAAATTTAAAAAAAAACTAGGGTCCAGTTGAAACTAAATTAAAAAAAGCAAATTTTTTTTTTGTGGGTGGATATTTTTTATTATAAATTCTTCAAAACACCAAATAAGTTTTCTTCAAACCACCAAATAAGTTACCCAAACCTAATCCACATATCAAAGGATAAAGGTCTGTAAACACAAATAGAATTAATTAAATTAGGTCTCTCAGCAGAACTGCATGTTTGTAAGAATAAACATCATTGATCACACACACACACACACACACACACACACACACACACACACACACACACACGCCTCTCAAGTGTCATCCTAGAATCAGCACATGGACACTTCCACATCCCAGACAAGCTCTCCTATAAAAGTATGTCCCTGTCCCCCCCCCACTTCTCTGCAGCTGCCCCTAAAGGCAAACTCTTAGCTTTTAGGAATAAATATTTCCCCTTTCCTTACGTATGTCTCGATTTCATTTTTATTTATTCTTAAATAAGAATTTAAGTGGCTTGAGTTGGAACCCACATTATGCTTCTGACAGTGGGAAAACCTGAAATGCAGAGGAGGTTTAAATGATGTGGTCTATTTTTCCCTGTGTTTTCCTGTATAAAATGGCTTCCCTCTAATACTGGCTCATAGTAAGGTTAGCTAAAGCTTCAGCATTTCTAAAAACATTTAAGTCTCTATAACACTTCTGTCCTGAAATGGTCATTTCCTTACAAACTTTGATATTTTGCTCCTTTCAGCCAACCTCAAGTCCTGGCAACTGCGTGAACAAGTCCTCATATTTTATCTGCCAACATTTTTTTCAGAAGGGTTTTGCCATTGCCTCCTATCAGAGTCTGAGAGAGAGGACTGGCCCAAAGTCACACAGCTGGCTACATTCCTAAGGTGGAATAGAAGTTCCAGTCTCCTGGTTTCTAGCTTGTTGCCTTAACTTCTACATCAAACTGGTTTTCAGATTCTTTAGCTCAGAATATTTCTTTTCTTTAAAAATGCTTTGGCACAACCAGATATCTGGCAGGGTGCATAAGATGTGCGAACTGATACTATCTCACATAATCTTTTGATAACTGCAAGCAATGAAAAAAGCAGGAAATTAAATTAGGATGATGCATAAATCTATTAGAATAGAATAGAATAGAATAGAATAGAATAGAATAGAATAGAATAGAATAGAATAGAATAGAATAGAATAGAATATGGGCCAAGTGTGATTGGACACACAAGGAATTTGTCTTGGTGCATATGCTCTCAGTGTACATAAAAGAAAAGAAAAGAGAAGAGAATATTTAATATTAGAATATTAAATAAGCTTTCAGAAATCCAACAACTTGTTACAAAGTGGAAGAGATAAAATATATTCCCAAATTCAATACCTGGAGAAGGGAAGATAAATAATCTTTACCAAGGATGATATCTTATTGAAAGGTCCTTGAGAAATAATGAATTCCATCCAAGTTACTGATAATGCATACCAAAATTAAATTAGGATGATACATGTTTCTAATGAAGGTAAAAATAATAATGATAAAAAAAGATTTCAGAAATCTTACAATTTGATACAGAGTGGAAGAGATAATACATGTTCTCTGGTCCAATACAGGGACAAAGGAAGATAGACAAATCTACACCAAGGATGATAACTTGCTGAAATGTCCTTAAGAAATAACAAATTCCATCTAAGTTACAGATAATACGTACCAAAATCCATATCACACTTGTGAAATCTCTGCCACTATCCTCACTATACTTTTGTAAATGTATATGAAATGGAACATACAAATATTTTGGGGCTTGGTCGAAGTGTACTTGGGAAAGGTGCCATATACTTATTGAATCACTTAGGTGACATCAGTAACTTACTTTGATGAGGGTGAGGTACTTTCAGTTAAAAAAGATATGAAATTTTCTCATAAATTTATATTGAAATATATTGAATGTCGCGATATTGTTTTATTCCCTAATCTGTGGATATTTCTGGATTATGTTGTACTTTACTGTTAAAGTTATTATTTTGCTGTTTTTTCTGAATAAACTCAACTTTTGGTGTGTGTGTGTGTGTGTGTGTGTGTGTGTGTGTGTTTCTTTCTACTCCATGAACCTCCTATTCACATTTTGTGTGGCAAAAAGGAATGAACCCTACCTCTTTAAGAATCTTTCTAATTTCAGTTGCATCTGGAGATGTCTATATGCCCCTTGTTTTATGAAAGAAGTCAGCATTCTATCAAAGATAAGCTAGATATTAGATTTCTTCAAATTTGTTTGTGAGCATTTTTCCTCATGCCTTCACTGGACTGTTCAGGTCTTGAAAGATCTAACAGAAGAAATTGTTTGGAGTATTTTATTACCACAGGTGGTTTCCTGTGTCACGCTAAATTACAATTAGTGGTTTTATTATGAAATAAATTATAATTTGTGGAATCTCAAAACAAACTATGTCATAAATCAAAATTATATAAGCTATTAACTACAACCACAATAGTGCATTAACCCCCAAATCAAGAAACTATAATTTAGCATAATGTGTAAATAAGAAAGTAATAACTTATAGAGCAGCCCAAGTTCCCATTATTTTTTCATATTTAAATGAAGTTTCATCAGAAGAGTACTTTGCAGTGTTACTTCTGTGCTACATAGGTTTTTTATGCATTCACATTGATGCATGGGGGCAAAAAGTTTTCCAAAAATAAGAAAGATAGATTCTTCCTTTATTTGAAGAACATTAGTGGGGGTATTTGATTATATACTTGGAAATGAGTCTGGAAATGGCCTGGAAAGCTCACTTCATGGTTGTCACATAACTGACCACATTTGGCTGTAGACATTGCAGAAGAGAGTTTACTGCGTAGTAGTTGAAAATTTTTGCAACTATATAGTAAAAACCATAGCAACAAAATGAGATTGTGAGGGTTGAAAAAAATATAGTTAGAGATTGGTACTTTCTTCAATATACATATGATATCAAAATGCAAGTTGTACTGTGTTATCATATTTCTCTCTTTTCCTCTCTTTCTGTCTCTGTCTGCCTCTGTCTCTACCTCTGTCTCTCTCTCCCTTTTGCTTTCTGCTTTCACTAAATATAAAATTACAGCATCCCAAAATGTATTTAATTTGATCTCCCACTTCTGTTATTACTGGTGTAACATTTATCTTTATTATTATAACATGGAAACATGGATCCAGTGCTTTACTTTCTGCTCTCTGGATTCTCAAAAACTCAACAGTTATAGATTTTGCATTATATCTGGCAATTGCAACAGGAAATCTTCTCATATCTGCAATAACTTTGGATGAGTAATTAACCCCATGAATTTCTTTCTGATGAATTTGGCAAGCATTTTTCAAGGCTATAGCAAATGTTTTCATGTGTTGCTCAATCCATTTTTAACTCTCCTTTAAAGCTCCTGATTTCTTCCCCCTCTTTTGCTGGTTGTCAGGGCAGTGATAAGGTACACAGGCAATGGATTCTTTTGGATTAATAGACAATAAATGCACAGTGAATAAAGAGATGAATAAAGCAATGTTAAGCTCTACTACAAAAATAATATTATTTTAATTTTAATTTTAGTTTTTTAAAATTTAAATTTAAAAAATTAATTTAGAATTTTAAAATTTAATTTAATTTAATTTAATTTAATTTAATTTAATTTAATTTAATTTAATTTAATTTAATTTAATTATTTAATTATTTTATTTTACACCAACCATTTCACAATCTGAAATGACATTGGGCAGCTTACAATGGCATAAAAGCATAAATATAAAAGCATTACAAGTATTAAAATTAACAACAATTAAATAAACGATAAAAACCAAGACATGTATGGTATGGGAATAGGCTTTTGTCTCTCATTCAATCAAACAATAATGGAA
>QLTV01001137.1:422334-436598 GCA_003457575.1 Thermophis baileyi
AGTTCTCTCTCCCTTTCTCTCTCTCTTTCTCTCTCTCTCCCTTTCTCTCTCTCTCTTCCTTTCTCTCTCTCTCTCTCTCTCTGTGAAATTCCATAATTACTAAAAAGATACTGCTTTAGATTCAATTGGTTGAAATTGGAGTTGTTGAAGCTTGTAATATAGCAGGATTGGGCTATTTTACTCTTATTGTATGTCATAATTCTCAAAACATTATAAGAGAATCCCTTCTGTGCAAGGAAGGGAGAAGGCCTTCTCCACTTTTAATCTGTTGGCCAAATGTAACTTCCAAGAAAGTATTTTGGTAAGCTGGACCCCAATTATGTTGCTGAGATAAGGAAGGTCATTTGATTTACAGTTGATTTGAATCATTTCAATTAAAAAAAAAGAATATCTTTTTATTTTCACTAGAGAGAAAGAAGGGAGAAATCATACCTTCCATTTTACAATTGCATAATAAAAAAGTATAAAAGAACATTTTGATTGGGTAAAGAAATTCATCTGTCCAGTTACATCATAAGAAATAAAGCATCCAATAATATGTGAGCAGTTAGGATTGAAAAGAACATTATATTCAGATATTTCTGAATAAAAATAAAAGAAACATTTGCAAAGAAAAACCATCAGAATGAATATAATAAAAATACAGCACTTTCACAGTACTGTGCTTGCTGGGGGGTGGGGATTGTTTTATTTACAATGTATTGAGTATTTCTCTGCCAGCTTTCTACTTTCTTCCAAAAGGTTAAGACTGAGGACAAATTTAAAAAGGCAAATTTAAAATACAAGAAAACCCATGTTAGTTAGCCAGTGCAACAGCACTACAAAATCCATATTGCAAGTATTACAAAGTCCATCCTACATGGCCCTCAGTTCCTTATCTTATAGTAGTTTACCTATTGCTTAAACTAGCTTGTTTACATATCTGAGACCTCCCTCTAGTACCCCATCCTATTTAGTTTTAGCATTATCTATGTTATATTCCAGTCTTTCATCCCTCTTCAATCCATCTATAACACAAGAAACAAAAATATGAATTATACCCTACCTAAAATGACAAATTTTTGAAACTTTCTTTCAGTGAGGTTTTGTCTTTTCTCCCAGAAATGGATGTGGTGGCTCAGTGGCTAAGACACTGAGCTTGTTGATTGACAGGTCGGCAGTTCAGCGGTTCGAATCCCTAGTGCCGCGTAACGGGGTGAGCTCCCATTACTTGTCCCAGCTTCTGCCAACCTAGCAGTTTGAAAGCACATAAAAAATGCAAGTAGAAAAATAGGGACCACCTTTGGTGGGAAGGTGCACCTTTGGCATTTAGTCATGCCGGCCACATGACCACGGAGACGTCTCCAGACAGTGCTGGCTCTCCGGCTTTGAAACCTAGAGCAGGGGTCGGCAACCTTAAACACTCAAAGAACCACTTGGACCCGTTTGTCACAGAAAAAAAGACACCGGGAGCCACAAAACCTGGGTTGGTGTGGCCAACTCGATGTCACTCACTCCCACCCAGTCACATGAACCCCCTAGCCATGCTGCTGAAATCACTGCCCTCCCAATTCTGTTAACATCATTCTGAGATATTGTTGTGTTACGGGATAACTGGTATTGGAGCCTTTGGAGGTACCTGTAGAATTGCTAATGACCAATTATGTTAATAAGCACAGAGAAGTCTTTTATTTCAGTTTGCTAACTATGTTAACAAGCACATAGAAGTTAATTTTATTTTGGCTTGCTAATTATCTTAAGAAGCATACAGGTTAGTTTTGTTCTACAGGACTCTTAGTATAGCCTTTATTGAAATTGTCCATCATGTATACAACGAAATTGGTTTTAGCTTCACTGGTGCAATCCATGACAAAAAATACAAACAACATAAATAGTATAAAGAATAATCCCTATGCAAGTAATTACGGAAAAAAAAGAAAAAGAAAGAAAAAGAAAAACTAGTCATATGTTTCCACATGTGCGTGGAGTGATTGTGGTTGTGTTTAAGAGTCTGACAGCCCAAGGATAGAAACTATTTTTAAACCTATTTGTTTGGCTGGCTATGTGAATCATCTCTGAGTATCTTCCTTACTCTGCTAAAGCAGCGAGACCTGGCGATGTCATCCAGTGGTGTTAGAGGGCAACCAATGGTTTCTTGTGCCGAATTGATCACTCTCTGTAGTGCCTTCCTGTCCGCAGCAGTTAAACCAGCATACCGTAATGCAGTATGTAAGGACACTTTCTATCATGGACCGATAGAAAGAGGTCATCAGCCGTTGTTCCACCTGATTTTTTCGCAGGACTCTAAGGAAATGAAGTTTCTGTTGGCCTTGCCAATCACCAGGGACATGTTGTTTTTCCAGGTGAGATCTTGACTAATAAGCACTCCCAATAATTTAAAAGAGGAAGCCCTCTCCACACATCCCCCCTTGATATACAGTGAGGCAAGTTCCTCTTTGTGCTTCCGGAAATCTAGCACCATCTCCTTTGTCTTACTAGTATTTAGATATAAGTTGTTTTTTGAGCACCATGCGGATACCTTCTGGACTTCTTCCCTGTATACTGATTCATCCCCTCCAGTTATGAGAACCAGCACCATCTGCAAACTTTATTATGATGTTGGATGGATCAGAGGATATGCAGTCATGTGTATACAGCAAGTACAAGTAGGGGCTGAGCACACAGCCCTGAGGGGAGCCTGTGCTGAGCTTCAGGGTGGAAGATGTAAAGGACCCAGCCCTTACTGTTTGTGGACAATCCGTCAGGAAGTCTTTGATCCAGTTACAAGTGAGGGAGAGAAATTCAGGCCAGTCTGTTTTTCAATGAGAATGCCTGGTAAGATGGTATTAAAGGCCGAGCTATAGTCTATAAAAAGCATTCTGACATAATTCCCAGATTTCTCAAGGTGCCTCAGTGCAATATCTAGAGCAGTGGCGATGGCGTCCCCTGTCGAACTGTTGTTTCTATAAGCAAACTGGTGTTAGTCGAAATTTGGTGGAAGACAGGACCTGAGGTGTTGTAGGACCAGTCTCTCAAAGCACTTCATCACTATAGACGTCAGTGCAATGCGTCTATAGCAGAGGTGGGTTCCTACCGGTTTGGACCGGTTCTATAGAACTGTTAGTAATGTGGCAGCGTGGGTTGCTAGAACCGGTAGCGCCCCACGCCTGCCATGCCCCCAAGCCAGTTCTCTCGGCGGCGCCTATGGCACCACCATCTTGTTTTTTGCTTCTGCGTATGTGCAGAAACTTTTTTTTGTACTGTGCATGCGCGTGCACGAAGTGCACACGTGCACACCCGTGATCCGCCCATGTGGTGCGCAACGCGCACGCACCCATGCGGTGCGTCCCTGAGTGAACTGGCAGTAAGTAAATCCAGAACCCACCCCTGGTCTATAGTCATTCAGGCTGTTTATGGCTGTTTTCTTCAGAACTGGGATAATTGTGGCTGCTTTCAAGCATGATGGGACTCTAGCGTGTTGCAGGGAGATGTTAAAAATCGTTGTCAGGACCCCTGTTAATTGGTCAGCACAGGTTTTTACCACTTTCCCCAGCACCCCATCTGGACCTGAAGCTTTGTTGGGATTTACAGCCTTCAGCACAGCTCTCACCTGATGGTCATCCAGAGTGAGTGGCTGGAGGTTAGAGGGCCTTTGCGCTAGAGCCACAGAGACAGGTCTTTTGACCTCAAAGCAGGCAAGAAGCTATTTAGCTCCTCCACCAGCAGGGCATCAGCATTGGCTATTTTTTTCATATTGCCCTTATAGTTGGTTAGGTGTTGTAGCCCCTGCCACACCTGTCTTGAGTTATTATCTTCCAGATGCTTCTCTACCTTTTGTTTGCATTTCTATTTAGCCACCTTAATGCCTCTTCTCAAGTTTGCCCTGGCCTCGTTGTATTCGTCTTCGTTTCCTGCCTTGAAGGTGGAGTTTCGGGCTCTCAGAAGTGATCGTACCTCTGCTGACATCCAGGGTTTACAATTACTGTTACTATTACTATTACTTGAGGAAAAAAACAGATAATAATAAACCTTCAGAAGGATATCATCTTAAAATGCAAATAGCTGTTTCACTACATGAAAATTAGATCAATACTAGGAAAATTAGTATCATAAGTCATTTCAAATCTGTATATCAATAAAAGAAATGGGTATTTAAAATATTTCAAAATGTCTTTTCAATTTTAAATATTAAAGTTCATTCTGTCCATGTTCTACATTTCTTGATGTTTTCTATTTTAGCCACATATCAAAATACCACCTCCAAAATTTTATCTAACTGAATTTCCCTCCTTTCTTTCTTGCAGATATACCAGCTTTGTCATAAATAAAACATGGAGAATCAAACCACAGTGCCTTACTTTCTGCTTCTGGAATTCTCAAAAAATCGGCATCTGCAGCTTTTGCATTTCTTTTTCTTCTTTGTGTTATATCTGGCAACTGTAACAACAAATCTTCTCATCATCTCTGCAGTAGCTTTTGACCATCGACTACACAGCCCCATGTATTTCTTTCTCATGAATTTAGCTCTACAGGACCTGGGCATTGTTTCAGTCATTGTGCCCAAATCTATGATAAATTCTCTCATGAACACCAGACACATCTCCTACTTTGGTTGTGTTACTCAATACTTCCTAATTAATTTGAGTCTGCAGGATCTGGGGATTGTTTCAGTCATTGTCCCCAAATCCATGATAAATTCTCTCATAGACACCAGATGCATCTCTTACTTTGGTTGTGTTGCACAAATCTTTCCCTTTCTTTCCTTTGAAGTTTCTGATTTCTCCCTCCTGACAGTCATGGCATATGATCGGTATGTTGCCATTTGCTATCCATTGCACTATGAGATAGTGATGACTTGGAAAGCCTGCACTGAAATAATAATTCTAGTGTGGGTTACAGGTCTCCTCTATGGAATGTTGCATACCACTGGCACATTTTCTATCCCTTTTTGTTCTAATGTGGTCAACCAATTTATTGTGCCCAAATCTATGATAAATTCTCTCATGAACACCAGACACATCTCCTACTTTGGTTGTGTTACTCAATACTTCCTAATTAATTTGAGTCTGCAGGATCTGGGGATTGTTTCAGTCATTGTCCCCAAATCCATGATAAATTCTCTCATAGACACCAGATGCATCTCTTACTTTGGTTGTGTTGCACAAATCTTTCCCTTTCTTTCCTTTGAAGTTTCTGATTTCTCCCTCCTGACAGTCATGGCATATGATCGGTATGTTGCCATTTGCTATCCATTGCACTATGAGATAGTGATGACTTGGAAAGCCTGCACTGAAATAATAATTCTAGTGTGGGTTACAGGTCTCCTCTATGGAATGTTGCATACCACTGGCACATTTTCTATACCTTTTTGTTCTAATGTTGTCAACCAGTTTTTCTGTGATATTCCACAATTGGTAAAGTTATCTTGCTCTGGATTAAATCTACTTGAGGTTGGAGTGCTTGTGGCCAGTGTCATTGCTGGACTAGGTTGTTTTACTTTCATTATCATATCTTATGCTATGATCTTCAACGCAGTTTTAAAAATTCCTTCTGAACAAGGGAGGCAAAAAGCCTTATCCACTTGTATTCCTCACTTTATTGTAGTGTCTATGTTGATATTAACTGGAAGCTTTGCCAATTTAAGATCTTCCTCTGATACTTCATCTTACTTAGATGTTGGGTTGACTGTTTTGTATTCCCTCCTTCCACCAATGTTCAATCCAATCATCTATAGTATGAGAAATAGGAATATAAAATATGTCCTTTCTAAACTGTGGAGATTCTGGAAAAATTCTCTTAATGTTGTTTCTATTCTGGTCATCACAATGTTGCATTTTCCTGGCTATTCTTTTAATTCTCTGAATATAGGAATAACTTGAATATAGGAATAACTTAAAAAGGCAGACATACAGTAATTGGGATGCAGGCACATCTAATCTTTAAATCCAGAAGAATTGTAAAACTGAAGAAGTTAATCAGCAAATATTTTGCATCCCTAATTATTGTTAATGCACTTTAAATATGCTAAATGTGGGTGGTTGGCAGCCTCTGGCTTGTCACAGAATAACCACTTTTAATTTTTGGTGAAATGAGTACCAGGATGTAATGGGAGAAAAAGTGCAACTGTGAACTTGTTTAAACTATGTGGCCTATTTTTCTCTGTGCTTTCTGTGTCATATGGCTTCCCCTACAATGCTTGCAGATCACGTGACTAGTTAAAGCTTCAGCTTTTCCAAGAGTTCTCCTTAAATGGTCATTTGCTGGCACACTTTGATCTTTTGCTCCTTTTTGTCAGTCTTAACTCCTACCAACTGCCTGGAAAAGTCACTGCATTTTTCTTGACAAGGTTTTTCAGAAGGTGTTTGACATTGCCTCCTTCCTAGGGCTGAGAGAATGAGTGACTGGCCCAAAGTCACCCGTCTGGTTTCGTTCCTACAGCAGGACTAGACATCACTGTCTCATGGTTTCTAGTGTGGTGTCTTAAGTGCCACATGAAACAGGTTCTCATTTCTTTTAGCTCAGTAGTGTTCTTTTTTTCTCTTAGAAGTGCTTTGGCAAAACCATGCACTTGGTAGGGTGGGTAGGATGGGTGAGCTGGTACTATCTACTATAACTTTTTTATAACCATGACAATATGAACAAGCAAGAAATCCATGTCATAATTGTACTAGAACATCATATAAACTTACAATAGCCATGCAACATGATGTAAATTGGAAGAGATAAGAAATACTCCATTGTCTAATACCTAAAGAAACATTTAAATAGGAATGATATTTTATTAAAATTTGCTGAAGGATGGTTTCATCCAAGCTGTTGATAACATATACTACATACTGTATACTCCAGGTTTTGTGGATAAGGCTTTTGTGTTATTTATGGTACCATCTATCCAAATACATTTTAAAATTTATTTCATGGAAATGCACATAAAATTTATATTTAAACAAGGATATGACAAATACTTTGTGGATGTATAAGCATACTTTGGGAAAGTATACTTCCCATGCATACTGAAATAACTGAGGCAATATCAGTACCTTTTGTTGAGGGTAAGAGATTTTCAGCTATAGGAATAGGATATTTTCTCCTATATTTCTACTTCTGTATTGAATGTTTCCTTCTTGTATTCTTGCCTTATTTGTGGATATTTCTTGTCCACATTATACTTTGTAGTTATAATTACTACTCTGCTGTGCTTTACTCAATAAAGTCTTTTAACATTTATCTAATTTGTGTGGGTATTACTTTCTAATTCATAAACATCATATATCCTTCAAGAGTATTTCTAATGTCTGTTCTATCTGAAGATGTCCAAGATTCTGAGATGGGAATCAAAAGTCTGAGACAAGAGCTTTGGAGTTATGTAAAGATTCTCCACCTCCTTTATTCAACAAGCAAGAGGGGAAAAACAAGAAGGTTAGCTCAGATGAGCTCTAAGCATTTAGACCCTTTTTAATATGGATAAATCAAAATATTTCACCAAATTCCTCAAAATACCATGTTCATTTGCATCAGCACTACTCTGCTTCAGAATTATGGCATATGATTACCCATGCTGTAACACAGAATCTTATTCTGAATTTGAAGAGATGTGAGCTTTTTGAGGTAGGTCAGTCAAGAAATCAACTCCTCAGATTTAACTGGAATTATATTTTTATAGTCATGAAAGACTGATTATGTTTTCCTTTCCCTTCTTTTTATACAAAAAAGAGTTAGTTTGGAAACAGTTTGATTTTTTTTATGTTGTATGTTGTGTTTAAGCATGGTTTGTAAAATACAACCAAGATAAAGGTTCAATCCAAAATGGAAACAAGGAAGAAATGAGGTTGACCAGAACCAATACAAACTGATAGAGCTGAAACAATCTTGAAGCTTCTAGGAAAGAAGATCCATCTGTCCAACAGAAAAAGATTTGCAATGCCATGAAAGGCTATCTTCTATCCTTTTTCACATGCGGGCTGCGCACGAGAAACGCTGGGAGCCAGCGTACGGGGCAGCATTTTCTGGCTGGGCAGCCACCTGCCCCGCCCTCTGTTCCTTCCTCGGCTCAGATCGGCCAGCAGCAGGCATGGCAGGGGTCAGCCGCACGGCCTGCGGTTGGGCCCATTGCTTGCCGCTGCGGCCGCAAAGAGGCTTGCCGCTGCAGCCACAAAGAGGCTTGCCGCTGATGCTTCCTTCCTGGAGTGCGGGGAGAGGAGAGTGAGATCTGAAAGGCTCCGGTGAGCACCTTGTGTAGATGCATCTCACTCGCCAACCAACCAACCAGTCAGGCAGCAGCCGGGCAGGGCTCCCTGGCTTGCTCTGCTCCTCCTGTGTGCAGAAAGAGAGAGAAAGAGAGGAGGAGGACGGGAAGGCTACGACCCGATCAGGCCCGCCTGCCTTTTGGATTTCGCTCCCCCTCCTCTCCCCGCCACTCCAGGAAGGAAGCAGCAGCGACAAATCTCTTTGCGGCCGCGGCAGTGGGCGATGGCTGGAAAGGGCTGGGAGGCTCGGATCGGGTTCCTTTTCTCCATTTTCCTGCTTGGGTTTTGGAACACCTTCATGGAAACCCCGCCCCTGGCTATGGGTGAAGTGACCAGGAAGAAGCAGGAGGCGAGAGGAAGCACAGGTGGTGCTTGGCAGCCCGGATTCTGCTCTTCACCTTCTCGTGACTTGGTAGTCCTGCAGGAAGGGAAGGGGAGGTGGCGGCTGGGCTGAAAACAGAGCCAGAGCCATGCTACTGCTACCTCCTTCCTCCTTCCCCCCAGTGCCACCGCCGCCCAGTAGGAGGGAGCCTAAAAGCTGAGTCGCTAGTCAGGCTCCCTCTCGAGGTGGGGAGACATGCTGCCAAAGCCCACCATGGCCACTAAGGTGATGAGACCACCCCAGCTGGCCTCCCCACTCGCCCGCCCCAGGTTTTGGGAGCGCTGGCTTGGCCGCCCCCACCCCCTTGTGTTTTGATTTGTGTTTTAAAATGAGTTGGGCGCGTGTGCTCGTGGAAGCAGCAGCGAAAGCGGAGAAGAAGAAGATAGGGTGCGCGAGGGAATCCCAGGAGGAGGGCGAGGTGTGTCTGAGCTGGCCGGTAGCTCTTGCCCTTCCCCCTGCAGCTGCTGCTGCTTTTCTGGGGTGTCAGGGCTGCGCACAAGGAACACTGGGAGCCAGCTCAGGTGCACAAGGCAGCCTGTCCCGCCCTCTGCTCCTTCCCCGGCTCAGATCGGCTGGCGGCAGACATGGTGGGGATCAGGTGGGGGTGTCGCACCGGCTGCGGTTGACTTTGTACCTCCGCAATTTTTATCAAGCAAATTTTGAATGGGGCGCATGCGCAGTGCGGCATGCGTGCAGGGGTTGCGTGTGCATGTGGGGGGCGTGTTGCATTATAGGTACTGGCATACACGCACGCTATAGCGCATGCACACTGCCATTTTTGGCAAGCAACAACAAAAAGGTTCACCATCACTGTTCTAGGAGAAGGGTGGGTGCTAACTTTCTACAAAGGTTTGACTTTTCCACTCCTGTTTTAATGGTCAGGGCTTAAATGGACTTAACTAACACAGATCTCAGCTGTTCTCCTAGCTGTGGTAGGCAGAATAAAGTGTGGGATTTTATAAAAGCTAGAGGTGAAAGAGAATCCCAAGCGATGAAACATAGTTCAGGGAGATCTTCTCACCTGATTCATGTTTCAATGTTTCACCTCAACAGTACAATAATTCTGCTTTTTTTGGACTCCCACACAAATGCCACTGTGTTCTATTATTTTATTGTGTAACTATTGGCATTTAACTAGATTTCTATAGGTTTCCTGATATTTCTTTTTGCCTTTTCCCACTATACTTGGCAGAAATATTATTATCCATCACTCTGCATGTAGCATGCAGGATAGAGGGTGAGATTTTTTAAAAACTTGAGGTCAAAGAGAATCACAAATGATGAAATATTTTCCAGGGAGGTCTTCTCATTTGATTGTTTTTCACCTCTCACAATTCACACTGCAGCCCCCATTCTGTTAATAATCTGAAATATTATTATTCTATGTGATATGATAACTGGTCCTGAAGGAAGCTATTGTGTTCTTAATGGTCAATTATGTTAATAAGCACACAGAAGTCAGTTTCATTTTGGTGTACAAGTCTCTTGAGGGAAATAAAACAAAATTAATAAACATTCAGAAGAGAAATATCTACGATTGCAGATAGATGTTTTACTACATGAAAATTAGTGGGACAACATTAACTTAGTGCTAAAGAGAGATTTGGAGAGATTTCTGTGTAGACTTTAAAAAAATGAGTTAACTACATATTTAACATTGGTACCTTTTCCACATGATAATTATGAAGAATACAAAATAGTTATAATTTGCAAAAATTTGAACCAAATCTTCATGCAGGTGAAGTAGCATTGGCAAAGTCATCTCATAATTTGTATATGAAAAAAAGGAATGCATGGTAAAATATGTTTTTATTTCTCTGTTTTCAAACAAGTTAAATATTATTGTTGAAAATGTGCTAGATGGCATTCAACACTGTTAAAAAAAATGCTGAGATGTCAGAGCTCAAAAGTGCAATAGGTTGTGTCTCATTTTCTGTCCAAACTCTACTACAAACATTATTGGTTTGGATTGGATGGGATACTGTCTTTTCAAACTGAGTTTTCATTTCCTTCAGACTGTTGGATAAGGGGATTTATTAATTTATTCTGCTAATATTTGAGGTCTTTTGATTAAATATATTTAACAGTGGTATAATTGTGTCTTTATCATCAAGTGAATATCAAAATAGCAATTATATTGTAGCTAAATTCAATCATTTTCTATTTAACGGTATGCTATTAAATATATATTTAATAATGTTGTCTTTATGTATTAGTTTAAAAGCAATTTATGCTATTATTTTAGCTTAATATATGGTAGGGAAATTGAAACAAAAGCATTGCCATCACTGACGTAAACACACTTGGACAGATTATACAAAGAGGAAATGTCTTCTCTCAAGATTTCCTAGTAAGAGATAGAGCAAATTATTTTTATATTTATTGGGTAGATTTACATTGCCTTTCTTCTAGAAGCACAAAGCACCATAAATAGGTTTTTCCAATTTTTCAACATTACCACAATCCTGTAGGAGTGAAGACACATTATCATGGGTCTAATTATCCCAAGTAATCTTTCACTGATGAAAATAGACCTAAACCAACTTTGTTCTAACCCTAGCCAACTGTTTTGTTTACTACATGAGATAACACAACTAACAAGAGAAAAAAGGGAAAAATGTGAGTTTGGTAGTTGGTCCTTTAGTACAGACAGGTAAAAATGGGAAACAGTGTACTCTGATATCCCCATCCTACATCCCTGTTTTCCGTGTTCTGATCCTTTGTTCATTCCATCCATGTTTTACTTTTCTTGATGTTTTCTATTCTCGTCACATATCAAAATGCCACCTTCAACATTTTATCTAACTGAATTTCCGTCTTTTCTTTCCTTGCAGTTATGCCAGCTTTGTCATAAATAAAACATGGAGAATCAAACCACAGTGCCTTACTTTCTGCTTCTGGAATTCTCAAAAAATCGGCATCTGCAGCTTTTGCATTTCTTTTTCTTCTTTGTGTTATATCTGGCAACTGTAACAACAAATCTTCTCATCATCTCTGCAGTTGCTTTTGACCATCGACTGCACAGCCCCATGTATTTCTTTCTCATGAATTTGGCTTTGCAAGACCTGGGCATTGTTTCAGTCATTGTGCCCAAATCCATGATAAATTCTCTCATGAACACCAGACACATCTCCTACTTTGGTTGTGTTACTCAATACTTCCTCTTTCTCTCCTTTGAAGCCTCTGATTTCTCCCTCCTGACAGTTATGGCATATGATCGGTATGTTGCCATTTGCCATCCCCTGCACTATGAAACGGTGATGAATTGGAAAGCCTGCACTGAAATAATAATTCTAGTGTGGGTTACAGGTCTCCTCTATGGAATGTTGCATACCACTGGCACATTTTCTATACCTTTTTGTTCTAATGTTGTCAACCAGTTTTTCTGTGATATTCCACAATTGGTAAAGTTATCTTGCTCTGGATTAAATCTACTTGAGGTTGGAGTGCTTGTGGCCAGTGTCATTGCTGGACTAGGTTGTTTTACTTTCATTATCATATCTTATGCTATGATCTTCAAGGCAGTTTTAAAAATCCCTTCTGAACAAGGGAGGCAAAAAGCCTTATCCACTTGTATTCCTCACTTTATTGTAGTGTCTATGTTGATATTAACTGGAAGCTTTGCCAATTTAAGATCTTCCTCTGATACTTCATCTTACTTAGATTTTGGTTTGACTGTTCTGTATTCTCTTCTTCCACCTCTGTTCAATCCAATCATCTATAGCATGAGAAATAAGAATATCAAATGTGTCCTTTCTCAACTTTGGAGGTTTTAATTAATTATTTTAATGTTATTTATATTTATATATTTTTTCATTATTTTCCTTCTCTTAATAAAGTAATAAAGGTAGAAATGAATAGTTGGGATGAAGGCAAATCCAAACTCTAAATAGGAGAATCACAGAACTCAAGATGTTATTTGCAAAAATCCTGCTTCCCTAATTACTGTCCTTGCAATTTTTTTTTTTTAAGTTGTGTAAAAACACTGTAATATGAAAAAGGATGAAATCTCTTTCTTGGTACTTTACCATATGGGTTGTAATGGGCTCTTCTGCACAATTGGCAAAGAACACTGAAGAAAATCTATCCTTATTACATTATTACAGGAAACAATGTATTGCTGAAAACAAAAATTAACAATGAAACTGAAGATGCGTACACTGATTTTCTAAAACATGTATATATGTTGCAGTCTTTCTAAATTTTATTTGCTGTGTTTCTTCTGTGAGTTTTCTTATTCATTTCTATGGTTTTACTGTATTACTTAGTCTATTATGGATATTTTATAGGTCTCTATGAGATTACATTATACCACATTCTATGAGCCATGTTTTAGATCTGTTTTTACAGTGTACTCAAGTAGCCAAATCGACCAGTGGTGGGTTTCAAAAATTTCCGCTACCGGTTCGATGGGCACGGCTAGGTGGGGAGCATGTGACTGAGTGGGCATGGCCAACTTGATGTCACTCATGCCCATGCCCACTCAGTCACATGACCCCCCCACCTAGCCACGCCCACAGGAAAAGGTAGGGAATTTTTTGGAATTTCCACCTATCTACCCCTGCCCTCCCTTCACCAGTCACACCCATTTCCCCTCCTTTAGTGGCCATGGCCCTAGCCCTGCTTCCTCCCCGACCACCACCTCTTTGTTTAGGCTGCTTACCTTCAGCGGTGGCTGGTCCAGAGTCTGGAAGGCAAGCTGACCGGAGTTTTCAGTGGCCCCCAGCCAGCCGCCACTGCTGGAAAGTGGCTGGCCACCAAAAAGTACCTGAGGTCACGGAAAAAGCTGCTGATGTCATGTTCTTTGCGCATGCGCATCCCATTGGACTTGCAAGGCAATGGGATGCCCATGCGCGAAGAACATGGCGGCGATGAACATGGCGGGTGGGGCAAGCGAGTGGCAACTGGGGGACCGTTTCGGGTGCGTGGACAGCCAGCTATCGCTACTGGTTTGGCGACCTTGGCGAAATTTCTGCCAATGGTTCGTGCAAACTGGTGTGAACCAGCTGAATACCAGCTCTGAAATGGACCCTAGAAAGGTGTGTGCCTTGGAATACAACAGTAAGCTATCATCTTGCTTGTTTTCACTCCCAACACCAATTCCACCAGTTTCTATGGTGTTATTGCAATATATTAGGTTTCTATGGGTTTATTTGAACTTATTTTCTTCCTCTTCCCTTTTTATTTTCCAAGAGGTTTGACTTTTCCACTCCAGTGTTAATGGTCTGGGCTTCAATGGGCTGTTCTCAGCTGTTCTCCTATCTGTGTTAGGCAGAATAGAGGGTGGGATTTCTTAAAACCTAGAGGTGAAAGAGAATCCCAAGTGATGAAACATAGTTCAGGGAGATCTTCTCACCTGATTCATGTTTCACCTCTCACAATTTGGAGTGCTGGAATCACTGCAGCCTCAACCCTGTTAACATCATTCTGAGATATTGTTATTTTATGGGATAACTGGTACTGGAGCTTCTAGAGGTAGCAATAAAGTTATTAATGGCCAATTAAGAACCACACAGAAGTGAGTTCTTTTTCAGTTTGCTTATATGTTAATGAGCATGCAGGAGTCAGTTTTATTTTGGTGTACAGCACTCAAGGAAAAAAGGTATAGTAATAAACATTCAAAATAGAAACCTCTTAAATTGCAGATATCTGTTTCA
>QLTV01001138.1:47831-64832 GCA_003457575.1 Thermophis baileyi
CGGTGGGTTTCAGCAGGTTCTGCCCAGTTCTGGAGAACTGGTAGTGGAAGTTTTGAGTAGTTTGGAGAACCAGTAAATACCACCTCTGACTGGTCCTGCCCCCATCTATTCTCTGCCTCCCGAGTCCCAGGAAATGGGGATTTTACAGTAACCTTCCCCTGGAGTGGGGAGGAAATGGGGATTTTGCAGTATCCTTCCCCTGGAGTGGGGAGGAAATGGGGATTTTGCAGTAACCTTCCCCTGGAGTGGGGAGGAAATGGGGATTTTACAGTATCCTTCCCCTGCCATGCCCACCAAGCCACGCCCACCAAGCCCCGCCCACAGAACAGGTAGTAAAAAAATTTGAAATCCACCACTGCATGGCAGGATTAGGACTAAGGAAGTAATAATGAAGACCCATCATGAGCCTTTGCGAAACAAGTAAAACCAATCAAATAATAAAAACACATGAAGCAAGCCTCCAGATTACAAAATGTTGTAAAAAAAAATCTGTATAAAAGTCCGTGTACAAGCAGAACCAGTTGTTCAGCTGACCCAGAACTGCACACTGTCTTTGTGTGTGGTTCTGTTCATCATTAAACTTTCTTTCCAATCAGCCTCCATGTTGTTTCTAGCATCTTTCTCCCAGCTTGGAACTGAACTAGATGGATTTTTCCTTCCAACACTCTCATCCCAATCTTTCTTTCCAAGTTTGTACGATTAACTGAAGAAAGGTAGATTCTATTCCAGTTGTACTTTGCATTGTATGATGCATTCCCTTCTTGGGAATAAACAAGTAAAAAAGCTTCTTTAATGGGCCTTTTGCATTTCTTTGTAAAGGAGCTATTCCACTTTTTCTTCTTGTTGTTACTTTTCCTTTAAAGCCATGTTTTGCAGCAGTAGAGTTCCAAAATCAGGAGCACGCTGTCAACAGAAATCCTGAGGGCAGAGTGCTTCTCCCAAAGCTTGTCTTTGTGACACTCCAAAGTATAAACAGTAGGGACAGGAGTGGGCTTCAAAATTTTTAGCAAAGGGTTCTCTGCCCGGTTGCTGGGTGGACGTGGCCATGGTGGGCGTGGCCTAGTCGGCCTCCTGCATCACTATGAGTTTTTAACTGTTTTAAAGTGTTTTTATTATGTTTTCTTTTAATGGTTTTTTATATTGTTGTGAGCCGCCCAGAGTCCCTTGGGAGTTGGGCGGCATACAAATTTAATAATAAATAAATAAATAAATCACAGCGGGGGGGCCTTTTTGCCCTCCCTGGGCTCTGGAGGCTTTCCTCGAGCCTCCGGGAGGGCGAAAATGGCCTCCCCAGGCTCCGGAGGCCCTCTTTCCCGAACTTCCGGTAGGCCCGTTTTCCACCCTCCCCGAGCCTCCACACGTGCCCTGCTCTTACCTGCATCCAAAATGGGCCACGTGGGGACTTCTGGGAGGGGAGGGGCAGGGTGGGCGGGGCCAGCCAGGAGTGGGATTTGGGGGTTCTCCGAACTGCACAGAATCTTAAGAGGTTCTCCCGAACCCCTGCGAACCCCCAGCAGCCCACCCTTGAGTAGGGAGCTTCAGTACAGAGTCAATTAGCAACCAAAAGTGCCAACAGATACAGAGATGAAAATAAGTAACAGCTGCTTGAAACCTCCCTCAGCACTAAACAGTTAAATAGGTTGCTGCCAATCAAACAAGAGGGAAACAATGTACCTTGGGGGCCTCCCCTTGAATTTTAGGATCCCTCTCCATTTGAAATCTCTGAAAATTACTGCAAATGCTGATAGCAGTTAGGCTGGCATTGTGAGGAAGAGCTTTGTTGTGGTGTCCGATGGCTGCTGTTCCTAATTTCATTTTCTCCTTGGGGAACATGTAACTCTATTGGTGGAAAGGGGAAATCAAGTTGTTTTTTTGGGTGCAGCTTCATTTTAGAGATCAAAACCCTTAAAACAGGAGAAGGAAGGCAGGAAATGGATCTTCCTATTCAGAACAAGGGATTCTCCATATTATGGGAGCTCAAAACTGTAGGAGTGAAAAGTGACTAGCCCTTTTGCAGATTAAGAGTCAGTTGTGTATTTTAATGCAATTTGTTAGAAAAGATGCTACCAGACTCCTTTTGACATACTGCATAAGGTTAGATATTGTATTGAGCAAATCGAGGCACTAATGACGGGGTGAAGGATGGTGGGTGTTGTAGTCCAACATCTACAGGACTTTCTTGCCCGTTTTCAATAGCGACAAATTCCTAGTTTGCATTTAGAGGTGCAGATTAGCACATGCTACTATCTTTTTAAATTTGAATCCTTGTTTTGGATCTTTTGGCCTTCCAGTGGGATATGATGGTCTTTTGCGGTCCCTGGCTGGAGGACTTTGGCATTGCTCAGCAGTGCCCCAGTCACCCTCTCCCCTCAGTGGCTTCAGCCAAGCAGTTCAGCGCAGAAAGCTTTTCTTTTGTGCCTAGAGAGGAGGCGGGAAAGGGGAAAAAGGGGGGGTCTGGGAATCCAGTTTCCTTCCCCTCCCGCCCCCCTTCCTGGTCTCCCAACGTCTCTTAATCTAGGGCTGCGGAGATTTCCTCGGAGGGAGGGGCACTCAAGGGGCACCAGGTGGGCTAGGTGACTGCGAGATGGGGAGGGGACTGGGAGGGGGAGGTGCGCTGATCAGCCACTGTCTCTTCTGAAATTTTTGTGTTTTTAGTTTCATGTCTAGCCAACAAGCACAATCATGCCTATCGGAGCCCCATCCATGTATTAACCAGGTTCAACTAAAACATATTTATAGAGGACCTTTTCAGTTCCGTTTGTATAGGTAGTCCTCATTTACCATTTGTTTCATTAGCCTTCAAAGTTACGATGGCACTGTGAAAGCAGACGTACACCTGGTCCACAAATTAGTGGCCATTGTAGCACTCGTTCAGTGATCTGAATAAGTCAGCAGTTCCTGTGGTTATGAACGTGCAGGAAAAGGAGTTGCACCAATTTGGGTTCTTGCCAAACGATGCACATTTATGATGGTTGCAGCATCCCACACTCGGGATCCCCCTTTGTGACCTTCCCAGCTGGCTTCCCACAAGCAAAATCAGTGGGGATGCTGGCAGGAAGTTGCAAGTCAGGGTCATGTGAAATTGCCTTTAACAACCCACAGGGATTTGTTTAACAACTGCAGAGGAACAGATTTAAGTTGGCACTGTCATGTGACATCAGGCTTCAAGATTGGGCTGCATAGTGACACAGATGCCAATCCCAAATGCAGTCAATAAGTGAGGACTACTTAAATGGGGATGTCAGCAAAATAGTTGTGGAAAGGATTTTCTACCCTTACTTGGAGCTGAGGACTTCCATGGGCAAAACTGGTTTTTCAAATCTTGCAGAGGCCTTAGGTATCATTTCATCAAAGTCCCCACATCTCTAAAATTAGCTCATATTTCACTGTAACCATTTTGGGACATTTTTCAGCCTTAAAACACATGGATTTTCCACATATATATATATATTTGTAAGTGTGTGTGTGTTTGAACTTCTCTCTCTATGCATGTATCTACAATTGTATAATCTATCCCCAGCATGCAGTGGCTGTCATAGAATTGGGGAACAATGTGATGATTGTAAATGCAAGGATTGTTTGCAGAAACAGAAAGAGAAGTTTACTTTAATTAAATAATTTGTGAAGTTCTCAATCTTTTAAAACACTGGTTCTCAACCTTCCTAATGCCGCGACCCCTCCCTGTGCGTGCGCGTTGCCAAAGGGGGCGTGGCACCAAGATGGCGGGCTAGCGCGCGCGGCCCTTCCGTCGGCGCCTGCCGCCCGTGCGTCACACCATCCCTCTAAGGCTGGTGCCTGGTCCGCCTGGAGACGGATAGAGGAGCGGTGTCTCGGTTCCTAAGACCATCGGAAATATGTGTTTTCCGATGGTCTTAGGCGACCCCTGTGAAAGGGTTGTTCGACCCCCAAAGGGGTCGCGACCCACAGGTTGAGAACCGCTGTTTTAAAAGAAAGAATAAAATCGCCGGACACAGAGCCCAGAAGAACTAAGAGCGGTGACAGGCACCTTCAGATACCCCAAGTGCCAAACTCAGGACCAGCTTTCAAATTGATCAGCCAAGTTCTTCTTATGTTAAAGGAAATCATCCGCAGGTTTTTTGAAACTTTTGTATCTATTCACTGTCTCCATCTATGGGGACCTCAATTTTCACAATGTTCAGATACGTTTCAGAACTGGGAGAATCGTCAGGGAAGTCAGACAGATCCTCTGTAATTTTATGATTTTCAAAGCCTACAAACCCACTGGCACAACCAATAGCTGCTTTAGGGGTTGTAAGTTATGAGAGAAACCATAGCTTAGTTGTCCAGTTTGAAATGTCCTAATTTCCATCTCTCAGACTGGCAGTGATGGAGAAGACCAGCCCTGAATCTGAGAAGAATGCCAAACAAAACAAATCCAGTTTAGCCATTCAAATTTTTTAACTGTGCCTAATGAAATGTCATACTTTCATAGAATTTAGGACTGGGGCAGATAGCAATGTAACAATAAATTAAGAGGCAGAAGCCTAACTGCAGCTCACATCATCAGAGGCACAGAATGGCTGGACTGATGCATGATTGGAACTGAAATTTTTAATTTTCAATGAGGGGGGAAGGGAAACAGAAGAAGACAGATTGGTTATAGAGATGCAGAATGCACAAGAGACAGATTACAGGTAGCTTAACAATTGTAGTGTATTAGAAACCCAGCATGTCGGATAGTTCAGAAAAGGGCTTTACATTATCTTTTTATTATTAATTTTATTATTAAACTTATTCACTGCACATCTCAAGAGTTTGAGGGGACTGAGCATTTTGCCTTGCCCAGAGGTTCATAGCAACACACTCCACTTTTTCCTTGTCAAAAGCTAATGATAGTTCTTACACAATGCATTTTTAAAAATGAAACATTTTCCACTGATCAATTTTTTCTCTCACATCGCCACCAACAAGGGGATGCAACAATTTTTTTCAGCTACTTGGTCCTGCTGTCACCCAGCAGCTATCAAATGGTAATAAGCAGGCACCTCCAAAAACGCGAGATCCCAGCAGGAGTTGCTAATAAACCTGGAGATCCTGGGATCAAACCCAGGATCCCTTTTCTCCTTAACTCAATATTCCTACAGCTCTTCAACAGGTTCATCTGCAAGGCAGAACAGGCTTTACATGAGAAATTTAACACTGCTTTTTTTCATTGGGTCTTGGGCCAACTCCCCGCATACCCATCATACCCTTACCTTTTGGAGATATCCTGGAGTCAGCCCTCGTTTTAAGAGCACCCCAACTCCTTAAGACGGTCCGCAGAGTGTTAAGGTAGCGAAACAGAGCAGTTTCTCCCTCTCCCACACAACAGTGACTCAAAAGCAGCCACCATTTTGGCCCTGAGGCAGGTGTGGCAAAATGGCAGCTGCTTCCACGAGTACATTGCGTGGCCCATTGGTGAATCCTGGGCACACTGAAAATGATGACTGCCCTCAGGACACAGCCATGCAGCCCAGGAATGTTTGGTCTACCCTCCTTTCGCAACGTGAGATCAGAAACCTTCAAAAGATAAGGAGGTTTAGGGTGTGAAACCTGGTGGGGTGGGAGTTTGGCCTAAGGGCTTCAGGGCTCCAGTGGGAGTGGGGAAAAGGCCTGAGGGGGGGGGAAGGTTGGGTGGGATCTGTGGGGGAGGGAAAGGCTTGGGGGAACACAAGAGTTGGGAAGCAGAGCACTGGGTGCCTCGGGGAGGCCTAGGGAAGGGAAGTCTGGGCCACGCTTGGACTCCAAGAGCTTCCCCCAACACTGAGGTAGCCACTGTTCCACTTAACGATTCACACATTTAATGGCTGCATCAGGGAGAGCAGAGATTAGTTAAGCAAAGCAGTCTCACTTAACACAACAGACAACTAATTGGCAGGCCCCATTAGAGTTGTACATCAATGACTACTTGTATGGTGGCTGGGGAATTCTGGCGCTCAAAAGCTGGAGGACACCAAGGTAGAAGATGGAAACTCCACATGTGGAAATTACATAATCAATATACAAAAAGCAACACTCAAAAGCCTTTTTGAGGAATTCCAGTACTTCTGCAAAAGGAAATATCCAGAATTTTTTTTTTTTGCTGATAATTGGTAGTGAGCGTTTTTCAAACTAAGATTTTCCATTTTTTTCTCTCCATCTACCTGTCTTATTCTGAGATGTGTTCACTTAAAAGCATTAGGCCAGAATTCAAATACAGGTAGTCCTCGATTTACAACAGTTTGCTTAGTGACCATTCAAAGTTACAATGAAAATAGTGACTTATGAGCATTTTTCACACTTATGACCATTGCAGCATCCCCATGGTCACGTGATTTAACTTTGGATACTTGACAACTGACATTTATAATGGTTGCACTTCCCAGGGTCATGGGATCACCTTTTGCAACCTGATAAACAAAGTCAATAGGGAAATCAGATTCACTTAACAACCATGTTGCTCATTTAACAACTGCATTGATTCACTTAACAAATGTGGCATGAAGTTGTAAAAGGGGGCAAAACTCATTTAACAAATTTCTCACACAGCAACATAACGTTTGGGCTCAATTATGATAGTAAGTAGAGGATTACCTATAGTCAATTTCTCACCTATACTCCCAATGAGAGATCAGAAATGAAATTCAAGCCTTTTCTAAACTCATCAAATTTTGCCTTGTGTGGATTTCCTTGTGTGCAATAAGAGATGATTTACGCATGAAGTACCGTCCACAGACTGGACATTTGAAAGGTTTCTCCCCTGTGTGTAAACCTACATGACTTAGAAGACTAGACCTACTACTGAAATCTTTTCCACAATCTGGACACTCATACGGTTTCTCTCCTGTATGTGTCCTCTGGTGTACCACCAGGCTGGAATTCCGACTGAAACTTTTCCCACACTCTGGACACTCATACGGTTTCTCTCCTGTGTGAATCCTTTGGTGTATCACCAAGTGTGAATTCTGACTAAAACTCTTCCCACAATTAGGACATTCGAAGGGTTTCTCTCCTGTGTGGGTCCTCTGGTGTATCACCAGGCTGTAATTCTGACTGAAACTCTTCCCACAAATAGGACATTCAAACGGTTTCTCTCCTGTGTGAGTCCTCTGGTGTATCACCAGGTTGAAATTCTGACTGAAACTTTTCCCACAGTCAGGACATTCAAAGAGCTTCTCTCCTGTGTGAGTCCTCTGGTGTTTCACCAGGGTGGAATTTTGACTGAAACTTTTCCCACAATCGGGACACTCAAAGGGTTTCTCTCCTGTGTGAGTCCTCAGGTGTCTCATGAGGTGGGAATTTCCAATGAAAGTCTTCCCACAATCAGGACAGTCATATGATTTCTCCCTGTTGTGAGTCCTCTGATGTATGACCAAGTTGCTGTGCATGCCAAAGCTTTCATCACATTGGGAAAACATGTAGGGCTTCTGTTCTGTGTGGGTCCTTCCATCAACCACAAGGGGGCAGTTCTGACTAAAGTTTTTGCCACATTCAGAATATTTATATGGATTTTCTCCAATGTGGATCATGTTGTCCATAATCAGCTGTGACTTGCAATCTGTTCCTTTCTCACAATAGGCAGATCTATGAAGCTTTTCCACCACTGATATTGAAGAGGTCAAAAATATGTGTGATCCTTGTTGGATGGAACTTTGATTCAAAGTATTTTCTTCCTCACAGGGTGAAGCCTGCATTACGCCTGCCCTACGTGACCATCCAATTAACCTTTTACTCTGCACTGACTTCCAGATATTTCCTTCTTTTTCTGAATAGAAAAATAATCTCCTCTGATCTTGTCATATAATGTATTCTTGTGTTCTGTATAAATTATTCATTCCAGCTCGAAAAATCTTCTTTTTGATTTTCTATCCTTTGTTTCTCGGCTTCTGGGAAGGAGAAGAATTGTGTGGCTTTCTGAAGGAAATGAAAAATAACTTGATTTCTGGCTTGATTTTTTAACGTTGCTTGTTACTCTCAGTTGTCCAGAGTGCTCTTATTGGCATCCTCTTTGTCTGTAAGATGCAAAGAAAAGTGTAACTTTAATTATTTATAAGATGGTTGCCGAAGATGTGAGAAAAAGAAAAAAGTATACATTACATTGAAAAGCAAACATGCTACAATGCTAGAACCTCTTATATTATGATTGATTAGAGCACAGGTCCCCAAACTTGGCAACTTTAAGACTTGTGGACTTCAACTCCCAGAATTCTCCAGCCAGCATAGCTGGCTGGAGAATTCTGGGAGTTGAAGTCCACAAGTCTTAAAGTTGCCAAGTTTGAAGACCTCTGTATTAGAGAGATCCAAGTTCAAATACCCATTCAATCATGAAATTCTCTTACTGACTTGTATCAATCATAAATTCTTAGCACTGCAAAGGGTTATCATCAAATATATCTGGCAGTGCTGGGGATAGGTTATACAATTGTAGATATATGCATACGGAGAGAAGTACAAATACACACACCTATAAAGGTATATATGTAGAAACTCCATGTGTTTTCAGTCAGAAAAATGTCCTCAGCTCCAAGTAAGGGCAGAAAATACTGTCCATGGCCATTCTGGTGACCTCCCAATTCAAGCAGTCCTCACTTATCTACAGCAATTGGGATCGGCATCTGCATCACTAAGCAGCCTGATCATGAAGCATGATGCCACATGACAGAGCCCTCTTACATCTGCTCCTCTGCAGTTGTTAAGCAGATCACTGTGGGTTGTTAAAGTCAATTTCACATGATTGTCACTTGTAACTTCCTGCCAGCATCCCCGCTGATTTTGCTTATGAGAAGCTAGCTGGGAAGGTCACAAATGGGGCTCATGAGTGTGGGATGCTGCAACCATCATAAATGTTCACCGGTTGACAGCACCGGGACCAAACAGGCCAACTTGCTCCCAGCCTCTCCTCCCACCTGTCCTCAACTCACCTTCCAGCTGCTGCTTCGACCCTTGGAAGAGCACAAAAGCCACCCTGCACATCACCCTCCTCCCAGGGGTGAGCAGGAAGAGGAAATTCCTTTGAGCTTCTGGACTCCTCCTATCCTTTCTAGCAATAAAAGTAACTTGATGGTTTTAACTCCTTTAAGCTCAACCACAGATGCCGCTACTGTATTGTTGGCTTTCTAGGCACAGGTGTTGCCTTCACGGATCGCCATCTCCTGACAGGAGGTGGAAAAACATGCTTGTCCCGTATCTACCTAAGGCGTTTGCAAGATGCTTTCAGTGATTATATGCTCCTAGCAACCTTCCTTTGCAACTAACCCAAGTGAAATAGTGAAATGTGACATTAATTAGCTTCTGAAGATTAGCTACATGCTAAGCCCTAAATGTTCATGAGGTTCTAACCAGGGGCGGGTTCCTCCCGGTTCGGACTGGATCGCCCGAACCGGTAGCGACCCGCTGGTGACGTCACAGATCCGGTTCGGTTGGTGCCGGTCCGTGGGCGCCGCCATCTTTTTTTGTGAATTTTTTGTGAATTTTTTACAAGGTTTTTCCTGTTCTGCTGCTTGAAAAAGGGCCCTCCCGCCCGTTCCGGGCCCTCCCGCCTGCCCCCGGGTTTATACTGACCTTTATTCCTTCGCTCGAAGCACAGCTGATCAGCTCCTCAGCTGTGTTTCAGGCTGATTGCAGCTACTGAGCATGTGCGGAAGCAAAATTGCGCGAGGGAATGCACACGCGTGAGCTGAGCAAGCACGCGCACGCAAAACGTCGTGATACAAACCGGTGGGGAAGGTAAGTGGAACCCACCCCTGGTTCTAACAGAATTAGAAAATAAGAATTGGAAGGGACCAACCCTCCAAGCAGGAGATACTATATCATTCCAGACAAATAACTGTCCAATCTCCTCTTAAAAACCTCGCCTGATGGAACACCCACAATTTCTGGAAGCAAGCCATGCCACTGATTGTTCTCACTGACAAGACATTTCTCCTTAATTCTAGGTCCTTAATCCCTTTTTGGTAAGTCTCTATCTGTTATTTCTCCTGCTCTCAGGCGCTTTGGAGAATAAGCCAACCCCCTCTTTTCTTTGTCAGCCTCCAAATATTGAAAGATCATGTCACCTCTAGTTCTTCTCTGTTTTAGACATATCCAGTTATTGCAACTTTTCTTTGTATGTTTTAGCCTCCAATCCCCTAGTCATCTTTGTTGCTCTTCTCTGAACTCTTTCTAGAGTCTCAATATCGTTTCTGTATCATGGTGACCAAAACTGGGTACAGTATTCCAAGTGTAGTTTTACCAGTCAGTATATGTAGAGCTAGCATTTCATGTGATGTCTATGCAGATTCTCAGTCATCCAGGTCATGGTTGCCCCAAAAATGCTTTTTCAAGAGGCAACTGGACTTTCTTTGGTTTTCCTTGAAGATGTTTCGCTTCTCATCCAAGAATTTTCTTCAGAACCATCTTCAAGGAAAAACAAAGTGCAGTTGTCTCTTGATAAAGCACCTTTGGGACTTCACATGCTCTTCATACTATCCCACTGTTGATGCAGACTAGGACTGCACTGGCTGTTTCTGCAGCTGCAGCCCACTGCTAGCTCATACTTAGGGTGGCTGTCCACTGGAAGTCCTAGATCCAGTTCACAGTTACTGCTGTTGAGCCAGGGTCAAGGTTAAGTACTTTTTTTAAAACGGAGCGCTATGGGGGCAAAATGTTCACCTGAATGTTAATACTTTCTTTTCCCAATATCCTACGCCAAGGAACTTTTAATATGTGGGAGCATGTGTGGTCAATGCCCTTGGCATTAAACTTACTGAACTGTTTTGCATTAAAAATGATCAATCCAGACAGTGATTTATCCTTTTGAATTGCCTGGGGAAAATGGACCTTGCCCTCCCCTTTAAAAAAGCCCAGACTAAATAGCATCATATAATGTGCCAGGCTGAAGTTAGTAGGCTCTAAAGTGCCCAAGATTTACATTATGTTAAAAGACTTAAATATTTACAGAGACTGAAAGCTATAAAAGTGAAGGTGGAGAGACTCAAGAGAAATTCCATACCTCCGACAGACATGAAATTGGGAGGAAACTGAAAATTGGAAAGGGGAGAATGTAATAGAACAGTGGTTCTCAACCTTCCTAATGCCGCGACCCCCCCGCAACCCCCCCCAGCCAACCTCCCCACGTGGGATGAGGTGACAAAGGGGGCGTGGCACCAGGGGCGAAATGCTCCCGGTTCGGGCTTGCTTGCGGGTCGCCGGACAGCTGATAGCGTCGGAAGAGGTTCTTTTACCCTCTGTGCATGCGCAAAGCGTTCTGCGCATGCGCAGAGGGGAAAAGAACCCAAATGGCGGCGTCCGGGCGGGTGGGCAAAGTCTCCCGCTTCCGTCGCTACCGGCTGTCCAGCGACCCACAGCAACGGCCGAACCAGGAGCATTTCACCCCTGCTGATGGTGGCACCAAGATGGCGGGCTAGCGCGCACGGCGACCCCTGTGAAAGGGTCATTCGACCCCCAAAGGGGTCATGACCCACAGGTTGAGAACCGCTGTAATAGAATAACTAGAGGAAGCCGGGCTGGCTGAATAAAATATAAACAGGAACTCTACATGCAGCATTTTATTCCAACAACTGAAGCCTTTCTAGAGCTCAACCAACCTGCCTCTTGTGCACACCAGTCTCTCTTCCCCAAAATGTTCAAAGGCAGTTCTTAGAGCTCCCAAGCCTGTCCCCTTGACCTGAGAATCTTTTCTCTTTCTAATTATTTCACAGAAGCCTCTTGATCTCTTTGCAAAGCTGTTTGTAAAAGACAGCTTCTTTTTCAGAATAGATTCTACAATCCGGGAAAGAACTAACATTTAAATTGAAAATCTCGGCAGAAATAGCTGTTCACTTACATGGGTAGAGAGAAACGGGGATGCAGCAGTCACCAGAAAGGGAATCTGGGCAGGTAAGAGAGGCAGATTCAGATGCTGCATCTCCAAGCAAGCCCACCTGGACAGGGCTGCCCATTGTCCAAGCCCACTTGGACGCCTCTCAGGTCTCCGCCACCAGCCTTGAGATGCCACTGGGCTCCTCCTAGCAGGGTTCACGCCCTCGGAGGGAGCCCTCCAGCCACGATCCCTCTGAGCCCAGATCCTCTTCCTCCCCTCCAGAACCTGGGAGGACGATCCTCCCCAGCAGCCACAGGAGAACGTGAGAACGGCGGTGCTGGAGGCGCAGCGGTTCCCACGGAGCAGAAAACCTTGCAAGGAAAGGCAAGAAGGGGAGGGGGCGCAACTAGGGAAACTCCACCACGCTCTTTTTCCCTCCCCCAAGGAATCCTTCCTCCCTTCCCGCACCTGGGAATCCCCCCTCCTCCTCCCCACTCGCAGCGTCCTTGCCCACCTGGCTCCCCGCGAAGGGATCTCCGCAGCCCTGGCTTAAAAGCCGTCGGGAGACCAGAACGGGGAGCAGGAGGGACCGGAAACTGGGTTCCCGGCCCCTATTTTTCCCCTTTCCTGCCTCCTCTCTAGGCGCAAAAGAAAAGCTCTCTGCGTTTAACCCCTTCGCTGAAGCCGCTGCGGGGAGAAGGCGACTGGGGCGCCGGCAAGCAATGCCAAAGACAGTCACCCCCAAGGAAAGCCCAAAAGATCAAAAACAAGGATCGAGATTGAAAAAGATAGTTGCATATGCTAACCTGCACCTCTAAATTCAAATTAGGAATTCATCGCTATTAAAGATTAGCGAGAAAGCCCTGTAGATGTGGTTGGACTGCAACACCAACCATCTTTCACCCCGGCATTAGATGGGGCAATTTTCTGAATACAATATCTACCCTTATATGGTATGTCAAGAGGAGTCTGGTAGCATCTTTTCTGACTAACAAATTGCATTAAAATGCATAACTAACTCTTAATGTGCAAAAGTGATATTCCATGCCATCCGATTTTGGCTCTCATAAATTCACACTGCTCTCCTCCCAAAAATATGGAGAATCCCTTGTTCTGAGTAGAAGGATCCATTTCCTGCCTTCCTTCTCCTGTTTTAAGGTTTTTCATCTCTAAAATGAAGCTGCACCCAAAAAACAACTTGATTTCCCCTTTCCACCAACAGAGTTTACATGTTCCCCACAGGGGTGGGTTCTAACTTACCTCGCTTCCGGTTCGCTTCCTCACGCGGCGCATGGGTGCGCCACGCAGGCGCACATGCGCAGTGATGAAAACTCAGCTTCTGCGCAAAAAAACAGCTGCGCATGCACAGAAGCGAAAATCAAGATGGCGGCGCCTACGGTACCGCCAAGAGAGCAGGTTCGAGGGCGTGGCCAGCCGGCCATCGCTCCCGGTTTGGCGAGCAGGGGGAAATTCCTGCTATCGGTTCTATAGAACCGGTCCGAACCGGGAGGAACCCACCTCTGGTTCCCCAAGGATAAAAGGAGCCATAAGACAGCACAACAATGCTGTAGATCACAGTAACTGAGGGAATTTCATGCAACCTCCTTTTGTAACTGCTATCAGCATTTGCAGTAATTTTCAGAGATTTCAAATGGAGAGGGATCATGAAAATCAAGGGGAGGTCACAAGGTACATTGTTTCCCTCTTGTTTGATTGGCAGCAACATATTTAACTTTTTAGTGCTGAGAGAGGTTTCAAGCGGCTGTTACTTATTTTCACCTTTATTTGGTTGCTAATTGCACTGAAGCTCCCTATTGTTTATAGTTTGGACTTTGGAGTGTCACAAAGACAAGCTTTGGGAGAAGCACCCTGCTCTCAAGAATTTCTGTTGACAGCTTGCTCATAAGTTTGGAATTCTTAACTGTTGCAAAATATGGCTTTAATGGAAAAGTAATAGTATTGTGCAAACGTTTTAAGCCATCATTAGATTTGTTGTTTTAGCAAAGTTTTAATGACCATCCATAATTATTTTTCCATCTTTATATTAAGATTCAGACAGGAAATATAAGAAATATGTATATAAAATGTAAACAAACACAAATCACAGAATAAAATGGCTTTTTCAGGGAATAGTCAGCATTTAGTGTGAACTAACTTGGCTCTACGCACATCTGGAACTCTTTTGGGGAGGCTGTCCTGAAGTTTTCCGTGGTTATCTTCTGGTATATTATACTAAGCTTCTTTCAGCACATCTCAGAGTTGTTCTTTAGATTTAGGTTGTCTTATTTCTTTCTCTATCCAGCTATCCCATACAGTGTTCATAATATTTAGAAATTAACTCTGTTGAAGCCAGTCCATTACTGTGTTTTATCAGATTTTTTTCTCACTAAATATCATTTCACTGCAGGAGCAGTGTGCTTGGGACCGTTATCATGCTGAAAAATAAACCCATTCCCAATCAGGCACTTCCCAGAAGGTATGGCACCATAAATTAAAACCTGTCTGTACTTTTCAGTGTTCATGATCCCATCAATATTGCTAACACCACTTGCAGAAATGTAGCTCCAAACCAGGACAGATGCTCCACCATGTTTCTCTGAAGGCTACAACACTCATTTATCTATCGCTCTCCAACTCTTCTCACATATTGTTGACAATTGTATCCAATATTTCAATCTTGGATTCATCATTCCATAACATTCTTTTTTTTTCTTGTAGAAATTTCCTTTATTTATTTAAATTTTTATTAAACGTTTTTGTTAAAAAAGATTTTTACAATCTACTTATTTGACAATTATCCCATATTCATTTACATCCATTTCACATTCGTTTGTCCCTCTTTTCAATTTACATTTAGATAAACTTATGATATATACATATAATATAAACATATGAACATATAAATCAGTCCTTACATAATTTTCTCTTTATGTTATACAATAGTATTTTCCTTACTAATATATCAATTTTACAATAGTACTATTTTAATACAGGGATATTTCATTTTTACTGTTACTTAGTGCCTTTTCTTGCTTCTATACCATCTTAAAAATCATCGTTCCTAACCTATAGATCTATTGTTTAACCATTTATACCAGTCATCCCATATCTTATAATATTCTGATTCTTCTTCATCATTCATTTCTTTAGTAAGCCTATCCATCTCTGCACACTCTAAGATTTTTTTGATCACACAGTCCTCTGTTGGTATATTATTGTTCTTCCAATTCTGTGCGAATATTATTTTTGCTGCTATGATGCCAATAACATTCTTTTTTTACTGATCCTTAGTTCAGTTTTTGTGAGGTTTAGCATATCTTAGGCTTTTCATCCTGTTCCCCTTCTGCAAAAGTGGTGTCTGGGCTGCTACTCATCCACAAAGACCATTCCTGATAGGGCTTCTTCAGACTGTAGAAGGATCAACTTGGCATCCCAATTAAGCTGCCAGATGCTGAGCCAGGTCCTTAGTGAATTTCCACATCAGAATTTGAAAGTTTCCTTGGCCTTCCAATTAACGGCTTGCCTCCAGAAGTTGTGGGGGCTCCATCAATGAAGGTTTTTAAGAGGAGACTGGAGAGCCATTGGTCCGGAATGGTACAGGGTCTCCTGCTTGGAGAGTTAGTTCCTTCCAACTCTTATTCTGTAAGAACTTCGTGAACTTTTAGGGCTCAGCACGTAGCTAATCTTGACAAGGTAAGTGGTGTCAGATTTCACTATTTTACTTGGCTCAGTTGGAATGATAAGTTGCTAGGAGTCAAAAAAAAAAAAAGACTTGATAGAATGTAACCAGTGAAAACATCTTGCAAACGCCTTAGGCAGAGACAGGACAAGCCTGTTTTTCGGCCTCCTATCACGAGATGGCGGTCAAATGAGCAGCGTCTGTGACTAGAAAGCCAACAATATAATAGTGGCATCTGGTGGAGCTAAAAGGAGTTAAAACATCAAGTACTGCATTGCTAGAAAGGATGGGGGAGGAGAAGCAGAAGAAGGGAACGTCTGGCTCACTCATGGGAGGAATATGGTGTGCAGAGTGGCTCTTGTGCACTTCTAAGGGAAGAGCAGCAACTGGAAGGTGAGTTAAGGACAAGTCGGAGGAGTGAAAAGAGCATTTTTTCAGGGTCTCCTCCTTGTGTAGGGTGTTGGACTAGAAGACCTTCAAGGTCCTGCCAACTTTATTATTCTGTGAGGCTGGGAGCAAGTAGGGCTGTTTGATTTCTTCCACGGCATGGAAGCAACAGGGTGAAACAAGTCAGCTGCTGCTACATGTTCCTTTCCCTCCCCAAATTTAAGTTCACTGGCGCTGCATGCTTTGAAACTGGTGACGTACACCTGATCAACAAATTTGTGGCCATCGCAGCACTTCTTCAGTGACCACACATCAGCAGTTCCTCTGGTTTTGAAGGTGCAGGAAAAGGAGTTGCACCAATTTGCATTCTACCAACATTTATGATGGTTGCAGCATCCCATAATCATGAATCCCATTTGTGACCTTCCCAGCTAGCTTTTGACAAGCAAAATAAATGGGTGTACCGGCAGGAAATTGCAAGTCATAGTGATGTGAAATTGCCTTTAACAACCCACAGGGATTTGCTTAACAATGGCAGAGGAACAGATGTAAGTTGGCACTGTCATGTGACATCATGCTTAATGATTGGGCTGCTTAGTGACAATGACAGTAAAAAATGACAGTATTTTCTGCCCTTATTTGGAGCTGAGGACGTCCATGAGCAAAACTGGTGCTTCAAATCTTGCTGAAGCTTTAGGTATCATTTCATCAATTAAAGCCCCACATCTCTAAAGTTAGCTCAGATGTTTTGACTGTAACCATTTTAGGAAATTTTTCAGGCTGAAACACATGAATTTTCTCCGTATATACCAGTGATGGCGAACCTTTTTTGCAATCATTAATCCAGTGGTGAAATCCCCATTCCCTGCCCACTCCAGGGCAAGGATATTGCAAAATCTCCATTCCCACCCCACTCCAGGGGAAGGATATTGCAAAATCTCCATTCCCACCCCACTCCAGGGGAAGGATATTGCAAAATCTCCATTCCCACCCCACTCCAGGGGAAGGATACTGCAAAATCTCCATTCCCACCCCACTCCAGGGCAAGGATATTGCAAAATCTCCATTCCATCCCCACTCCAGGGGAAGGATACTGCAAAATACCCATTCCCTCGCCACTCCAGGGGAAGGATACTGCAAAATCCCCATTCACTCC
>QLTV01001138.1:126041-141403 GCA_003457575.1 Thermophis baileyi
CAGAGTGGAAGCAGAGAAGCAACTAGAATATAGAAAACCACAGTTGGATGTGACCTTGGCGATCCTGTAGTCCAACCCCCTGCTCAAGCATGAGAACTTAGACCATTTCAGACAAATGGCTGTCCAGTATCTTCTTCAAAGCCGCCAGTGAGGAGCACCCACAACTGGGGAAGGCACGCCGTTCCACTGGTCGCTGTCAGGACATTTCTTCTTGTTTCTAGGATGCTTCTCTCCTTCGTTGGTTTCCATCCATTACTTCTTGTCTTGCCTTCTGGTGCTTTGGAGGATAAGTTAATCTTCTCTTCTTAGTGGCAGCACCTCAAGTATGGGAACATGTCACCTCTAATCCTCCTTTTCACCAGACTAGACCTACCCAATTCCTACAACTGTTCTTCATATGTTTTCGCCTCAAGCCCCCAGTCATGTTTGTTGCTCTTTCATTTCATCACTTCAAATGAACCTTCCTGTTCGTAAGTATTAAGTCCAGTATAGCTGTCCCTCTAATTATCTCCTCTATCTTTTGCACGAAACTGGACAGCCATTTATCCAAATGGTATGGGTTCTCCTGACTAAGCAGGGAATTGGTCTAGATCTAGAAGATCTCCAAGATCCCTTCCAACTCTGTTGTTCTGTTATGAGAGTTTGAAAGTTGGGCTTAAGGCGCTCATTCAACCCCATTGGATCACTTCATGGCCTCCCCTCCTAGCTCACAGGACCATTTTAAGAACAACACTGAAAGAAACCAACATTATGAGGCGCAGTGGTTAGAGTGCAGTACTGCAGGTTACTTCTTGTTTTTTTTCTAGTTTTTTTAAAAAAATAGCTTTGAGAACCTTTGGGATGTTCAGTTGTATAGGTAGTCCTCACTTACCATTTGTTCCCTGAGCCTTCACAGTTACAATGGCACTGTAAAGGCAGGTATACATCTGGTCCACAAATTAGTGCTCATTGTAGCACTTGTTTGTATCCATTCAATATGGCAGCGCATGTATATGTAGCAGATCAACGCTCCAGAGACCGGTATCTTTTAATTAATTTATTGTTTGTGTATTTTTTAGTGAGTTCTCTGCATGTTCAGGCACAAGTAGTTTACAGCCGACAAGAGTTATTAATTATTGGCAGAGAAGGCTGCATTTTTGAACCAGGAGTCTCAAGTTACAACATTCCAGTTGAGCTGGTTAGATTGACGCAGTGGATTAATCTCACTGCTAGAGAGCAAAGGAAACGGATGAGACGAAGAAAACGCAGGCAGAAACGAGGCTGTAGAGCTGGACTATGTGTAAGGTTAGGAAAAAATCGTCACAAGCCTGCACTGCCAAGTCTTTTTCTTTAAAATGTTAGATCTGTCTTTAATAAGATTGAGGAGCTGGAACTTACTATCTCTCTGCAGAAAAACATCCGGGACTGCTGTGTTATGGTCTTTACAGAGACGTGGCTTGACCCTACCATTCCAGGGGAGGACGCTCAGTTTATGGAGTGGATAGAACCATTGTCTCCGGGAAGAGCAGAGGAGGGGGGCTTTGTGTTTACATAAATAACAACTGGAGCACAAATGTTAAAATAATGGATACTCACTGTTCTCCTGATCTGGAGTATTTGGCAGTGAAATGCCGTCCCTTTTATCTGATTCGTGAGTTTAACATTGTAATAATAACTGCAGTATATATACCTCCTGATGCTAATGCGATCACAGCCATGAGTCACCTGTTAACTGCTATTAGCAAACAGCAACAGGCCTACCTGGATGGAGTGCTGGTGGCTGCAGGTGATTTCAATCAAGCCAATTTAAAGACTGTCCTTCCTAAGTTCTGTCAGTACATAGACTGTCCCACTAGAGGGAAAAATACCTTGGATCAAGTATATAGTAACATCATGCATGGATACAGGACTATGCCTTTACCCCACCTGGGACAGTCAGATCATATATCTTTGTTCTTGATTCCATCATACAGAACTTTTGTCAACAGAATTAGACCATCGATTAGAGCAGGGGTCGGCAACCTTAAAAACTCAAAGAGCCATTTGGACCCGTTTCCCAGAGAAAACAAAACACCAGGAGCCACAAAACCTGGGTGGGCATGGCCAACTCGACGTCACTCCCACCGAGTCACATGACACCCCCCCTCCAGCTATGCCTACCCAGGTTTTCTGGGTCTGTTTTCTATGAGAAAAAGGTATCTCTCTCTCTCTCTTTCCTCTTTCTCTCTCTCTCCATCTCTTTTTCTCCCTCTCATCTTTCTCTCTCTTTTTCCCTCTCCCCATCTCCCGTCTTCTACCACATAGCTCTCAGCAACCGGTAAGATCCCACAGGGTTGGTCTCCTCCGGGTCCCGTCAGCTAAACAGTGCCGGCTGGTGGGCCCATGGGGGAGGGCCTTCTCTGTGGCTGCCCCGGCCCTCTGGAACCAGTTACCTCCTGAGATCCAGACTACCCCCACCCTGTTGGCCTTCCGGAAAGTGGTGAAGACCTGGCTTTTCCGGCAGGCTTGGGGCCATTGATCTCGCTATTAAAATCTGGTGAGATCCGGCCAAAAAAGGTGTGTATGGGTTTTTTAATTGTTGTCATTTTTAAATTGTTTTTTGTATAATGTATCTTTTTAATACGTTTTTAATATTTTAATAAGTTTTTTTTGTGTGTGTGTGTTTCTGCTGTAAGCCGCCCAGAGTCCCTCGGGAGTTGGGCGGCGTAGAAATCTATCTATAAATAAATAAATAAATTCCATCTCTCTCTCCCTCTCCCTCCCTCATCTCTTTCTCCCTCTCTCTGCCCTTCTCTGTGTGTGCTGAGTAACGATTGTCATCCCTGGCTTCTCTTTGGGTGACCCTCCTCGCGACTCCCTGACTGGCTGTGGCGCGGGGAGACCCTCCTCAAGGCGCACACGGAGGGTGGGCGGCTGCTCGCTTTAGGAGGGTCTTTGGACTCGGCTTCTCTCCTGCCCTAAGGATCCGGCCATTGCCTTGCTGTGTCCCATCCCCCCCCGCCCCGCAGCTCTTCGGCCAAGCGGGGAGGGCGTGACCTCCAGCCTGAAGCGGCAGGAAGCGAAGGCTGCCTTACGCGCAAATGTGGCATGAAGGCAGCTACAGGGCTGCTTCTCTCCTGCCTTAAGGATCTGGCTATCGCTTTGCCGAGCCCCACCACATGAGAGGAGAAGGATGGGGAGGAGGGTCGCCGGAGCGAAGGCAGCCTTCGCTTTCTGCCACTTCGGACTGGAGCTTACGCCCACCCCGCTCGGCTGAAGAGCTGCGGGGGGGAGGAACAGGACGGGACATGGCAAGGCAAAGGCCAGATCCTTAGGGCAGGAGAGAAGCTGCGTCCAAAGACCCTCCTTAAGCGAGCAGCCGCCTGCCTCCGAGCGCGCCTTTGCTGAGCTTGGCGCTCGCTTGAGGGTCTCCCCGCGCATGCGCACACTCCTGGCCCCACCACAGCCAGCCAGGGAGTCGCGAGAGGGGGAGGAGGGTCGCCCGAAGGGAAGCCTTGGCCGGGGGTGGCTATGTTCCTCAACCAGTGCCAGAGAATCAGCTCCGTCCGCTTCTCCTTTCATGCCGTCGCCCTTACCTTCTCAGGCCAGGTGAGGGAGGGGAGGGTGAGGCCAGCCAGTGATGAGACAGGGAGCCACAGCAGGGGCCCAAAGAGCCGCATGCAGCTCCAGAGCCACGAGTTGCCGACTCCTGGATTAGAGAAATACAAGTGTGGCCAGTGGGTGCATCGGAGCAACTTCAAGATTGCTTTGGGAGCACTGATTGGGCACTGTTTGAGGAGGATAATATTGATAGTTACACTTCAACAGTACTGTTTTATATCAAAAGCTGCATTGATGTTGTCACTACCACCAGACAAGTATGGGTGTTCTTTAACAACAAGCCCTGGATAAATAGAGAAGTGTGTCTTTTATTAAGAGCTAGAGAATGGAAAATGCTGTTTTCCATTCTGGTGATGCGCTATAGTATAACGAGGCAAGAGCTAAATTGAAAAAGGGTGTCAGGGATGCTAAAGCTATGTACAGACGGAGGATTGAACATCTTTTTGAGAACTCGGACTCTTGTCGGGTATGGCAAGGCCTGCGACAAATCACGGGGCAGAGCAATAAAAATAGTTTGTCTAGCAGTAGTGACTCTTTGGCTGAGCAGTTAAATCAATTCTTCAGCCGTTTTGAGGTGGAATCTGGAACGACCGTCATTCCAGCATTCACCACTGATAGTACACCATTAACATCTACCATCGATAGACAACCACTTCTACTGCAGATCTCTGATGTGAGACGCGCTTTCCAGAATGTTAATATCCGGAAGGCAGCCGGGCCTGATGGAATCATGGGATGAGTTGTTAGGGACTGCACTGCAGAGCTAGCTGGAGTGTTCACGGATATTTTCAATCTATCCCTGTCACAGTGCTCTATCGCTACCTGCCTGAAGACATCCATTATAGTGCCAGTCCCTAAGCAGACAGTAGTGGTATCTCTTAATGATTATAGACCAGTAGCTTTGACATCTGTTGTCATGAAATGTTTTGAGAGACTGGTGTTGAACTATATTAAGGCTAGTCTTCCATCTACTTTGGACCCATACCAATTTGCGTATAGGAGTAATAGATCAACTGACAATGCTATGTCTATTGTTGTCCATACTGTATTGAATCATTTGGAACAACAGGGAACATATGTAAGGCTGTTATTTGTGGATTATAGCTCTGCCTTTAACACCATTCTACCCAATAGGTTGTTTCTTAAAATGTCCAATTTGGGTATAAATCAGAGGATTAGTTTGTGGATAAAGGATTTTCTGACAGATAGGCCACAGTCAGTAAGGATGGGATCTCACTATTCTTCTACTCTGATACTAAGCACAGGAACCCTTCAGGGTTGTGTGCTAAGCCCTTTCCTTTATTCCTTGTATACACATGACTCCACCCCATTGTATAACACCAACACAATTATTAAATTTGCGGATGACACGACAGTGGTGGGGCTCATTAATAAGAACAATGAGTCTGCTTATAGAAAGGAAGTACAAGGGCTGACATTGTGGTGTAAAGAAAATAATCTTACACTTAACATCAAAAAAACTAAAGAATTGACTTCAGGAGGAAGAGAGATGAACATTTACCATTGTACATAAATGGCGAGGAGGTGGAGAGGCTTGGTAGTTTTAAATTTCTGGGCATTTATATCTCGGAGGACCTCTCATGGACTATGAATGTTAGCATGCTTGTGAAGAAGGCACAGAAGAGGCTGTACTTCCTGAGAATGCTCAGGAAGATAAATCTATCTCAGCATCTACTTCTGTCCTACTATCGCAGCACTATTGAGAGTGTCCTGACATACGGCATTTTTGCATGGTATGGGAGCAGCTCTGTAGCAGACAAAAAAGCTCTACAGAGAATCATTAAAATTGCCCAGAATATCATCGGGCTCCAGCTACCAGCCCTGGACGACATCTTCGCATCTCGCTGTTTGAGGAAGTTGCACAACATTCTCAGAGACTCTACCCATCCTGCTTACAATCTTTTTGGACTGTTGCCTTCTGGCAGAAGATACAGAACAATTAAAACTCGGACCACACGTTTTCTGAATAGTTTTTATCCCAGAGCTATAATTGCACTTAACAATGAACTAAAGGGCCACCATCAGTGAGCTGTTGGACAGCATTACTTGGTCTGTTGTGTGGATGTCTTTTTGGGGTGTTTTAGGGGCAGGGAATTTGTGGTGGGTGGGGGGGTGCTTGGGGATTGTTATGTGTGTTGGGCCTGGTCTTTGGGTGTTATGTGAATTTCGTTGTATGGGTATACTGTGTATATACATACAATGACAATAAAATTATTATTGTTGTTGTTGAGTGACCTGAACAAGTCAGCAGTTCCTATGGTTATGAAGGTGCAAGAAAAGGAGTTGCAACAATTTGGGTTCTGCCAACCAGTGCACATTTATGATGGTTTCAGCATCCCACACTCGGGATCCCCATTTGTGACCTTCCCAGCTAGATTCTTGTCAAGCAAAATCAGTGGGGATGCCAGCAGGAAGTTGCAAGCCACAGTCAGGTGAAATTGCCTTTAAAAACCCACAGTGATTCACTTAACAACTGCAGAGGAACAGATGTAAGTTGGCACTGTCATGTGATATCATGCTTCCTGATCAGGCTGCTTAGTGACACAGATGCCAGTCCCAAATGCAGTCAGTAAGTGAGGACTACTTCAATAGGAATGTCACCAGAGAGGTTGTGGACAGTATTTTCTGCCCTTACTTGGAACTGAGGACTTCCATGGGAAAACTGGTTCTTCAAATCTTGCAGAGTCTTTAGGCATCATTTTATCAATTAAAGCCCCCACATCTCTAAAATGAGCACAGAAGGTTTGACTGTAACCATTTTGGGTTTGGGGACAGCTTTCAGGCTGAAAACACATGGATTTTCCACATATATACCGTGTTTCCCCAAAAATAAGACCGGGTCTTATTTTCTTTTGACCCCCCGAAATAAGCACTTGGCCTTATTTTCGGGGAGGTCTTAATTTTTTTGAGGTGCAGGAGGCGGCGAGCGCGATCACCTCATAGCTGCTCGGCACCTTAACCGCAGATCAGCTGATCCAGCGAGGACTGGAAGTTCTGTCTCTCCGGCACCTGGAGGTGTTTCTGGCACACTCTTGCCAGCCCTTAGCCCTGTCAAACTGGGACTGGGGGGTGGGGGACCGGCGCCAGAGCTCTGAGCAGTGGCTGGTGCGGGCTCTGTTTGCGCAGCCATGAAGTGGGGTCGGCGTGGGCAGTTCTTGCCCGCAGCATTGCCAGCCAGAATCGGGTCAGAGCCGCTGCCGCTGCCGGCTGAGATCAGCAGGCCAGATTCGGTGAGCCGGACGCACTGCCGCTACCCAGGAGAGCCCATTTCTCACGTTCTTCTCCTCCCGGGTGGCGGCGGCACATTCAGCTCACCGAATCTGGCCTGCTGATCTCGGCCTGCGAGGGGGGGAGAGAGAGGGGGGGGATGAATGAGCGACTGAGTGTGTGCCTGTCAGTTGGCTTCCAGTGCCAGAGAGGGTGGGGAAGGGAAGCAACCAGGCTGCTGTTGCCTTTCATTGGGGCACGTGGAGCGAGATGGGGCTCCTCTTATCGTCTCTTCCCCCCCCCTTGCCAGGCATGGCAGGGCTTCCTGCCCCTCGCTTAGCCACCTGCCACCTTTATCGAGGGGGGTGGCAGGTAGGAGGGGAGGAGACACATGGGGCGAGACAGGGCTCCTCTTGCCATCTCTTCTCCTGTGCGCTGCTACGAGAGTCCAAGCAATGGGGTTAATCTCGGTCAGATGATCAGGGACTGAGTTATTCATAGATTAAAGCACACCCTCTGTGCACCGCTGGTGAAAACCCGCCAGTTTCAAAACTCAGTCAGTGAGAGGGACACGCTTTAATTCAGCTCCCATTTTTAATTGTTTTCCTATTGCTTGGACTCTCTTCATTTTAATTTCAGGTTTGTATTTTAACAACTGGGGTGTTCTGGTTAGTCGGTACACTGACAAGAACCACCCCCCCTCCTCATTTTCGTTTATGTGGCTATGGAGTTCCTGCCCCAAGGGGCCATACTCTTTGTCGTTCCTTTATTATTGCTGCCTGTCTGGGGTCCCTGCCCCGCGGGGCTATACCCCCTTCTGTGCTGCTTGTTTGGAGTCACTGCCTCGTGGGGCTATACTCCTGTAAGGCACATTCCTCCTGGGCGCTCCAGTGATGAGGGCTATTTCCTGGGGCCGTTGTAACAGCCACATGGTGTAGGGAATCCCCTGGCTTACCGGGGATCGCCCCTTCGGCTGGCCTTTTTTCTCAGTGGAGCAGTGATTGTTTTTCTTTCATCGTCTCGAAGCTGGAGCCGTTTCAAATGCTGGCTGAAGCTGCTTCTCCTTTCTCGTGCTGATTTGCCTGTTGCTGGGCAGATCGCTGCCCTCTTCTGGTGAGAGACGGCCATTGCAGCTTCTGGCATGGTTTCATCGGAGCCGGCGGCCATTTTGTTTGGCCATTATTTGAGTATGTGATCCACCTAGTGCCGGAAGCCATTTTGAGGGTTCCTGAGTTCCGGTGGCCATTTTGTTTGCCGGAAAAATGCTTCGTGGTGTTTTTGGCTGCTTGCTTTCTTCGAGTGCTGATATTTCTGAGCTCTGGTGCAATTCATCGTACCTGATTTGAGCAGCTTATTTCAAGAAGCCACTTTGTAGAGGCTGGATGAGTGATACGACCTCCAGCCATTTAGGGAGGCCTCCCTTCCTTCACCTGGTCTTCTTGGAGTCCCTGCCCCAGCTATACTCAGACCCAGACCTCGTGGCTCACTTATCACGTTACTTCCAACCCTTACAATGACAGATAAGCCCAGGGAAGTTGCTAAAAAAACAGTCATCCAGCACTTCTGCCCCAAAGAAGGCTTCTTCTAAGAGCCATTCTTCTAAAAGCAGGTCTCAATCTGCTGAATCATCTACCTCTGTGGCATCAATGAAGGACGCAGAGCGCAGACTCAGGGCTTTAGAGAAGCAGTTTGAGAAGGCCCAAAAACAGGCCTCAATGTCTCTGCCTCTGCAGACATCTCCTCAGCCTTTGGCCCAACAGCAGCTTCAGGTTACTCAACCATCTCTGCTTTTACAATCTGATTTAACTGGTAATCTGCAACTGGCCACAGTCCCGGATCCTGTGGCAGATTGGTCCCCAGAACACCAACCAGAGGCTCAGGCTACGCATGCTGGGGGTTCTTCTGCTCAAGTTTGCCAGGCCAGTGGCACCATTGCTTCAGCGACTACCCCGGCCTCCAGCAGGGCCACTCCTGCAGCAACCTTCACCCCCACTGCGGCAGGGCTCCGCCAGGGGGTGGATGCATGGCAACAGCTCCCTCCAGCATTGCAAGATATGATTGCTAATGCCTATTCCCAGGGCATTGCAATGGGCATCCAGCAGAACTCGGCCTATCTCACTGTTCCAGTCCCTCTGCAGGGTGCCTGGTCTCAAGCTGCTGATGACATCCTTGCATGGCGAAGCATCGTTGCACGGTGAAGGAAGTGTTCTTGATGGGGAGTTTTCTGATGATGATGGTATCGTCCCGGAGCAACCGGTATTTACGGATCTCTTTAAGCTGTCTCTATTTAAGACCTTATTACGCAAGGCCAAGCTCACTGCCAATCTGGGCGTCGCTGCCCAGTCTACTGAGCAATCTGTGGGTATTGACCCCGCGGCTGGACTCTTCTCCAAGCCAGAAAGACAGACCGAGTTTTTGCCTTCCTCCAAGTTGTTCATCAAGACAATCAAGAGGGCCTGGGGACAGCCGGCCACCGCACCTGGCCCTACCTCGATGGAGCGTCGGTTCTATGGATTTGGTCCGGAGATTGATGAAATCCTGCAACTTCCGATGGTGGACTCTCCCATCATGAATTTGGTGTCTTCAGCTGTGATGCCATCTGAGGTAGCAGAAGGCCTTAAGCCCGATGACCGTAAGGCTGAATCCATCCTGCGGAAGTCTCACCAAGTGGCGGCTTGGTCTGTCAGGGCGGCTACAGCTGCGTCCTTCTTTAACCGCACATCCATCATGTGGATTAGGGAGATACAGTCACACCTCAGAGCCGAGGACACCCGTCTATGCCAAGATTTAACTAAATTGTTTAGTTATCTCCACTGATGCAACACTCAATGCGGCCAAGTTCGTTTCCCGTGCTATGGGGGCGAATGTCACATCTCGTAGGATGCTATGGCTGCACAATTGGTCGGCGGACACACGTTCGAAATGGCGTCTCGCAGCTGCTCCCTTCTCTGGCACACTACTCTTTGGCAAATCACTAAACACTGTCTTCGTGGAGAATAGGGACAAGCGCAAAGTGCTTCCCAGGGTTGACAGGAGGGCTGACCGACACTCCATTCCATTCTTCAGACATCAGCCCTTTCGGCCTGAATCTTCCTTTGGGGGTCCCCAACCCCAGAGGTCGTACTACCAGGGGTCCGACCGTCAAGACTGTTCCGGCACCAGGGACAGGGGCGTCCCTTTTCCCAGAACAGACGTCCCTTCAGGGACTCTGGATCTAGGGGATTCAGGAGGTCCAAATACTCCTTATTAGAGCTTCCCATCGGGGGCAGGCTCCAGTATTTCGCCACCCAATGGAAAACAGCGTCTTCAGACGCATGGGCCATACAGACCATCCACCTTGGCCTCAGAATCGAATTTGTCACCCGACCTCCCACCAGATTTGTCCGCTGCTCCGTTCCGCACGACGTCACCAAATGAGTGTTGATGGACGCAGAGATCCACCATCTTCTACAGATAGCGTCCATAGAGAGGGTGCCCCCGGGTCAAGAGAGACTAGGATTTTATTCCATTCTCTTCCTGGTACCGAAGACCTCGGGGGGCTGGCGAGCCATTCTCAGCTTGAAGCAGCTCAATGTTTTCGTCGCATACAAATGCTTCAAGATGCACTCCCTAAAGTCCATCCTGGGGTGCATCAGATGTCGAGATTGACTCACCTCCGTCAACCTCAAGGAAGCATATCTCCATGTTCCAGTATGTCCATCCCACCGGAGATTTCTGAGATTTTGTTACAAGGGGGGCCACTTTCAATACCAGGCCCTTCCGTTTGGCCTTTCTTCGGCCCCCAGAGTCTTCACCAAGCTACTGGATTTGGTGCTGGCATCTCTTCGGGCTCGTCCATTACGTCTCCAAGGTTATTTGGACGACATAATTATACAATCGACGTTGCCCCAACGGGCATACGATGACCTCCGCCATACGATCCAGGCGTTGCAGGCTCACGGCTTCTCGGTGAACTTTGCCAAAAGTCACTTGACACCGACTACCTCTTTGCTGCACCTCGGGGCCGTCATCGACACCATGACGTGCAAGGTGTTCCTTTCTCCCGAACGCCGGGACAGCATCGTCTCCCTCATTGCGACGGTTTGAGAGCTACGTCAGGTCCTGGTGTTGCTACTTTCCAAGCTCCTCGGCAAGCTTATTTCATGCATTGGAATAGTTCCCTGGGCTCGTTTACATGCTCGGCCGCTCCAGTGGAGTCTCCTGCCATTCCAGCATCCTGGAACCAGCCATTCCAACACCGTTGTCTTGGTGTCGCCCATCATCCTTCGCTCCCTGGCCTGGTGGTCCTTTCCGGCTCTACTGAAGGGTTGTTCCTTCCTGGAACCCACCAGAGTGACTGTTACAACCGATGCTAGCCTAAAATTCGGGTGGGGAGTGCACACGGGGTGTCTCCTGGCCCAGGGCCGTTGGACTCCGGCGGACCTAGCCAATGCCAACATCAACTTGCTGGAACTGCGGGCAGTGGCCCTGGCCCTCCAGCATTTCGAATCCACTCTCCTGAATTGTCACATTCTAGTCCTCACAGACAATGTTGCTGCCCGCTCCCACATCAATCGGCAGGGGGGCACGAGGTCGAGACGCCTCATGCACGAAACAGCGAGCCTTGGTTGCTGGGCGGAGTCTCATGTTCTGTCTCTTACAGCGGAACACATCTCCAGGGTCCACAACCAGCAGGCGGACTGGCTGAGACACGGTGGACCCGGCGGAATGGCGCCTTCACCCCAAGCTGTTCCAGGATCTGTGCATGAGGTTTGGCCATCCACAAGTGGGCAAATAACTCCCACCAACATGCAGTTGCCGAGGTTTTACTCCAGGTTCCCAGTTCCAGGGGCAGAGGGGGTCAATGCCTTACGCAGTCCCTGGCCTCCGGGGCTGCTATATGCGTTTCTACCCCTTCCCCTCATTCCACGTGTAATCCGGAAGTTGATGGCGGAGAACACAGACATCCACCTTGTCGCGCCCCATTGGCCCCGTCGCCCTTGGTTTGCGGACCTGGTGGAACTCTCGGTGTCTCCCCCGTGGAGGATTCCGGTCAACAGTCAACAAGTCAACAGTCTTGTATTCTTTAGCAAAGTCCATTCTCTCATCCATGATAATGCCGCTGCATGATAATATAGTTCCCAATTCGGTAATCCAAATCCACCTCTAAACTTGCAATTTATACTCTTCTCTTAATTTTCATCCCTTTTATATCTTTACTCGGTCTTATACTTCTATTCAATACCTCCAAAGTCAGAACAAATAATAGTGGGGATAAAGGGCATCCTTGTCTTGTTCCTTTCATAATATTCACCTTTTCTGTCATATCTCCATTCACCATTACTTTTGCTGATTGCTTCCGGTAAACTGTTTTAATTACATTTGTAAACCTCTCACCAAAATCCATATTCTGAAGTTGCATTATCATAAATTGCCAATTCACATTATCAAATGCCTAAGAACATCAATGCCACTTGTTTTTCGGGATGTACCTCATAGTATTCTAGTGTATTCAAAATTGTCCGCATATTATCTTTAATCTGCCTTTTAGGTAAAAAGCCATTTTGGTCTGAACGAATAAATTCATTTAAAAACTTTTTTAGTCTTTCTGCCATTATTGATGCAAAAATTTTATAGTCTGCATTCAAGAGCGAGATTGGTTTGTAATTCTTAATTTTCTGTAAATCAGTATCCTCTTTCGGAATTAAAGTTATAAATGCCTCCGACCATAAGTCCGGTATCTTTGCGTCTATTAGAAGTTCATTATAAAGCTCCAACATTACTATTCCTAATGTTTCCTCCAATGTCTTGTATACCTCTGCTGGTAATCCATCCAGTCCCGGTGTTTTGCCATTTTTCTGTCTTTTAATTGCTTCTGTTAATTCCATCATTGTTATTTTTTCCTCTAGTAAATTTTTAAATTTCTCAGGTATTTTAGGTAATTCCACTTCTTCCAAATATTGTTTTATATTCTCTTCAGTAACCATTCGTTTCTTATATAAGTCCTCATAATACGCCCATGCAATCTTTTTCTTTTCCTCATTTCGATATTGTAAATTCCCCTCGGCATCTTCCAAATGTTTAATCCATTTTTTTTTCCTTTTCCTTCTTCATTTTGTATGCTAACCATCTTCCTGGTTTATTTGCTTGCTCAAAAAAAGTCTGTTTAGTCATTTTTATTTTCCTTGTCACCTCTTTATTTTCCAACAAGTTCATTTTATGTTTCTTCAATTCCACTGTGTTTTTAATCTTTTTGTTTTGCGTACCTTTCTGGAGCTCTTTTTCCAACTTCTTATACTCTTCCTCTAGTTTTTTCTTAGTTTGTCTTTTCTGTTTATTTATTTTGCTCAAATATGTCATAGCCAATCCTCGGATATATGCTTTCGCTGTGTCCCATACAATTTGAAGTGAAATATCACTCTTTTTGTTTTCTTTAAAGAAAAACATCATTTCTTTTTCCATAAATTGTTGAAATTCCTTTTCTTTCAGTACCTCTTGGTTTAACATCCATCTCATTTTTTCCTTTGCCCTTTCCAAATAGTTATAATCGGATTATGGTCTGCCCACATACTTGTTTCAATATTTATACTAGGTATATTTGCTAATAAATCTATTGACATCCACATCATATCTATTCTCGACCAGGACATATGTCTAGTAGAGTATTTGTTAGGAACTTTACCCTCCAAGCATCTAATATATTTAGTTTATCTGTCATAGTAAAAAACGATTTTGGAAGTGTTTTTCTTAGTTTCTTATTCTTTTTTGTCATTTTATAGTCCAAGTCTACCTCTACAATAGCATTAAAATCTCCCATCATACAGATATTTTCATATTCCAATTCCACTATTTTTCTATGTAATTTCGTATAGAACTTATCTTGACATTCATTTGGTGCATAAATTGCCACTAAAAGTATTTTTTTACCATTATTATTTCAACCATCAAAATCCTACCTTCTTCATCCGAATATATACATTTTGCACTCATTTTTTTCTGTATATATAATACAACTCCTCTCTTACTTTCATCTGCTAATGCCGAATATAATTCTCCCAATCTTGCACATTCTAGTAATTTCTTATGTTGTCGCCTAATATGAACTTCTTGTAGACATATTATGTCCATTTTTAATTTCCCCAATTTATTAAGTGTTCTTTTCCTTTTTATGGCCGAATTCAATCCATTTATATTTATCGAAATCATCTTAATCTCTTCTTCCATGATCATTTATTTATTGCCTTGGCCGATCTCATCAGCCATATATCTCTTTGTTCCTTTACCTCTTTCGCCTTTGCTCCTTCCAGTTCTTTTTCTTCCTGTTCTTTGGTATATTCACTTAATTGCTGTTCTGTCTCTTCCCTGGTATCCTTTTGGAACCTAACCTCTCTTTCTTCTCTCGGTCTTTCTTCACCTTGTCCAAAATGTTGGTAATAGAATATTTCTGCTTTCTCTACTGTAGCCAATCTGTATCTTTGTTCATGCCAGGTCAACATTATCCCCTCAGGTATCAACCATCTAAAGTTCACTCCTCTTTCAATCAATCTCTTCATCAGAAATTGATATTCTCTTCTCAAATCTCTCGCTCTTCTTGGAACTTGTTTCAATGTTATTATCTCTTTTCCTTTGTGTTTAATTGTGGCATTTCTTAACTTTTGCAAGATTTCTGTTCTGAGTGACTTCTTTGTAAATCTTATATGAACCTCTGTGGGCAGCTTATTTTTCATTGCATATCTGGTATGAACTCTGTATATTTCATCTACCGTGTTTCCCCGAAAATAAGACAGGGGCTTATATTTTTTTGACCCCCCAAATATGGCCTCGGCCTTATTATCGGGGGGGGCTTATTATTTTGGGGGTGCAGTAGGCGGCGAGCGTGGGTCTGCATGTCCCATCGCCGCTGCCTCGCCTCCCCTCCCTGCCGCCACCGCCTCGTGGAGCAGGACTCAGTAAGGCTTGTTGTGCCGTTGCATGCACGAACTCCAGGACTGCCGCAAACTTCATCATACTGGCACAGCTGGGGTCCTTCTGCCGTTGGTGCATGCAACGGCACAACAGGCCTTGCAGAGTCCTGCTCCACGAGGCAGCGGCGGTGGCGGGACGAGTCTCACAGAGACTCATTTCTGGCAGGTGGAACATGTTGGGCCGCGAGATGCACGTCCTACCTGGGACTTGTAGCTCCGTCGCGTTCCTTGGCGTTGTGTCCACTGACGCTCCCCCGCCTCCGGCACTCGAGGGAAGCGGGAGGGAGAAGAAACTCCCGCGGGCTGCCTGAGGAGGGGAGCCAGGAGGCCTTGCAGAGTCCTGCTCCACGAGGCAGCGGCGGTGGCGGGACGAGTCTCACAGAGACTCATTTCTGGCAGGTGGAACATGTTGGGCCGTGAGACGCACGTCCTACCTGGGACTTGTAGCTCCGTCACGTTCCTTGGCGTTGTGTCCAGAGAAGCCCATGGTAAAAGAAAACTTCTCGCGAGTTCAATCAAACTTCTCGAACTCGCGAGAAGTTTTCTTTTACAATGAGTTTCTCTGGACACAATGCCGAGAACGTGACGGAGCTACAAGTGTCAGGTAGGACG
>QLTV01001138.1:144224-154850 GCA_003457575.1 Thermophis baileyi
GCTCCCCTTCTCTCCCTCGGAGGCAGGAGCGCGTTTGAAAACGCTGGCAGAGGCAGAGCCCAGAGGAGCCGAGCAGTCTCGTGGGGTGTGCGTGCCCTCGACTCCCACTTGCTCTCGCTCTCCCGGCCAAAAAAGTGCCCGCAGCAAAAAGAGCGCCTCCCGGCATGCCCCCCCTTTCCCCCCGGAAAGTAATGGGGGGGCTTATTTTCGGGGGGTGGCTTATTTCAACGCATGTCCCGAAAAGCCCTGTTGGGCTTATTATCGGGACATGTCTTATTTTCGGGGAAACACGGTATATCATTAAGTGTCTTTTCTTTACTTTCTTCCATTGCTTCTGCCAAAATTCCTCCATCACCTCGGCCAAATTTTCTCCTTTTTCTTCTTCCACATTTTGGAATCTTAAATAATAATCAGATCGATCCGTTTCCAATGTTATAATTGTCCTCTCCTGTCTCTTATCAGATGCTGTAAGTTGGTCATCCAGTTCCTCCACTTTCTTATCAGTTGCTTCAACTTTCCCTTCAACTTTTTGCAGACGTTGTTCATTTTTTTCCATCAAACCCTTCACCTTCTTCAATTCTTCTTCCACTTTACCAATCCCTTCTTTGAGGTCTACATGTAAAGCTTGTATCATATTCTTCAGTTCCATGGTATTAGTCTTGTCTGATTGCACTGAAGTATCCAACGTTTTCTGTGTCACTGGACTCTGTGATGTTGAAGTAGTTGTTGATATCAAATGTGATGTTATCTTTTTCATCTTTACCAATATTTATAATCCAAATATTTTATACGAATTATAATCCAAGGAGGAAAAAAAGAAAAAAAATAGCAAAAATGAAAAATAGTCCAAAAAAAGAAAAAAGAAAGAAAGAATAGAACAATTAATAATCCAAGTGGTGAGAAAAAAGAAAAAATTGCGCTCAGAGAAGAAAATAAAAAAAGAGGAAGAGAAAAAAAATCTCCCAAAAATCCAAAAATCCAATCCAAGATGTACAAAAAACCCCCAAAATATTCCAATCAGCAATAATAAAAAAGAGACAAACACCAGAAAAAAAAGAAAAAGGGAAAAGTCCAAAACAATGTTCAATATTCCACTTAACTTCGATCCAAAAATAAAAAACAATAATAAGGAGAAAAAATTTAAAAAAGCTCCAAGAACCACAAACAAGATGACAAGCCTCCAAAAATAATACTTCTTCTTCGCTTCAGGCTCTTCCTGCCTTAATCCAACCAACACAAATCAAGAGAGAAAAGAAAAAGAGAAAGTTCCAAAACAAAACCAATCCGAAGCCAAAACAATTCTCATCTACAAAGGCATTCTCGCATAAGCAGCACTTATCAGTCCAAAACAGCAGCTGTTCTTTCAAGGCCGTTTACTATAAAAACTTTGCCACTAGATGGCACTGTGGTCCAACAAATAGTTCAAGTATCCCAATATAATAGATACCAAAAATACTACAAATGAAAAAAAAATTAGAAAGAAGAGCAAGAAAAAGTTAAAGGGGACAACAATCTAAAAATTCTTCCCCCTCAATTATATATTTATCAATTTAACTCCAGTGTTATACCAATTTATGGCTTTACAGCACAGCTCTCTCTTCAGTTAATTTCAAGCCTCTTTTCCGCACACTGCTTTTACCGCCGCTAAAGTCTGGGAGAGGAGCAGTTAAAAATCTGTTCCCCCCACTCTTTCCACGGCTCCAAGCTTCCTCTCACATTCCCAGCTATTCCCCTCTTTCAAAAAATTTTATTCCTTTTATTATTCAAGAATCATCTCACCAAGGCGAATTTCTTCGATCTTCCTTTCTAATTCTTCTGTTATGGCCGCCCCAGCTTGTGATGACTCACGGTCATCTTTCACAGCTGCTGGTCGGGATGCTGCTGCTGACTCTCCAGGGGGTTTGCGACCGCCCCTGAGCCACCGGTTCATGCCGCCCTTCTTCACTGTCCCTCCAGGACGGTTCCGACCCTGTTCGGGTCCCCCAAACAGCTGAGATTCGGCATTTGCTTCAGGAGCCCCCAAAGGAAACGTCCGTGCCGCCGCAATGTTGGCCACACACCCCTCGCGGTCCGCTGTTAAGGGGCTGAGCAGCTATGATATGTTCGGGGAAGGGAAGGGCTGCCTCCTGTGCTGGCCACGCCCACCCCTTCACTAGGGCTAATTTTTGGGGTAGGGCGTATATTACTCCCACCCTAAAAAAATTGGGCTAGGCCTTACTTTTTGAATAGGTCGTATTTTCGGGGAAACACAGTACATATTTGTAGGTGTGAGTATTTGTACTTCTCTCTGCATGCATCTCTCTACAATTATATAATCCATCCCCAGCACTTCTAGATATATTTCATAATAACCCTTTACAGTGCTAAGAATTTGTTTTTACACAAATATTTTATTAATTCATCAAAACATAAAATACAGAAGTGCAAAGAAGAAATAAAAATAATGGGGAATGGGAGGAATAGAGAAAAAAGAGGGAAAGGGGAAAGGAAAAAGAAAAGCATTGTCTTTATAGATAGATTTATAGATAGATTTCTATGCCGCCCAACTCCCAAGGGACTATTCTGACTCTTGGTGCAGTAGAATAATAATATAAAACCTCAACTATTTACTTTTATATGATAATATAAACTAGCCACTTCTATAACAACAAACTTATCTAATCAACAAAACCCAAAATCAAACTTCCATTTTTTTCTATCTCAATAACAAAGTCCAAAAGCGGTTTCCATGTAGAAACAAAATTAATCCTGTTCTTTTAATCAAAGCAGTCAATTTAGCCATCTCTGCTAACTCCATCCGGTTCTGCAGTCATTCATCCATTGTGGGAATGAAAATATCCTTCCATTTTTGTACATATAGCATTCTTGATGCCAACAACACATATAACATCAAAGTTTCATTTTTTTTCCAAGTTCTTTATCCACTAAAAGAAAACTTTCTGGGTTTATCTTTATATTCCCTGTAAGAATCTTCTGTATTAAGATGTGAATCCTATTCCAATATTTCTTTGTTACATGTCCACCATAAATGATAAAATCTCTTATTTACATTTCCAACATTCAAGGTGCCTTTAAAAATTCTTGAGAATTTCTTCAATGTTAGATACCAACATCATAAAACCACTTGGTATAGAGCTTCCTGCCTGAGCAGGGGGTTGGACTAGAAGACCTCCAAGGGTTAGGGTTAGGGTTAGGGTTAGGGTTAGGGTTAGGGTACTACAGTAATTACAGAATTACTCTGTAATTCTGTTACATTCTTCCAGTGTTCAAGCATTATATTATATTATATTCTTTGCCCACTGAATACTACAATGCTTTACATACTCATTCTGCAAGTTCAATTTCAATAGCAGTTTATAAACCTTAGCAGTAATATGTTCAGCAAAACATTTATCTGAATTACAGAGATTCTACCCAATAATTGCAGTATGAAAAATTTGTGATTGACCCAAATCAACAAGCGTATTTCATGATTGAATGTATATTTGAACTTGGATCTCAGTAATCTTCAATGCGTCAAATGAATCATAATTAACATTAGAAGCTGTTTCAGCATTGTGGCATGTTTGCTTTTTACTTGTAATGTATACTTTTTTCACATCTTCTGCAACCATTTTATAAAGAAACAATTTTAAGCTTACACTTTTATTTCAATCTTACAGATGAAGAGGATACCTATAAGAGCACTCCGGACAACTGAGAATAACCAGCAACTTTGAAAATGAAAGCAAATTGAGCCTTCAGAAAAGCACACAATTCTTCTCTTTCCCCAGCTGGTGAGAGACAAAGGGGAGAAAATCAAGAAGACATTTGAAACTGGAAAAAGTAGAGTGTGGGGAACTCAACAATAGATTACATGAAAAGGTCAAAGGAGATCATTTTTTCCATTCAGAAAAAGAGGGAAATATCTAGAAGTGAATGAGGAGGAAAAAGACAATTGGATAGTCACAAAAGGTAGACAGTAATGGAGGCTTTGCCCTGTGAGGAAGAAAACAGTAGCTTGAATCAAAGCTCCATGCAACAAGAGATCACATGTATTTTTTACCTCTTCAAAAACATCAGTGGTGGAAAAGCTCCATAGATGTGCCTATTGACGGGAATGAACACATAGCAAATCACAGATTACACATAACATGATCCACACTGGAGGAAAGCCATACAAATTATCTGAATGTGGGAAAAGATTTAGTTAGATCAGCTCCCTTGTGGTTCATGAAAGGACCCACACAGGAGAGAAGCCCTATAAGTGCTCCCAATGCAGTAAATGCTTTTGCTAGCATGGCAACTTGGTGATACATCAGAGGACTCACACGAGGGGAAAACCCTTTGAATGTGCTGATTGTAGGAAAACTTTCACTCAGAATTCAAGCCTGGTGACACACAAAATGACTCACACAGGAGAGAACCCCTTTGAATGTTCTGATTGTGGCAAACGTTTCAGTCAGAATTCCAGTTTGGTTGAACACCAGAGGACTCACACAGCAGAGAAACCCTTTGAATGTCCTGATTGTGGGAAAAGTTTCATTAAGAATTCTGAGCTGGTGAACCATCAGAGGACTCACACAGGAGAGAAACCCTTTGAATGTCCTGATTGTGGGAAAAGTTTCAGTCAGAATTCCACCCTGGTGAAACACCAGACGACTCACACAGGAGAGAAACGTTTTGAATGTTTTGATTGTGGCAAACGTTTCAGTTGGAATTCCAGTTTGGTTAAACACCAGAGGACTCACACAGGAGAGAAACCCTTTGAATGTCTTGATTGTGGGAAAAGTTTCAGTCAGAATTCCACCCTGGTGAAACATCCGAGGGCTCACACAGGCGAGAAACCTTTTGAATGTCCTGATTGTGGGAAAAGTTTCAGTCAGAATTCCAACCTCGTGGAACACCAGAGGACTCACACAGGAGAGAAACCCTTTGAATGTTTTGATTGTGGCAAACGTTTCAGATGGAATTCCAGTTTGGTTAAACACCAGAGGACTCACACAGGAGAGAAACCCTTTGAATGTCCTGATTGTGGGAAAAGTTTCAGTCAAAGGTCCAATTTGGTGGTACACCAGAGGATTCACACAGGGGAGAAACCCTTTGAATGTCCTCATTGTGGGACAAATTTCAGTGAGAATTCCAAACTGGTGAAACACCAGAGGACTCATACGAGAGAAATGATATGAATGTTCAGATTGTGGAAAAAGTTTCAGTTGGAATTCTGATCTACTGATACACCAGAGGACTTATACAGGAGTGAAGCCATATGAGTGTCCAGAGTGTGAGAATAGTTTCACTTACTGTTCTGAGCTGGTGAAACACCAGAGAACACACACAGGAGAGAAACCGTATGAATGTCCACAGTGTGGGAAAAGTTTCAGTCAGAATTTCAACTTGGTGAACCACCAAAGGACCCACACAGGGGAGAAATCTGTTTCATTTACTGATTGTAGGAAGCGTTTTAATCAGAATTCACACTTCTTAACACTTCAGAATTCACAGTCTTAATATAACAACAGTAAACTAAATCGCTACAAGTCTTAAAGTTGCCAAGGTTGGTCATCCTTGGTATATGGTTTGATTCCTGGGCATGCTTTTAGTCAAGCTAACACCCATAGCTGGAAAATAGAGGCCACGCTAGCAAAGCGCCTTCAGCAAGGCACTAAGTGTGGCTGATGAGGTTTTGCACCCTGACCGCTACAAAAGTCCCTGAATTGCAGAGCTTCTTCATTCTCAGCTCCTGCCAGGACAGAGTTGGCCTGGCTCGTTTGGAAGACTTTCCTTTGCTTAGGAACGGCATTCCCACCCAAAAGGATGCTGAGCGACTCAGGTGGGTGGCAGGCAGGGAAATACTACCGGGGAGGGGGGAAAGGAGGAAGGAAGGAAGGAAGGAAGGAAGGAGGGAAGGAAGGAAGGAAGGAAGGAAGGAAGGAAGGAAGGAAGGACAATATGTGCTGAGAGGGGGGGAACGAAGGAAAAATTTGTGTGGGAGAGAGAGAGGGAAGGGAAGGAATGGAAGGGAAGAAGGAAAAATGTGTGTTTTTGTGTGTGAGAGAGAGGGAGGGAGGGAGGAAAGAAGGAAGGAAAGAAAGAAGGAAAATGTGAGAGAGGGGAAGGGAGAGAGGGAGGGAGGGAGGGAGGGAGGAAGGAAGGTCTTTTTCATTTAGAAAAATATTTAAAAGAAAACTACCACCACCATCTACGACAGAAAAAGGCTGCAAAGCAACTTGAAAGGAGAAAACAATGAGCAGCCGAGGAAAAATGAACTTCGACACGATCCTTCTCTCCCACCAAGCCATAATTCGATCTTTGGCAGTGCCTGAGGGACACACAAAGGCTTTTTATAATTTGGTTTAGCTATTTGGGGCAGGGAGGAAGGGGGGGAAAACCAGCATTCAGCGAAACCCCTCTGGCCTCCGAAAGCAAATCCTCGGAATTGGACGGCCGATTCTGCAAAGCTTGCAAAACCATTTTCTCCCACGTGCAACCGAGGTTCCCTGTTCCTCTTCTTGTGACCAAACGATGCAAAGGGAGGAACTAAGAGCCGAGGTGGTGCAGTGGTTAGAGTGCAGCACTGCAGCCTACTTCAGCTGGCTGCTAGCTGCAGTTCGGCAGTTCAAATCTCACTGGCTCAAGGTTGACTCAGCCTTCCTTCCTTTCGAGGTGGGTAAAATGAGGACCCAGATTGTTGGGGGCAATATGCTAACTCTGTAAACCGCTTAGAGAGGGCTGTAAAGCACTGTGAAGTGGTATATAAGTCTAAGTGCTATTGCTATTAAAGAGGGGGGGGGTGTTCCCCTTCTCCTGGCATTTTAGAAATCCATTTCCTGACAGTCCTGCCTATTGGGTATTGAAGTGCCAGCATTAAGCAAACGGCACTGGAAATCACCAACTTGGCAGTCATGTTCTGGTGCGGCCGAGGTGGGTCCTTTGGCAGCAGAAGGTGCCCAGCCCAGGATGCCCTTTTGGGCACCGGAGAAGCTGCGAAGGTGGCAACCTCACTGGCTGGGGTGGAAATCGTCCAGAGCAGAGGGTGTCGGAGCTGGCTGGAAAAAAGGGATCCTCTCCTTTTTTCATGATGCTGCCAAAATCGACTCGGTCCTTCCTTCGAAGTCTCCCGCGATCTCTCCAGTGGAGCATAGAGTCAGCAAGAAGGGAAGCCGGAGACTTCGCAGTTGGCAGAACCGGCGGGGCTCCCGATCTTCGCGGGGTCCTGGGCTCCTCCTGGATAGCAGGTGTTCCTGGGGCAGGAGAAGGCAGCCCACGCCCGGAGTGGCTCGGGGCGTGGATGGAGAGGCAGGGAGGTCGGGAGCAAGCAAGGGCCAGAGCCACTGCGCGAACTTGTCAGCAACTCGCGAAAGTCTCAGGATTGGTGTTTTAAGCGGGGAGTGGGGGGGGAAGCAGAGGAGTCACAAGCCTGCCAGAGACGACCGGGGTCTGCGGTGCCTTCCAAGGTCTGGGGCTGGTCCAAGGGAGACCGGGGACCGTCATTTCCCCCTTGCCCCCTCCCAGGTGGAATTGGCTTTTCCTGGGATGTTGGAGACGCACTTGGAATTCTTGAGAGGGGAAGAAAAGGAGGAAGGCGAGACGTCAGCAGCCAACGTCCCAGAGAGAGGATTCCCCCTCACCCCACCCGCCCCCCACTCTCTCTCTCTCTCTCTCTCTCTCTCTCTCTCTTCTTCTGGCTGCGAAGAAACCCCCGCAGCTACTTCCGGTCTCTTTACTTGGGGCCACTTTGCCCTCCCCCGCAAAGGCATTCACTTGCTCACTCGCGGGCACCCACACCCGCACGTATGGCCGCCCATGTGCCAGCCAGCTTTTGCACGGGTTTGACTGGCGGTGCCTGAACGGCAATTAGATTAGCATTTAACAGTGTCCGGACCCACCTGGAGACGGATAGAGGAGCGGTGTCTCAGTTCCTAAGACCATCAGAAATATTTGTTTTCCGATGGTCTTAGGCGACCCCTGTGAAAGGGTCGTTCAAGCCCCAAACGGGTCGCGACCCACAGGTTGAGAACCGCTGCTCTAGAAGGATAAATTTTAAATTATTTGGAAATGGCCTTATAAACCTTCCCATTCAATGGGGAGGAACAACACCTCAATGCTGGAGACCAGCAAACTCCTTCAACTTTGGCTTTACAGAGGTACTTGCTGATGATCAATTGATCAAGGGCACTCAAAGAGGATGCACTTTCTTTTTCGAACGACTGTATTTGCCAACAAGCCAACAAGTCATTTTATGCTTGAATGGACATTTCAACTTGGATCTCAGTAGTCTTCCATGTGTCAAATGAATCATAATTAATGTAAGAGATTATTCTAGCATTGTGGCATGTTTGCTTTTTTGTTGTAATGTATACTTTTTTCCTTTTTTTAAACAAAACAATTTATACATTGGGTTTTTTAAACAATTAAAGTTACACTTTTGTTCGAATCTTACAGACAAAGATGATGCCAATAAGAGAACTCTAGACAACTGAGAATAACAAGCAACATTGAAAAGGAAAGCAAATTGAGGCAGAAATAAAAATATTTTCCATTTCTTTCAGAAAAACCACACAATTCTCCTTCCCCAGCAGCTGAGAGACAAAGGAAGGAAAATCAGTAAGAGATTTCAAGCTGGAAAAAGTAGAGTATGCGGAACTCAAATATACATGATATGAAAAGGTCAAGGGAGATTGTTTTTCCATTCAGAAAAGAGGGAAATATCTGGAAGTCAGTGGGGAGGAAAAAGTCAATTAGAAAGCCATGTAGGGCTGACAGTAATACAGGTCTCACCCTGTGAGGAAGAAAAGGGCTTGAATCGAAGCACCACTAAACAAAGGATCACATATATTTTTTGACCTCCTCAAGAATATCAGTGGTGGAAAAACTCCGTAGATCTGCTTATTGTGGGGAAAAGCACAGATTTCAAATCACAGCTGATTATGCATGAGAGGATCCACACTGGAGAAAAGCCATCTAATTGCTCTGAATGTGGCAAAGAAAAGTTTCAGTCAGAATATCCACCTGGTGAAACACCAGAGGACTCACACAAGAGAGAACCCATCTGAATGTCCAGATTGTGGAAAAAGTTTCAGTCGGAATTCTGATCTACTGATACACCAGAGGACTTATACAGGAGTGAAGCCATACAAGTGTCCAGAGTGTGGGAAAAGTTTCACTTACTGTTCTGACCTGGTGAAACACCAGAGGACTCACACAGGAGAGAAACCGTATGAATGTCCACAGTGTGGGAAAAGTTTCAGTCAGAATTTCAACTTGATGAAACATCAAAGCACACATAAAGGAAAGAAACTGCACGAGTGTCCAGATTGTGGGAAATATTTCAGGCAGATTTCCAACCTGGTGATACACCAGAGAACTCACACAGGAAAGAAAACCAGAGAACTCTCACAGGAGAGAAACCCTTTGAATGTCTGGATTGTGCGAAAAGTTTCAGTCACCGTTTTAACCTGGTGAGACACCAGAGGATACATACAGGAGAGAAACCATACAAATGTACAAATGACAATGTAGGTTTACACACAGGAGAGAAAGTCAAGGAAATCCACATTAGGCAAAAGTTGATGAGTTTAGAGAAGGCATAAATTTCATTTTTGATCTGTCATTGGAATTGTAGGTGATAAATTGATTATTTAACTTCCAGCCTGATTCATTTTACTGAAAGATATCTCAGAAGTAGACCTATGATTGGAGAGAAAAAATTGAAAATATTAATTTGATAAAGGTGTACTGTCTGGGGTTTTTTTTTATCAAGCCTTTCCCTCTCCACTGGATCCCTCCAACCTTTGCCCTCACCCATAGAGTCCCCACAGGCCTTTTCCTCACCCAAAGGATCCCCAAAGGCTTTTTTCCTCTCCCGCTTCGTCCCTGCAGTCCTTAGGCCTGACTCCCACCCTACCAGGCCTCACAGCCTCCTCCTCCTCCATACCCTTTGAAGATCTCTGAACCTCAAGTTGGTGAAGAAGGCCAGGACATGCATCCCAGGGCCACATGGCTATGTCCTGGAAGCAGCCGTTATTTTCAGTGTGCCCGGGATTCAACCCTTGGCCATGTGATGGACTTGTGGAAGCAGCTGCCATTTTGTCACACCTGCCTCAGGGCCAAAATGGCTGCTGCTTCTGAGTCATTGTCAGATGGAAGAGGGAGAAACTGCTCTGTTTCGCTACCTTAACACTGTGCAACCTGCATTAAGGGATTGTGGGTGCACTGAAAATGATGGCTGCCTCCAGGAGGTCTCCAAAAGGCAAGTGTTTGATGGGTGAGGGATGTGTAGGGAATAGGCCCAATCTCTTATTTACATTTCCAACATTCAAGGTGCCTTTATACATTCTTGAGAATTTCTTCAATTTTAGATACCAACATCATAAAACCTTTTGGTATAGAGCTTCCTGCCTGAGCAGGGGTTTGGACTAGAAGTCCTCTAAGGTCCCTTCCAACTCTGTAATTCTGTTATATTCTTCCAGTGTTCAAGCATTATATTACATCCAAAGTTCTTTGCCCACTGAATCATACAATGCTTTACATACTCATTCTGCAAGTTCAATGTCAGGTTCCAAGTAACACCCTCAACCAATGAAGACTCCAAGGGAGGCAAATCCTCAAAGTTCCAATTTATTGAAGATGTCAAATTGGCACATC
>QLTV01001139.1:46913-57180 GCA_003457575.1 Thermophis baileyi
AAGGTTTCCTGCCTGAGCCGGGGGGGGGGGTGGACTAGAAGACCTCCAAGGTCCCTTCCAACTCTGTTTATTCTAATATCTCGGTTACCTTTTCACGTTCAGATCTGGGTTGCTAAATGTGCCTAGAGCGTAGACGCAACCCCCCCCGTTTTTCTGCATTTCTGCTGAAGAGGAGAAACACCCTGTGTTTTCTACAGGTAGTCCTCGACTTACAACAGTTCCTTTAGTGACCGAAGTTACGATGACACTCTGGACTTAGGACCATTTTTCACATTTACGACCGTGGCAGCACCCCCATGGTCACGTAATCAAAATTCTGCCGCTGGGCAACTGACTCACATTTATGACGGTCGCAGCATCCCGGGGATCACGCGATCCCCTTTTGCGACCTTCTGACAAGCCAAGTCAATGGGGAAGCCGGATTCACGTAACCAGATGGCTAACTTAACAACTGTGGTGATTCGCTTAACAACTGCGGCAGGAAAGGTCGTAAAATAGGGCAAAACTCACTTAGCTACCATCTGGTTTAGCAACAAAAATGTCGGGCTCCATTGTGGCCGTAAGTCGAGGACTACCTACACATTGCCAGAGAAAATCTGGAAACCCCTCCGCCTGCCTGATTTGCATGACACTCGTTGACTTCTTCTGTATGAAAAATTTGTATTTATTTTGTCGGAAATGCCTTTCTCTCTTACAGCCTGCAAGTGTAACGGCCATGCGTCCATCTGCAACACCAACACCGGGAAGTGCTTCTGCACAACCAAAGGGATCAAAGGAGAAGAATGCCAGCTGTGAGTGGCAGCTTGGAAACTCTTGGGTAGCCCGTAACTCAGTGCGCTTCTCTCCTTGGTGACCGAAACACCAATAAAGGAGAATATTTGTAGCTATAGGTTGAAATGAGGGCTCCTTGGTGCTCTCCGAGCTTGGTTGGTTTTTTTTTTTTTTTTTTGCAGACGTTTCATGACCCAGCTAGGTTACATCATCAGTTCTAGAAGGGAGTAGGGTGTGGGAGGAGGAGGAGGAGAACTGTAGGGTCCTTGGTGTTTTCTGAGCCAGGTTGTTTTTTGTTTGTTTTTTTGCAGACATTTCATGACCCAGCTAGGGAACATCATCAGTTCTAGAAGGGAGTAGGGCACGGTGTCAAACTTGTGGCGTCACGTGACGTTTCACGATGTTTTTTCCCTTTGCGGAGTTGGGGTGGGCGTGGCCTGCGCGTGACGCATCCGGCCCACGGGCCGCCAGTTTGACATCCATGGAGTAGGGTGTGGGAGGAGGAGGACAGTAGGGTCCTTGGTGCTCTCTGAGCTTCGTTGGTTTTTGGCAGACATTTCATGACCCAACTAGGTTACATCATCAGTGCTGTAGTAACTGTACAGTAATCAATAACACTGGTGGTACTGATGGTGTTACTTAGTTGGATCACGAAATGTCTGCAAGGAAACAGCAAAGCTCAGAGAGCATCAAGGAGCCTCCTCCTCCTCCTCCTCCTCCTCCTCCTCCTCCTCCTCCTCCTCCTCCTCCTCCTCCTCCTTCATTGTCCTCACCCCTTCTCCTTCTTTTCCAGTCTGCCAACCCCACTCCCTTCTAGCACTGATGATATTATATAGTTGGGTAATGAAACGTCTGCAAGAAAACCACCAAGCTCAGAGAACACCAAGCACCCCCTCCTCCTCCTCCTCCTCCTCCTCCTCCTCCTCCTCCGCCCTCCCCCCTTCTCCTTCTTTTCCACTCTGCAAACCCCACTCCCTACTAGCACTGGTGATGTTACCTAATTTGGGTAATGAATCGTCTGCAAGAAAATAGCGAAGTTGTGAGATCATAAATATATGACACCTCATCCATTTTCCTCCCCACTTTTCAAACAAAGAAAGCAGACCAGGCCCAGAGCATTGGGTATGTCTAGTTTAATAATAATAATAAAAAAAGGACTAGGAGTGACATGATAGCAGTCTTCCAATATTTGAAGGGCTGTCGCAGGGGGTTATTTAATCCACTTTATAGCTTCATCTACACTTAGCAAAAATTGTGTATTTTTTCATATCCATAGGACACCTCCTAAAATGCAAGGGAACAGGCTGGATGTTGCTGTGACTGTCAAGATAGAGCAGTTGTTGTGTGCACCATAAACTGCTGCTAAGGGAACTAGCTATGTTTAGCCTCATGAAGAGAAGGACTAGGGGAGACATGATAGCAGTCTTCCAATATCTCAGGGGCTGCCCCAAAGAAGAGGGGCTCAAGCTATTCTCCAAAGCACCAGAAGGCAGGACAAGAAGCAATGGATGGAAACTAATCAAGGAGAGAAGCAACTTAGAACTAAGGAGAAATTTCCCGACAGGGAGAACAATTAACCAGCAAGTGATGGAACAACTTGCCATCAGAAGTTGTGGGTGCTCCATCACTGGAGGTTTTTAAGAAGAGATTGGACAACTATTTATCCAGAATGGTTAGGGTTAGGGGTTTAGCCACTTGTCTAAAATTGTATAGGATCTCCTGTTTGAGCAGGAGGTTGGACTAGAAGACCTCCAAGGTCTCTTCCAACTTTGTTATTCTGTACCAGGACAGACACCAGTGGTTACAGAGGCCCTGTTTAAAAAAAAGTTGATTGTACAATCTCCGTATCGCATGCCAAAGTTACACAGGTAGCCTATGAAGTTATTTGCACGTTGTATGACTTTCATTGTGAAATTCCGCATCTTCCTTCACCGTGAAGTAATTGACAGGAAATCCCAGAAGGATCGGGTTGGCCCAGCTGTGTTGTGTGAATGATTCTGCTGCAGCTGAAAAATCAGTCCGTCTCCTGCTCATACAACACAGTATCGTAGAACTGGAAGGGACCTTGGAGGTTATCTAGTCCAACCCCCCTGCTCAAGGCAGGGGATCTTATACCATCCCAGTCACATGGTTGTTCAGGCCAATTTTGAAAACCACCTGAGCACCCATCACTGTTCCCTTTCTTAAGTTCCCTTTTGTTGTGGCCTGTTGGCCGCAGGCCCCTCCTGCAGCTGAATCGGAGGAGGAGTAGGAGGCGTGGGAGTCAGGGTCAGCATCAGGGCAACCTGAGAGCTCCGAGGGGGAAGAGGGAATGGAGCTGTCAGAGAGAGAGAGAGACAGAGACAGAGCCTGGGCCATCCGTCAGCCCTCAGATGGAGAGAACAGCCCCCAGGTCTGGAGGTGGCTGATGAGGAAGAGGAGGAACAGCTGGGTCCAGTGCCTGACGTGCGGATGCGCAGAAGGCAGAGGAGAGGAGAGCAGTGGAAATCTATGGGCCGATCCTTGGGACGGAAGAGCCACCGCTGCTAGCAAAGCCCCAGCCCAGCTCTGGGGACAAAAGGCAGGGGGCGGAGATGAATAGAATGAATATTCATCTCCCTGCCGGACGGACTTGTTAGCCTGCAGTGAGAGAGAAACTTTTTGCCGGGGCTGCTGGCGCTCCTAGTAAAGGAATCTTTGAGTTAACCTCAGAGGGTTTGTCGTGTTTGGGGAGCTGGGTCAGAACACCTTTCCTAATTCAGAGTTTTTGGGGACAGGAGTGGAAAGCAGCGTTCTCTCTTTTCGCCCAAGCTCGCTTCCTACCTGACCTTCGTGTTCTCCCGTTTGGGGAGGGATCGAAATATAGCCAGTGCAGGATTAATTGCACTTTTGCTGCTAAATTTCATGAGATAATATTGTATTATGTCAGCTTCCCCAACAGTAACCAAGAAAACTGGATTCTCCCAAAGGTTTTGTTGCAAGAAAACAAGGGTCAAGTAGCAGAGTGAGAACTGGATACGTGTGTGTGCGTGTGCGTGTATGAGTGTGTTTAGACAGTTCCGGCACAATCAAGGCAGTCCTCGCCTTACAACCATTCGTTTAGTGACCGTTTGAAGTTGCAGCAGCACTGAAAAAAATTGACTTACGACTGTTTTTCCCAGTTACGATGGTTGCAGCATCCCTATGGTCACGTTATCAAAATTCAGACGCTTGGCAGCTGACTTGTATTTATGATGGGTTGCATTGTCCCAGAGTCATGTGACCACTTTTGGCGACCTTCTGACAAGCAAAGTCAATGGTGGGGGGGGGGAAGCCAGATTCGCTCAACGACCACATGATTCACTTTTAACAACTGCAGTGATTCGCTTAACAACTGTGGCAAGAAAGCAGGGCAAAACTCACTTAACGACTGCCTTGCTTAGCAGTGGAAATGTTGGGTCGTAAGCCGAGGACTACCGGTATAAGGAAGATCACTCTGATTTTTATCTACTTCCCAAAAAAACCCCCCTGCTGCAACTCCAGATTGTTCCTGGGAAGTACAAATCAAGTAGAGAAATAAACGTTTCGTGTACAGGAAAGAATTATGACCCAGAGGCCAATTCTTTTAATGCTTTTTCTTCCTCCAGGTGTGAAGTCGAGAATCGATACCAGGGTAACCCTCTCAAAGGAACCTGCTACTGTGAGTGGAAATTACATTTCTTTGGCCTGTTCGGGATTTATAGATCAAGTGATCTAGCAGTAGACCAGTGAAGAAACAGGAAGGGAACCTGCTTTGTTGCCGTTTTGAATTCCCCCCCCCCTCTTTTTGTCAAGGTCACTGAGCTAAGGTCTCTGCTAGTTCCTTTTATCCTTCTTCCTTTCTCCTCTCTACTTTTCCTTTCAAGTAAAATAAGGGGATTATTGTTTTTATTCTGGGTATGTTGGGTTTTTATTTTTTTTTGTAAAATAACACTCAGTCACTGAGAGGGAGTGGGCGGCCATATAAATTTTTATAGATAGATAGATTTGATAAATGAGAGACAGACAGACAGATTAGATGCATAGATATTTAGAGATAGATAGATAGATAGATATTTAGATAGATAGATAGATAGATAGATAGATAGATAGATAGATAGATAGATAGATGATAGATAGATAGATAGATAGATAGATAGATAGATAGATATGGATGGATGGATGGAGGGATGGATGGATGTTTAGATGGATGGATATTTAGATGGATGGATGGATGGATGGATAGATGGATGGATAGATATTTAGATAAGATATTTAGATGGATGGATGGATAGACATTTAAATAGACAGAGACAGACAGACAGATATTTAGATAGATATTTGGATGGATGGATGGATGGATGGATGGATAGATGATAGATAGATAGATAGATAGATAGATAGATAGATAGATAGATAGATAGATAGAGATAGATAGATAATGATAGAGATGACAGAGACAGACAGACAGATGGACAGATGGATGGATGTATACAGGGACTGCTTGAGATACGATCCTAAAGGAACTTGCCCATTTCAGTCATATGTCACGACGGTCATAAATCGGGTCCGTCACGTGAGCAACCCAATTTTATGACAAGTTTTGCAGCTGTCATTAAACGAACGCAGTGCTCGTGAAACAGACAGCACAGTTGTGAAACAGACGCCACGGTCATTAAGTGAGCCCATTATTTGCTACGGAGCGGTTTTGACAAAAACCGGGCCTAACTTCCAGTTATGTTCACTGTAATCCTTGAAGTGCAGATGGAGCTTCAATAGATTAATATCTTCTCCCCAATACAAAGATATTTATTAGATGGTACGGTAAAATTGTTGGGATTTTTTTGTGGGGTTTTTGTCCCGGGAAGGCCCAGGCAAAGATGTAAGTCCATGATGGCGAACCTATGGCACACGTGCCACAAGCGGCACGCGGAGCCATATCGGTGGGCACGCGAGCTCAGGTCCGGGGCGCATGTGCACGGCGGCCAGCTGATTTTCGGGCCTTCTGGGCCCACTGGGAGTCAGGGCAAAAACGGCCTTCCCCACCTCCCGGAGGCCCTCCGGAGGCCAGAAATGGCCCATTTCCCAACTTGAAACGGGCCATTTCCGGCCTCCGGGGGGGGGGGAGGGGGAGGCCGTTTTCGCCCTCCCCAGGCTCCTAGAAAGGCTCTGAAGCCTGGGGAGAGCAAAAAACGGGCGTGCCGGGAGCGTGCCGGGAGCGTGCGCATGCGTGGGGGTGGGCACGCGCGCGACCCCCACGCAAATTCAGGTGCTTGGCAACTGACTCAAATTTATGACGGTCATGGGGATCCCCTTTTGTGACCTTCTGACAAGCAAAGTCAACGGGGAAAGGCAGATTCATTTAACAACCGGGTTACTAATTTAACACCGGCAGTGGTTCGCTTAACCACTGGGGCAAGAAAGGTAGTAAAATGGGTGAAATTCACTGAACTGTCTCACTTAACAACGGAAATTTTGGGCTCAATTGTGGTCGTAAGTCGAGGAGTACCTGTAGCTCTAAACCTGGAGGCAAATCTGGCAGGATTCCTTCTCCCAAGGAGGTTTAGGCCTCGGTCATCACCGCACAACGCCTGCAAACCCATTTTAGAGTTTCCAAACTGTAGGCAAATGAACACAGATTGAACATTTTTTAAATTAGAAGGCTCTTAAAAGTAAAACAGACCAGCCCATTCTCCCTTAACGGCGATATCCAGAGTTTTGTTTGCTCGGCCATCCTTTCGTTCCCCCCTTTTAATCTCAACCGTGCACGCCAAACCCAATTTCCTGCGATCAAACGACACATTAAAAACCAATTAGAGGCTCAAATGGAAAGAACGCCAGATATAAACGGAATTAAAAAAAAAAAATAAGGCTCGCCGGAGAAATTAAATGCCTGCGAAAACAAACTGGTCTTAAGGAGAGGGTGGAGATCCCACAAATCCAGAGGCCGTCCGGTCCTGATGGGGCCAAGCTCCCCCCTCCCCAAGGCTGGGCTCCATCCTTAATCGGCATTCTCTCCATGTCTTGGATAGCGTCAGCCCATGAAAAGAGATTAAACACGGTGCTCACCGTTGCTAGATTGTTGAAAGCTCTTTCAGTTGCTTGCTTCTACTAAACAGAATACAGGGAGAATCCTCGACTTACGACCACAATCGAGCCCAACATTTAGGTGGCTAAGTGGAACATTTGTTAAGTGAGTTTTGCCCCATTTTACGACCTTTCTTGCCGCAGTTGTTAAGTGAATGGTTGTATTTGTTAAGTTAGTAACACGGTTGTTAAGTGGCTTCCCCCTTGACTTTGCTTGTCAAGAGGGCTGCAAAAGGAGATCACGTGACCCCGGGACACTGCGACCGTCATAAATATGAGTCAGTTGCCAAGCGTCTGAATTTTGATCACGTGACCGTGGAGATGTGGCAACGGTCGTAAGTGTGAAAAACGGTCCTAAGTCGCTTTTTTCAGTGCCGTTGTAACTTTGAACGGTCACTAAACGAACTGCTGTAAGGCAAGGGTTCCTACCTGTACCCACCCCATAGTGCTTTTACAGCCCTCTCTGAGTGGTTTACAGAGTCAGCCTCTTGCCCCCAACAATCTGGGTCCTCATTTTTACCCACCTCGGAAGGACGGAAGGCTGAGTCAACCTTGAGCCAGGATCGAACTGCTGGCAGTCAGCAGAACTAGCCTGCAATACTGCATTCTAACCACTGCGCCACCAGGCCTTATTGGCGAGTTGATTTAATTTTTATTTTATTTATTTACTTATTAAATGTTAATGCCGCTGCCTGTCTCCCCCTATACCATGACTCTGGGCGGCTGATGGGTTATAAAACCAATAAAAAGAATTATTAAAAGATTAAAATAACACACAGTTAGAATGTCTTAGCGCAGTCTTTAATAAGATTTTAATGTTGGTTCGTTTTAACCTTTTAATCTTTATTATTGTTGACCTGTTTCTGTCATTTGTAAGCTGCCCAGAGTGACCTTGTAGGGGAGGTGGGCGGCATGGAAATCTAATAAATAAATAAATGAATATTAGGAATTGTAAGCCTCTTGACTTCTGCTTGCTCTGGCCTTGTACTGTATAGGTAGTCCTTGACTTGCAGGCGTTTCATTTAGTGGCGGTTCAAAGTTACAACGGCACTGAAAGAAAATTGACTTAATGCCCGTTTTTCACGCGATGGTTTTAGGAACCCCGTGGTCACGTGATCAAAATTCAGGCCCTTGGCAACTGACGGTCGCAGTGTCCCTGGGATCGTGCGATTCCCCTTTTTTGTGACCTTCTGATAAGCGGAGTCAACGGGGAAGCCAGATTCCCTTAACGACCGTGTTACTCACTTAACAACTGCAGCGATTCGCTCAACAACCGGGGCAAGAAAGATCGTCAAATGGGCGCAACGCTCACTTAATAACAGAAATTTGGGGCTCGGTTTGCGGTCGTAAGTCGAGGACTCCCGTTCCAAGGTACCTCCCAACTCTCTCTCGTTCTGCTTCCATGTAGATACCCTTCTCATCGACTATCAGTTCACCTTCAGTCTCTCCCAAGAAGACGATCGCTATTACACCGCAATCAATTTCGTGGCAACACCCGAAGAGGTTGGTAAGATCTGTCAACGGGACATCGGGGCGGGGGGGGGGCGCATTGGGTTGTTCCTTTAAAAGTCTCGGCTGCCCCGAGCCAGCAAAGTCAGTGTATTGTGTAGAAATATTAGACAACGAATTGTGGATGCCGGTTGTCAGGGTTCCAAGTAACACCCCCAACGCAATAAGACTCCGAGGCTTGAGGTTCCTCAAAGTTCCATTTTATTAGAGACGTCATATTGGCACATCTGGGAAAAACCCGAATCTGAGAGCTTCCGGGTTTTCTCCACCCAAAAGAAAGTTCAAGTCCCTTTCCCCAGCACCCACATGTCCATCACACGATCCAGTCAGGCACCATCCAAAACTGGAGATTCCTCCCAGTCACTTCATCGCAACTGCTGGGCACAGCGGCCTTGACTTTCTGGAAAGAATGTTATTTAAACTACAGATCAACACCTGACAGCTGTGGCCAGGGGGACCTTTGCACAGGTGCGCCTTGTGCACCAATTGCGGCCCTATTTGGATCAGGAGGCTCTGCTCACAGTCACTCATGCCCTTATCACCTCACGGCTTGACTATTGCAATGCGCTCTACATGGGGCTACCCTTAAAAAGTGTCTGGAGACTACAATTGGTCCAGAATGCAGCTGCGCGAGCAGTTGTGGGTGTGCCAAGGTACACCCACACAAGTGCCATCCTTCGCGAGCTGCACTGGCTGCCGATTGCGCTCCGGTCACAATTTAAGGTGTGGGTTGTTACCTTTAAAGCCCTACATGGCTTAGGACCAGTTTATCTGTGTGACCGCCTTCTGCCACACTCCTCCCAACGACCAGTGAGGTCGCACAGGGTCGGCCTTCTTCAGGTCCCATCAGCCAGACAGTGTCGGCTGGCGGTCCGCGGGGGAGGGCCTTCTCGATACAGGTTCCAGAGCACTGGTGGAGTTGGGGAGTTTTACACTGTGAGTTGGCCCATGTATGTAGGTGTAAATGTTTTATTGATATATTTTTAAATTGTACTTATCATGTTTTTTATTGGTGTCTTTTTATTCATGTGTTGTGAGCCGCCCAGAGTCCTTCGGGAGTTGGGCGGCATACAAATTTTATTAAATATAAATATAATAAATATATCACCCATACTCCATACAATCCCCCCTCCCATTTTCCCACAGTAGAAATTGTGGCAGGCCTGAAGACTCAAAGGTAAAAGATCTAGGTCAGGGGTGTCAAACGCAAGGCCCATGGGCCGGATCAGGCCCACAGAGTGCTTAGATCTGGCCCGCGGGGCCACCCTGGAAACAGTGAAGGACCAGCCCGCGGTGCCTCTGCCAGCGAAAACGGGCTCCCGAGCTCCGTTTCTGGCTGGCAGAGAGTTGCAGGAGGCCGTCGCAGCCGGAAACGGAGCTCGGGAGCCCATTTTCACTGGCAGAGCACTCGGGCCACCACAGGTGCCCCCGACATGAGTGACGTCGAGCTGGCCACGCCTACCCTGGCCATGTCCATCCCGCCCCCCCAAGGTCAAACACAACCCTGATGCGGCCCTCAATGAAATCGAGTTTGACACCCCTGATCTAGGTAGTGTTTTTCAGAGTGATGTAAGTTTATCCCTATGAATCCCTATAAATCCCAATTTCAGAAGCCGAAGGAAAGTTTTTAAATCAAAGAGAAGATTGAAAGGGAATAGCGGCTCTGGTCAATTTTGTAAATTGATCAGAATTCGGATGCTTGGCAACTGTTTCATATTTATGACGGCTGCAATGTGCCCGGATCGCCTGATCCTCTTTTGCGACCTTCTGACAAGCAAAGCCAATGGGGAAGCTGTTGTGGCCCGCCAGCATCCCATGCCAGTGCTCATGGATCCCGAGGACGATGAGGCGGTTGTGACACCGTACCATCGGCCCGTGCACCTGGCGCCCGAGTCAGAGAGCGAGGAGGACGAGGAGGAGGGTG
>QLTV01001139.1:70737-80737 GCA_003457575.1 Thermophis baileyi
CTCCCTCCCTCCCTCTTCTTCCTTCCTTCTCTAACACCTTCTCTAAAATTGTATTGAATAAAACAACTGAGCCATAATTTTAAAAAAATCAAATGTATAGAAATCTGCAGCAACATAACACTCATACTCAGATTAAAGTTAATCAAAAACTTGATAGGTTTCTTGGGGGCCAACAGAAATGCAGTAAAATGGGTGTACAAGTTCAGTAAAATGGTTCTTCCTTTCTTTGCTGTACACCCAATCTTGGTTATTTAAGGCTAGTTGGAAACTTGTATTGGTGCCTCGCCTTGACTCTGATTCAAATGCCGGTGCCCAGCCTCCTTCGGCCTCCTGTTCATTTTGCCTGCTTTCAATTATGGTTTATGATGGCTTAAAATCGTAGAAAACGGATAGATTAATGGAGAGGATTATTGCAGAAATTTAAAAAGGCACGGTATTGTAGGTGACCAAGTTCCTGACTTCATGTTTCTGCTGTTGCTTTTTTTTTCCTGGCCCCCTTTTCTTAGTGGGTTTTTTTTTTTTTTTTTAGGAAGTTTGCAGCTTCTAAATAGCCTTTTTGTGTTCCTAATATTTCTGTCCCGAGGTCTCCCTCCTCCTCCAAAACTTTGCTCCACCTCTTTTTAAAACCACTTTTAAAAGGGCATTGGGGTTGATGTGTCTCCCTCCTTCCTTCATTTGAAAAATTTAAACAGCCAAATGTAGATCTTATTGTTTTTAAAAAATAGAAATTCAGGATCAGTTTGCCGGATTGGTCCCATTGAAGTTCCTTTGGCTTGTAAAAACCCCATCATGAAATCTACTTAAGTCGGTCGTCTTTTCTCAAGGACCATAGGTAAGTTCTCATCCACTTCTTAACAGCCTTCTGGTCTGATAAATATATCTTCTGGATATATTTACTTTGCTGCTTCGAAGGTGCCTGATTTAAAGAGGAATCAAACTTGTTGACGTTAATAAGTCCAGTCTGTGTCTTTTTGTTCTGGAATGCGGTCCTTGGAACGGGTTTTTCTAGAAAAATCTGATCCAGAGGAGACATCATCTGAATCCTGCCGGGCCAGCTAGGAGGTGCTGAACTTTGGAAAAATTCACATTTGAAAGCAGTTGTGACCGCGTTTGATGTTATAAATACTTGAAAGCTTTTCTTGCGGTTGTTAGAGAGCTTAGTCTTCGTTTCTTCGGGCGTGTTCAGTTCTGCCATTCGAGAACCCCGCTGGGCTAAGGGAAGAAGGAAAGAGAGAGAATATGTTCGGGATTTAGCAGTTGAATGTTATAATACGAGTAAAGTCCTCGACTTACAACCATTTGTTTAGCGAGCGTTCGAAGTTAAAACGGCACCGAAAAAAAGGGACTTAAGGCCGTTTTTCACACTTATGACCGTTGCAAACCAGAATTTCCATGTTAAACCCTCCTCCTCCTCCTCCTCCTCCTCCTCCTGAATTCCCACTCCCTTCTAGCACTGATGATATTACCTAGTTGGGTAATGAAACGTCTGCAAGAAAACTACCAAGCTCAGAGAGCACCAAGGACCCCTTTTTTCCTCCTCCTCCTCCTCTTCCTCCTCCTCCTCCTCCTCCTCCTCCTCCTCCTCCTCTCCCATTTCTCCCTTCTAAAGGAATGCAGGAAAGACATAAAATCAATTGAGAAGCCAGCAACCCCGGCTACAGAAAGAATTAAAATTTTTGATTATTTTTTTTTTGCGGGTGCAAACTCTGATGAGCGTGGGTGACAAAGCAGTCATAGGTGTCTATTGGTTAATGTCAGAGATACGCGATGCCTTAAAGAGACGAGATCTCCATTTCAGACTGTGTTATGATTTGGCCTTGATGAATTAAATTCATGCCACAATCAATTGGAAAACAGAGCTCCAAAGTTATTGTGGGATTCAGCTTGTCAAATACGTTTTGCCTGGTGGTGCACTTACCTTAGGGACGTTGTTTTGCCGAAAATCTTGCTTTACTCGGAACGTTTTGAATGATGTAATTAGCCTACTCAACAACAAGTTATTAAAAATGCAATCAGTAAACAGGATGTGCTTTTTTATTTTACTAGCTTCCTTTGTCTGGCAGATAATAGCTCTATAATTATTTTCCTCGGATGTTATTTTGAGGAGGGGAAAAAAAATCTTTTGTATTGCTCGTCTTTCATATTGCTAAAATTATAGGCTGAGGTAGAAATAGCACAGATACTATTTACTTATGTACCATAAAAGTATAGCCTGCCCACTTTAAACAAACTCTGGGGGGTTCTCACATAGAAGAAAAACTAAATATTGCTTTTTTTAAAAAAGGCACAGCCTAACAGCAAATTAAAGGCAGTGTCACAATACAGTCCTCGACTTATGACCATTATTGAGACTGACATTTATGTGGCTAAGCGAGACAGTTGTTAAGTGAGTTCTGCCCCACTTTACGACCTTTCTTGCCGCAGTTGTTAACTGAACCCCTGCCGTTGTTAAGTTAGTAACACGATTGTTAAGTGAATCTGGCTTCCCCATTGACTTGGCTTGTCAGAAGGTCGCAAAAGGGGATCGCGTGACTCCTGGACACTGCGACCGTCATAAATACGAGTCAGCTGTAGAAGTGTCTGAAATTTTGATATTGTGACCATGGGGGATGCTGCAACATTTGTAAGGGTGAAAAACGGTCATGAGTCACTTTTCTCAGTGCGGTCGTAAGTTTGAACGGCCACTAAACGAATGGCCATATGTCGAGGATTATCTGTACCTGTAATCGTCCACTTAATAATCGTCCACTTAACAACAGCCTCAGTGCTGCGTTCCCACGTGCAAATCACAATGATACAACCTGCAAATACACCTGTGATTTAGGGCCAGGCCCACCTGTAAGACTGTAAGTTTTAATCCCATTTAGAGTTTCTTCCCTGACCCGTCACTGCAGCCACGCTTGTGCGAACCACAAAACATGTCGTGTCTCCGTTGGCATTCACAATCTCTGACCAGTGGTGGATCACCGGTTCGGTGATCGCGCGCTTCGAAAACTTACCTTCCGCGTTACTGCTGGGGAGAAACACAGCTGAGGCGCGGCAATCCGCTCTGCCGCGCGAATCAGCTGAGAAGATATAGGTCAGTAAAGCGCGTGGGTGGGCGGGCCCACCTGATCGTCGGAGCGAACCGGTTCGCTCCCAGCTGATTGTCGGAGCATCCGGTTCGCCTGAACCGGTCTGAACCGGTAGAATCCCATCCCTGTCTCTAACCCTTCCTGGCGAGAAGTCTGGCTGAACTAACTCCTTTCTGCAGCCTAATCCGTTGGATGAGATTATTCGTTCCTTCCCGATGCGATTATTTTAAAAAAACAACCCGGTTTCTACCAGAACTGCGATGACACCTCTCTTTTATTGTGAGTTGCCTCGATAAGACAATATCTTGGGATCCGTAGTTGAAGAAGCCCTTTGGCAAATTCATCGAGGAACAATGAGCGCTCCCCTCCTGGGCGACATCTTTCTGCAAGGAACTTCGCAGCGAACCATCTGTTCCCACCAACCATTTTTTGAACCATCTGTTCAAAAAAAGCGTTTTCGGTTTAAATGGCACCTACGCAGTCTCTCAGTTTCCTGGAGTTCTCCTCTGTTCACTAAATTCCTCACTTCTCAAATCCGGAAGGTGCCAAAAGTGGTCTTTTGAAAGGCAACTGGACTTCTCATCCAAGAAGCTTCTTCAGTTCCATTTCCACAGACAGTCAGATAAGTTGATCAATGCAGTAGACCAGGGGCGTCAAACTCGATTTCATTGAGGGCCGCATCAGGGTTGTGTTTGACCTTGGGGGGGGGGCGAGTGGGCGTGGCCAGGGTGGGCATGGCCAGCTCACCGTCACTTGTGTCGGGGGCACCTGTGGTGTCAGGGTTCCGGATGCACACAATGAGAAAACACTCGACAACCAAAGGAACAGGGTTGTAGCTATTTATCTTCAGCGTTCCGGCACGTACTCACAATCACTCAAGTAATGAAATGAAATGTTGTCAGCGTCGGCTTGTTAGTGCACCCACCACCACTTTTAAACTACCGTGCTCCACCTTGTGTGTCCGCCCACCGGCACTACCCCCCTCCCATTAGGCAATTAGTCCGTAGTCTTCACAATCCACGATTAGGAGGCTAACTTCTCTCACCACGCATGCGTAACAGCAATGCGCATGCGTGGAACGGCCGCGCCTCCCAGCTGGGCTGTATCCTGAGCGCGCCTCACAGCTGAGTAGCTGAGTAGCGTCGAGCCCACTGACAAGATAGCAACGCCCTCCGCAGCAGAAGCGGCCACACGAATGTCCTTGGAACATGGGTTGACAGCGTGTTCCCCTCCCGGATGTTTCCCCCCGCTTGAATGGCAGCCCTGACACTTCGGGGCTGACATGTGGTGGCCCGTGCGCTCTGCCAGAGAAAATGGGCTCCCGAGCTCCGTTTTTGGCTGCCACGGCCTCCTGCAACCCTCTGCCAGTGAAAACGGAGCTAGGGAGGGCCGCACGTGCACCGTTTTAGCTGGCAGAGATACCGCGAGCCAGTCCTTCGCTGTTTCCAGGGTAGCCCCGCAGGCCAGATCTAAGCACCTCGCGGGTCGGATCCGGCCCCCGGGCCTTGAGTTTGACACACTTGCAGTAGACCAACCGGCCACATCCTAGTCTAGATCTATCTTGACTTCATTGCCAGCCTAAGCTTCATGCGCCTCTCCTGCAGTTGTCCACCAGGAGACATCTTGCGTGGTTGCATCATTTGACTTGTCCAGATTGTGGCTTTCTTTGATAGTCATCGGAATTGATGGTCATCGGGAAGAAAAAGATGCAACGTTTACGGAGATTCTCCGTCACCTAGGTCATGGTTGTCCCAAAGATGCTTTTTCAAGAAACTACTGGCCTTTTTTTTTTTTTTTTTTTTTTTTTTTTGCTTTTCCTTGAAGACCTTTCGCTTCTCATCCAAGAAACGTCTTCAGTTCCGGTCATGGAGAATGGAAGGATTTATATTCCTTGCAGTCATCTGGTCGTTAACACACTCTCTGAGAGATGTTACTGTGTTACTACAGCACTGATCCGGTGGGCGGACACTGATGTTATCTAGTTGGGTCATGAAACGTCTGCAAGAAAACCACCAACCTCAGGAAGCATCAAGGACCCCTCAATCCTCCTCCTCCTCCTCCTCCTCCTCCCCCTCCTCCTCCTCTTCTTCCTCCTCCTCCTCCTCCTCCTCCTCCTCCTCCTCCTCCTCCTCCTCCTCCTCTCCACAAACCCTACTCCCTTGTAGCACTGATGATGTTATCTAGTTGGGTCATGAAACGTCTGCAAGAAAACCACCAACCTCAGGAAGCATCAAGGACCCCTCAATCCTCCTCCTCCTCCTCCTCCTCCTCCTCCTCCTCTTCCTCCTCCAAACCCCACTCCATTCTAACACTGAGGATGTTCCCTAGTTGGGTGATGAAACGTCTGCGAGAACACAACCAAGCTCAGAGAGCACCAAAGACCCCACTGCTGAGCCCTAAGCTACAAATAATTCTCTTCTATCGGTACTGGGAAGAATGCTTTAACCCTTAGGCTACCCTGAGAGTTGTTACTAACTTCTAGTTTTGTAATCACACCATAGTCTTCTTGCTTTCGAGTGGCAATCTTACTCAATTTACGTGTCCTAAAGTTCTCGACTTCTCCTTCCCCCCCCCCCCGCCATTCCCTAAAGAGTTCTTTGTTTGATCTCCTCTTCTCCTGAGTTCTCTACCGAAAACTCTCTGCGGCAAAACCAGAAAGCCAGCTGGGCATCTCAGAATTAGTTTAAAACTACAGCCGCGCCAGAGTAAAGTAATATCACCGTAGGCAGAAGCCACTCGGCAACGGATTATCCATGCAAGGAAGCAGAGGCCTATCCATCAAAAAGACAATGGCAATCAATCAAGGGCCCGTTGGAATATAAAATCCACCCCCCCCCCCCGCTTATCACCCCAAACTAGATGGTGACCTGGTTCGGCAGCCACCTCCGCGGAGGATTCTCGCAGCGCAATTCCAACAGGGAAATTACCCTCTGCGTTCTTCTGCAGATTTCATCTCCAGTGTAACCGTAAAAAGTTTGAGGCTGTACGTTATTGCCTTATTCTACTGCGTTAAAAAGAATCGGAAGCCAGTGCATTTCTGCCCTTTTTCTCCTTTTACCTTTTCCTCTTCTCTTTTCCCCCCCCTCCCCTTCCCCCTGCTTTCCCACTCTTGTTGTTTTTCTTTGTATTTTGCATTTGGACAGACTTAATAAAAAAAAAAACCAATTTGGGAGAAAGATTCCATCACTGGCAAAATGAGAGCTAGCGTTGGACTTTTGTACCAAGAAAGGAAAATATTTGTAGCTCAGGATTGAAATGTGGGGTTGGTGGTGGTCCCTGAGCTTGGTGATTTCCTTTCAGACGTTTCATGACCCCACTAGGTAATATCATCAGTGCTAAAAGGCAGTGTGGTCTGCAGAGAGGAGGAGGAGGAGGAGGATTGTGGGGGCCTTGGTGTTCTGACATTGGTTGGTTTTTTTTGCAGATATTTCATTACCCAACTAGGTAACATCATCAGTGCTGGGTGGGGGGGTTGCAGAGAGGAGGAGATGGAGGGAAGAAGGAGGAGGGGGACAACTGTGGGGTCCTTGATGCTCTCTGAGCTTGTTGGTTTTCTTGCAGACATTTCATTATCCAACTAGGTAACATCATCAGTGCTAGAAGGGAGTGAAGTATGCAAAGCGGAGGGGAGGGGGAGGGGAATTGAGGAGTCCTTGGTGCTCTCTGAGCTTGTTGGTTTTCTTGCAGACGTTTCATGACCCAACTAGGGAACATCCTCAGTGCTAGATGGGAGGTGGGTGGGGGAGGAGGAAGAGGAGGAGGAATTTGAGTCCTTGGTGCTCAACTTGGTGGTTTTCTTGGAGACGTTTCATTACCAAACTGGGTAACATCATCAGTGCTAGAGGTGAATGGGCTTTGCTCTTCTCGTGGCTTACATACAGTTTACATTCTAGTGGCTTGCCCTGTCAGTTTTGGTGGTTCTTTGTTAGGTTGTTGGATTGTCTGGCAGTTCCTTGATTGGGGGTATTGTTTTCTCTTGATTGTTGGTCTGAGTTTAATCTTGGTGTTAATCTATGCTCATCTGGGTGTTGATTGGTGACAGGGAGAGGTTTTGATTTTTTGGTTCCCTTTTTGGCTTGTTAATTGTCTCTGTTGCACAGTATGTAGATGTGCTTTATCCCTATGTGCCTGTTGATGGCTGATTTATCAGAGCGCCAGGCTTCTAGCAATTCTTCCAGCATTTTTGGACTTGGCTTGGTCTAGGATGGTCACAGTCCCCCAGTTGAAACTATGGTTAAAAGTCTGTCCGGATGTTGTGAATTTATAGAATTTTCACCATGGCTTCTGCCTGCTAGTTGGATGTCCATGGATGCATCCTGCCAGTCTTCAGGACCGCAGGACATTATTCAGAGCCTTACGAAGGATCTGCAGAGGTTTCTAACCCAAAGCCACAGAGCAATCCTTGTGTTAGGTGTAGGTTGCTCCCCCTCGCTGCTAGGAGAAGAAAAAACAAGAGGGGATTTGGCAAGGAACAAGGCAAGGGAAAGTTCAGTGCTAGACACGGTTCATTACGCAAGCTTTGTCCGGGTTACAAGCAAAGGATCAGAAGCCAGGAAAGTGATTTTTGAACAGGGAGAGAAGGCAACAGCTTGCACACTGATGTGGCTTTAGCACTGATTAGCGGCAAGCTGACCCCTAACACGGCGCTACTAAGAACACGGCCCTGCCCCAGAGATCCATTCATCCTCTTCAATCTGCCTTCCATTTCAAGGATTGTCTGCAACATTGTGTGTTTGTAGCTCAAGGATCTCCTTCAACATGGTGTGTTTGTAGCTGTGGTTTCAGGGCTTGTGTTTTTGGGAAGGAGATGAAGGGGAGTCTCCCAAGAATCTGGTGGCGTGGAGATCTCCGGTCAAGACTTCCTGATCCGGAATATATCTCTTAATATCAGGTCTAGCTGTTAAAGAACCCAGTTCTAGCAGTCACAAACGGGTCTATGATACAACTTGCCACCGCCAGCTCGTCACAGCCAACTCGCCGCAGCCAACTTGCTAAGCGGGACAAGAGTTACCCTAATATCAAATAAATGGTGGAATAGAATCATTAAAGAAAGGATGGAAAAAGTGGGACACAGTTAAATGTGAATGACAAAAATTAATTTTTTAAAAATTTTTATGTTAAATAATTCAATTGAATTGTTAAATTGCCCCGTGGCGAGTTGGCTATGATGAATTGTCCCGTTCCGGTCACAACAAGCCATTGATCTATGCCATATCTCCAAACTTGGTAACTTTAAGACTTGTGGACTTCAACTCCCAGAATTCTCCAGGGCAGGAAGCCGGGGAAAGAAGAAGCAGTAGGTTTGATAGTTAGGAAGAAGACAAAGGCAACTTTAAGACTTGTGGACTTCAACTCCCAGAATTCCCCAGCCAACTCTATTCTGATTCGGCTACCCAGCCGAATCAGAATAGAGTTGGCTGGGGAATTCTGGGAGTTGAAGTCCACAGATCTTAAAGTTGCCAAGGTCAGGCACCCCTGCCCTAGAGTATCAGGGAGGAATTTTACTGGCTGAAACATTAGAGAGGCCCAGCTAAAGATTGTGCCCCATAGGAAGTGACTTGGGTTGTCCCGTTTCAGACTGGTTTTTGGGCTGTTTTTCAGGCCGTTTTTCGCAAGGTATTCACCCAGGAAAACGGCCTGAAAATGGCCTGTTTTGGGCTGTTTTTTTGGGCTGTTTTCAGGCTGTTTTTCGGGCCAATTTTGGCCGGAAAAACGGCCCGAAAACGGCCCAAAAAACGGGCGGGGGCAGGGCCAGCCGGTGGTCCGATTTGCCGGTTCTCCGAACCACGCAGAATCGGAACAACCGGTTTTGGCGAACCGGTCCGAACCGGCAGCAGCCCACCTCTGCTTATGACCGTTTCCCACACTTACGACCGTTGCAGCATCCCCATGGTCATGTGCTCAAAATTGAGACGCTTGGCACGGTCGCAGTGCCCCAGGGTCCCGTGATCCCCTTTTGCGACCTTCTGACAAGCAAAGGCAACGAGGAAGCCAGATTCACTTAACAACCTTGTTATCTAACTTAACTCCAGTGATTCGCTTAATAACTGTGGCAAGAAAGGTCATACGATGGGGCAAAACTCACTGAACGATATAGCCACAGAAATTTTAGTTTCAGTCGTAGTCGTAAGCTGAGGACTAACTTTAAAGGCCCCCCTGATTATTGCAAATATCACCGGAAATGTTGCGGATATTGCAATGCGGACTCAGGAACGGTTTTGAATGTTTTGGCACTCTTTTTTATTATTATTATTTATTTCAGTTTTATTTCATGTCCTTAAGTTTTATTTCATTTACTTATTTATTTAAGCATGCAGTGAAAGTGGAACGCAGTAGATGGTTCTTTGAGGGTCTCCTGGTGGGAATCGTTCCCTGCGGTTGTTGCTAGAAACCCTAGTGCACATTTTTACACACCGAGGGAACTCAGTGGAGTAAAGATGATTTAAGTGTTCGCTTTCGGGCTTAGCAGCCTTGGGAACGGCAGTGGCTGGTCTCGTTCCTAATCAAATGTTTTCCCAGCTTTTCTGGTTGTTTTGCTTCACGCGGTGACCTGTGCGAGGAAGAGAGGCGGTTGGCATTTTACGGAGAGGGAAACATATTTCTTTTCAAAGGGTAAATTTGGGGACTTTTTTTTCCCCCTTTTGCGTGAAAAAATATATATTCCCGGTATGAAATGTAGCTTGAATGCAGCTCCACTTCGAGTCCTCAAAAACCTCTTGAGGACGGCCAATCCTCAACTTAACGACCGCAGATTTCCCTTGCTAAGTGAGACATTTGTTAAGTGAATTTCGCCCCATTTTACGACCGTTCTTGCCACCATTGTTAAGGGAATCGCTGCAGTTGTGAAGTTAGTCACATGGTTTTGAAGTGAATCTGGCTGCCCCGTTGACTTTGCTAGACAGAAAGTCGCAAAAGGGGATTGCGTG
>QLTV01001140.1:955-18714 GCA_003457575.1 Thermophis baileyi
TATCTATCTATCTATCATCTATCTATCTCTCTATTATCTATCTATCTATCTATCTATCTATCTATCTATCTATCTATCTATCTATCTATCTATCTATCTATCTATCTATCTATCTATCTATCTATCTTTCACAAGTTTTTATTGGCAATTTGGTACCATTTGAAGGAAAACGTTGATTTAACAAACATCGGTTAAATCAGTTGCTTTCTCCCATTCAGGGGGGTTCAGGAGGCAGTGTGGCTGTTTTTCCTAACACGGCTAAAAGCTAAAAGATTGAGTCATACAACCAAGTTTGAAAAACTGACTCGTATTTATGACGGTGTCAGTGTCCCGGGGTCACGTGATCCCCTTTTGCGAACTTCCTGACAAGCAAAGTGAACAGGAAAGCCAGATTCACTTAACAACCGTGTCACTAACTGAATAACTGCAGTGATTCACTTAACAACGGTGGCAAGAAAGGTTGTAAAATGGGGCAGAACTCACTTAACAACTGTCTCACTTAGCAATGGGAATTGTGAAATCAGTTATGGTCGTAAGTTGAGGTCTACCTGCAACTGCTTGGGGGAAAAAAAAATCCTGCAAATTAAAATTTATATCCTGCAAATTTGCAGGCAGAGAAACGGAAGCAAGAGAAGTTTGAAAAAAAAAAATTAAACAACCACCTGCCCTCCTTTTCTGCTATTAATAAACCAGCATTCGTATCGTTACCTAAGACCTACTCACTTTTTCCTCTCTTCTCTCCATCTTGCAATTTCATCTGGAGTATCTAATTTGATCCGCTTGGCACCAGGAGAATGCATCTGACACAAACAAAGACAACTCAAAGCATTCGGAAACGTGCACCTCTTTTAAAATTATTTGTAAAAAAAAAATACTGCGTAAAATAAGAAAATAACCCTAATAGCTCCCATTTCTACTGTGTTTCTCTCGTCCACAGTGACGGAAGGCAGTTCAATCCCTTATGAAGCCTTGCTGAAGCTAAATAGATTTAAAAAAAAATGTTGGAGAGAAGGCTTGTATTTAAAACTCAAAAAAAAATAATAATAATAATAATTAAAAGTGGTGTTTGTCAACTGATTCCTATTTATGACGGTTGCAGTGTGATTCCTTTTGTGACCTTCCGACAAGCAAAGTCAATGGGGAAGCCAGATTCACATAACAACCGTGTTACTAATTTAACGACTGCAGTGATTCACTTAACAACTATGGCAAGAAAGACCGTAAAATGGGGCAAAACTCACTTAACAAATGTCTCCCTTAACAACATAAATTTTGGGCTCAATTGCAGTCTTAAGTTGAGGACTTCCTGTATGCAATCAGCCTCAAGACTTGACCATACATTTCGTAATACCTAAAGCTCATTCCACAGCCTTCAAAACAGCTCCATAAAAGTGTTCTGCTATTTATTCGCTGCAACTGTTTAACAAACATTTGCAGCTATGTCGGTCAAATTCGAAAAACAACAACAACAAGATGTATAAGATAGAAAAACTCAGAAGAAAATGCTTAGAAAAGAGTTATCAACCTGAACCAAGCAAAAATACGTACATTTCTCCAATGGATCTGAACCAGTTTCTCATGTGCTCTAAAGTTGCAGCCATCTTCAGTGCACTGAAAGAAGATATTCAAATCAGGACAGGAAGCAATGGGTGGAAACTGATCAAGGAGCGAAGCAACTTAGAACTAAGGAGAAATTTCCTGACAGTTAGAACAATTAATCAGTGGAACAACTTGCCTCCAGAAATTGTGGGTGCTCCAGCACTGGACGTTTTTAAGATGTTGGATAACCATTTGTCTGAAGTGGTGTAGGGTTTCCTGCGTAAGCAGGGGGTTGGACTAGAAGACCTCCAAGGTCCCTTCCAACTCTATTATTTCTATTTCTTAAGTTTAGCAAGCTAAAAAGGTGGCAGTACCACATTTTGAAATTACAATTTGATTCCTGTTTCCCCCCCCCTTTATTTCTTCTGCATCCTCACCGCTCCTCGTTCTCCTTTTCCCCCCAAAATGGATTTATTCTCTAATTCCAGGGAAGTTTGCTGCTTAGTCCCAGCTTAACTGAGCAATCTGTAACAATCCTTATATCAAAATCTTGACATCGAAGACCGCAATAAATTTTAATTTTCAAACTACATAAGTGCGTGTCACTTCAGGAATCTCTCTCATATGTAGCTGCAATTCTACAGAAACCAGAAGTAACTGACTGAGGTTAGCTGGGACAGCAAATATCATTTCTGGAAAAGGGGCGTCTCTTCCAGCTGAATGGAAAATTATCACCCAAACTGTGGTAGGGCAAACCAGAGTTAGAAAACCTGGCTTGCAGTGCTTATGTGTGAAATGGGCTTGTGTTTCAAGCTTCCATGCCAGCTTTGAAAGGTTAGACTCCATGATTATTCAATAATTTATGCAACTAATGCTGCCTGCAGCTATTATCACACACACCTGCTTGTGCTGAGCGATATGCTCCTCATATTTCTCCTTGTTTTTAAAGCCACGATCGCACGTATCACAATAATGGGTAAAAACAGGTTCCTTTCTCTTCTTGTTCTATAAAAAAAGAAAAGAGGCGTTAATGATGAATTGTTGGACTGGCACTACTTCAAAGGCCTTACAATGAATTAAAAACAACAAGAACATGCCATCTCAAGCACCACAGACCTGCCCAAAGGATGGCTTGTACTGAAGTTGAACAAATGTTACCAGCCATTAAATGTAATCTTATGAAAGTGCCATTCAGGCAACATGACAAACCATGATTTATTCCAAGAATGAGCCCTATGAAAGCAACCAGAGCAAACCTTTGCAAGAATGGTTGGACAAAATGAGCCCAGGACCCCCTTGCCAACATGTCTCCAGCAAAGAGAAAGTCCCTACAGAGAGTGGTGAGGACAACGGAGAAGATTATAGGAAGCTCACTTCCCTTTATTCAGGATACTGCTTATAAGTGCTATGTGCTTAGAGCTCAAAGCATTATTGAGAGACCCCCACATACCCACTTTATGGTCTGTTTCTGTTGCTCCCCTCTGGGAGGAGGTTTCGAAGTATTTCTAGCAGGACTACCAGATTCTGTAACAGCTTTGTTCCCTATGCCATCCGTCTGGTAAACTCACAAGATTCGTTTTTCTCGCCATGTACATAGCAATAGCAATAGCAGTTTATGTCGTTTCTCTGTGTCATATAATATATGTGGGTATATGCATAAGCAGTCAGCTGAAGTAGCCTGCAGTGCTGCACTCTAACCACTGCGCCACCTCGGCTCTGGATGTACATGTATACATCCAAACTAGACTGTGTTGTTTCTCTGTGTCATATATGTGGGTATATGCATAATTTATTTATTTATTTATCTTGTCATTTTTATGTAGTGTAAAATTGGAGGTGGTGACCCTTTAAGAGCTGTATGCAACGAAATTTCATTTTTAATGTATGCCAATTAGTGTACATTCAGAGTGACAATAAAGTTATTCTATTCTATTCTATTCCATATAGTCTAGAATCTTTTATTTTTTATTTATTCATTTGTATCCTGCTTTTACTATTTTAAAAAATAACTCAAGACAGCGAACATGTCCAACACACACTTTGCTTTTCCCTGTTTTCCCCACAACTGCTACCCTGTGACTGAGCTGAGAGAGAGGTACTGGCCCAAAGTCACCCAGTTGGCTTTTGGGACTAGAATTCTCAGTCTCCCATTTTCTGGTCTGGCACCTTAACCACTAGATCAAACTGGCTCTCATCTTTGCTTCCCTTTTTGCTTTGCTCGCTACTATACCAAAAGTGCCCCCGATCTGAACTGTTTTAGTGAAACAAAACAACTTCCAATGATGACCCGTGGAACTAGTTTGTTTTAAAGGATCCATTGTTAAAATTAAGTATGGTTTAGCATTTGGACAAAGTACCTATCCTCAGTTAATCAAAGCATAAAGAAAAAGCTTCAATCTTATTGCAGCCATCCTTGAAGGAAAGGGTGTGTGCCGAGTGCAATTTGTTCCTTTTGTGACGAATAGGCGACTTTATCAAAACAACCAAACGCAAGCACAAATAGTTTAGGCCCAGATGTACAAACAGAATGAGGTTCATTTATATTTCTAGGATTATTCACGCCCATCTCGGTAGCCAGGAGGAGAAATAAAGCAGGGGCTGGTTTCACTTTAACAAACTCTTGGTGTTACATGTGAACCAAGAATCACAACTGGAAAGGAATTTGCTACTGGGTTGTTTACAGGAGGCAAGTTGTCTTTCTCTGTGAGATCTAATACTTTGTACTTCTCTACTTAAACGCTTGTGGTTTAAAATTGCAAGCCATCTTGAACACTCTTTTCCATCGCACTGGTGGTATATAAATCAAGTAATCCAATTAACTGATGAATTAAATCCTGCTTTACATCAATTATAAGCCAAATAAGCTGGAAGCTGCCCAGAGTCACTTGAAATGAGATGGGTGGCAAATAAATTCGGTAAATACATAAATAAACGCCAACTCCCGTGAATCCTTACATTCTGGTTGATTTCCTCTTGGGAGAGAAATCTATTTCACCGAGGCTCTGCACTTTCTGTGCAATTGGAATTAAATGATAGCTTAGACCAGGGGTCTCCAAACTTGTCAACTTTAAGACTTGTGGACTTCAACTCCCAGAATTCTCCAGCCAGCTTGCAAGTTTGGGGACCTCTGGCTTAGCAGGACATCATGAAAGGCTACTGAATGACCATCACTATTGCATTATTTTTATTCTTCCTCAGTAGCAGGGAAAGGAATCCAACAGTTACAAAGGTTCATCCTAGATGAACCAGCAAAGTCAAGTTCTCTTTTTCATAACAAAAAAGCATTTACCACATACAGTATTGTTCCTATGTCCACAATAGGAACAAGGTGGCGCAGTGGTTAGAGTGCAGTACTGCAGGCTACTTCAGCTGACTGTTCAGCAGTTCAGCGGTTCAAATCTCACCGGCTCAAGGTTGACTCAGCCTTCCATCCTTCCGAGGTGGGTAAAATGAGGACCCAGATTGTTGGGGGCAATATGCTGACTCTGTGAACCGCTTAGAGAGTGCTGTAAAGCACTGTAAAGCGGTATATAAGTCTAAGTGCTATTGCTATTGCTATTGCTAATGCTAAGAACTACAAAACTGGGATAAATACATAAGGATAGTAATAGTACCAAACAGCTTAATAGCAATAGCACTTAGATTTATGTACCACTTCACAGTGCTTTACAGCCCTCTCTAAGCAGTTTACAGAGTCAGCCTATTGCCCCCAACAATCTGGGTCCTCATTTTTACCCACCTTGGAAGGATGGAAGGCTAAATCAACCTTGAGCTGGTCAGGATCGAACTTCTAACCACTGCACCCATAGGGCTCTTTCTGTCTACAGATGCTTATGAAAACGTCTGTGTTCCTTTTGTTGAAATCAGAAATACAAACAAACGTGGCTCCATACAATTTGCTCTCAACTTGCAATTAAATACCTTCTGTCTGTGCTTCCTGCCTTGACAGGCTCCAGCTTGTGGCAATCCAGTTTGTTTCACCTGCCAGTCTTCACCAAAATGAGGATGCCTGCCTTCAATCAGAATTAAGTGTTACAAAATAAATAAATAGAAATAAAATGGAAACATAAATGCAATTCTATTCAGGAAAGGAAAGCACCGTAAACCCTGAGCATAAACTCAACTTTTTCATAAAGGATGTATTAAGATTTGTTTGCTGCTCATCTGGCTGCTAGGCGACTCTGAGGAGCTTACAACATTGAAAACAATAAAAATCACATATATAGCCATATATACATACACACGTACATTCATGCGCGCGCACGCACACACACACACACACATAAATACAGAATAATGTAAAAGATGGGGAGCAGAATGTATGGGGGAGATGGGAAACTGCTATTGGTCGTGTGTGTGTGTGTGTGTGTGTATACACTCACAAAGACATAAAATCACAGTAAAAATACAGGATATAATTACAAGATGGGGAGGAATGAAGGGAGCAGAATGTACAGGTCGGAGGCGGGACCTGCTATCTGCCCATCAACAATTATGTTAGGACTCTGTCCAAACGGTTGGGTTGGTTAATATAAACAAGCCACAAATCACTGTTTAATGTATATATGTAATATTGCTTTAAATGCATTGGTGCATTCTGACTGGCACTAACGGCCATAAGAGGGAGCTAGAGAACATGGTTAGTTCTCTCTCTTTTGCTGATTCATTGCTGAAGTGACTTCGTGTCTGAGAATAAGCTCTGTATGTAGCTAGCTATCTGTGATAGTAGAGAATCTTTGCTGATTAAGACGAAGAAAGGCTGGTAAGAAGACTACTGTACTGACTGACTAAACGTGTATTATTCGGACTGGTATTTGGACTTTGCTATTTCTTTAAGTAAACTACTTTTATACACTTTAACATATTTGTTTATTGACTGAATCATTACTTATATCTACTGCAACATTACGGTGAACTGTGCAAACCTTCAGGGCCCAGAGGTTACTCTGCACAATTCCTTAACAAATTATTATTACTGTTATTACAGTATCAGGAGCTGAGTACAGGTAGTCCTCTATTTACAACAGTTCACTTAGTGACCATTCAAAGTTACAGCAGTACTGAAAAAAGTGACTTATGAACATTTTTCAAACTTATGACAGTTGCAGCGTCCCCATGGTCATGCTTGACAATTGACTCACATTTATGACAGTTGCAGTATCCCGGGGTCACGCAATCCTCCTTTGCAGCCTTCTGACAACCAAAGTCAACGGGGAAGCCAGATTCACTTAAAGGCCGTGTTACTCATTTAATAACTCTAGTGATCATGTAACAACTGTGGCAACAAAACTTGTAAAAAGGGGCAAAACTCCCTTAAGACATGTCTCACTTAGGGACAGAAATTTTGGGCTCAATTGTGGTTGTAAGCTGAGACCTACCTACACTCACACACACTATACACACACACACACACACACACACACACACACACACACACTATGCAGATAGATGCATATATAGATATACATCATACATATACATCTGTACATTATAAATGTATATAAGTATACATACATACATGGACACATCTAATCATACAAATATAATCACAGTAAAATCACAATAGTGTGTGTGTGTATATGTTACATATTTTTACTGATACATACATAAATAAAGGGAGACTAGTATAGATCTATTTCAAGCTATTTAGCTCTCATCAGCTAGCCACACCCCTTTTTTACTGGGATTTGAACCTGGGCAGCTTGCCTTGTTAGGCAAATGCTTAATCTCTTGAGCCACAGGATTCTCCTCCCTATCTGCATGTTCCAGGGACAAGGATATATATATGTTTTTTTCCCTGTTAAATCACCTGGTATACCCAAATATGGGAGGGAGCATACTGCTTCCTTTTTGCCTTTGATCTATACAAGTCTCCCTTTATTTATGTATTTATCAGTAAAAATATGTAACATATAAAAACGGACTGTCATTTGTAAGTAACTGCCTGGATGGCCCCTGGAGGGGCTGAAAGGCAAAAAGGAAGCAGTATGCTTTCTCCCATATTTGGGTATACCAGGTGATTATAAACCTCAAAAAACAAACATATATATATATATAGCCTCCAGAGATGGAGCACCAACAACTTCTGAAGGCAACTCATTCCAATGGTTAATTGTTCTGTTAGGAAATTTCTTCTTAGTTCTAGGTTACTTCTATAATGTATATATAATGTATATATAATGTACGTATATGTATATACACACACACACGTATGTGTGCATATGTGTATGTGTATATGTATATATGTACGTGTACACACACACACACACGTGTGTGTGTGTGTATGTATGTATATATGCAAGTATAATGTAAAAATACTTTATATTTATAAAAGATGGAGAGGAAGGAAGGGAGGGAGAAGATGGCGCAGGTCAGAGGTGGGAATCTGCTATCGGCCCATCAACAACTATTAGAACTATTATTACAGTATCCGGAGCTGCGGATGGATTCGGGCTCCCCTTGGCCGGCTTCCCCCTAATTTCCCTCCGCAGCAGCAGCAACAACCACCCTGTGAGGTAGACCGCTGAAAGGTGTAGTGGGAAACGCTTAGCCCGGGGGCTTTCGGGGCTGAAACCGACCTGGGTGTGGCGGTGGAGCCTGGGGCGAGGCCCAGTGCCAGGGCCCGGGGGGGGCCGGCGGCCAGTGCCCAGCGGCGCCCCAGGCTGGAAACGGAGGCAGCGGCGGCGGAGGATGATGATACCAAACATCCATCTCTCTCTCTCTCTCTCTCTCTCTCTCTCTCTCTGCTGGGCCACACGTGCGACGCCGTCTCCTCGGCGATCGCGTCACTTCCGGCGCACGGATCGCTGCGTTTGTGGAAAGCGCCGGAAGTCGCCTTTCTACGCGCCGGAAGGGCGCGCGGGGAGCGTACCGCGCAGGCGTGCCAGGGTTCCTCTTGGCATCATGGCGTCCCGAGATGTTATCGGGCCGGCGCTGCCTCCGCAGTTAGCCGATTCCGACGCCGCTTCGGTGGACTCCGGGTCGGGTGAGAATAAGGAGGAGGCCCTCGCTCGCGGGAATGAGCCGGGGCGGCTCCGGAGGGAGAAGAACCCCGCTCGGGGCTCTTTTCAGCCTCTGGCTGAGCCAATCTGGAAGGGAGGAAGGAGGAGGAGGAGGAGGGTGGCTGTGGCTGGAGGGGTAAATGGAAATAGACGCCCTCGTGGCTTCCCTTAGTGGATCCCAACCAGGTCTGGTTTCCTTGGTAGTTTATTAGATGTATTAGCTTTTTAGATTATTTTATTATTCAAGGCAAACATTCCTAATGCTCCTTCGCATATTTGCCCCACAACAACCTTGTGAGGTGGGCCGGGAGGAGAGGAGAGGAGAGAGCAGCTGGGTTTCATGATGGGACTAGAACTCCCAGGCTCCTGGTGATTGGCCCAAAGTCATTGTACTATAATAGATCAGTTAGCCTAAGATAGGTTTATATTTATATAACTAAATATATTTATAAGAGACTATAAATCAGTGCTCACATAAAAGAATGTGCCTATTTTTATTCTTATCTCCTTAAAAAAAAATAGTTGGATAGTCCAAAAACAAATAAAGCAATATTCACCTGAAATATATAATGATTCAATAAACTTTAGTTGCAGGACCAGCATTGCCTCCTGGCTTCAAGGAAAACTCTGAAAACTCTGATTATGAGCAGAAACGTGTCTCTGCTCAGATGTCCAGAGAGACAGATTCTGATTCCGAAGAGGATGAAGGTTCAAGTCCAGTTCCCAGGTTAGTGCATTGGCTTGAAAGTATGGAACTGTTTTAAGGGGCAGTTGATGTCAGTATGTCAGTGATAGTTAAACTTTGTGTTCTGACTATTGCTCCTGATGCCAGTATGCCTTGTGGGGGGGGGCACACTAACATATATAAATATCACATACTTATGGCATCGCCCACAGACATAACAGAACAGAATAACAGAGTTGGAAGGGACCTTGGAGGTCTTCTAGTCCAACCCAATGGTATAGGATTCCCTATACCATTTCAGACAAATGGTTGTCCAATCTCTTCTTAAAAACTTCCAGTGTTGGAGCATTCACAACTTCTGGAGGCAAGTTGTTCCGTTGTCAACTTGTCCTCCAGGAAGCAAATTGTTCTAACTGTCGGGAAATTTCTCCTTAATTCCAGGTTGCTTCTCTCCTTGATGAGTTTCCATCTGTTGCTTCTTGTCCTGCCTTCAGGTGCTTTGGAGAATAGTTTGACTCCCTCTTCTTTGTGGCAGCCCCTCAAATATTAGAAGACTGCTATCGTAATCCCTAGTCCTTCTCTTTGTTAGACTGGACATACCCAGTTTCTACAACCGTTCTTTATATGTTTTAGCCTCCAGGCCCCTAATCATCTTTGTTGCTCTTTTCTGCACACATATGCAGCAACATCTTCATCAGCCTGCCTCTTTCTTAAGCAGAAACATGAAAATTAGGGCACCTTTTTCTTCCAGCAAAGAAAGTTGAGCTTCCTCAACTTTTCCTTCAGTTCATCCCTCAGCTGTTCATTGACTGTTAGCACAACCTGAAGGCAGTTTCCTTGAACATTCCTTGCATAAAAACTTCCAGTCGTTGCACTGTGTTTGAGATGTAAGCAAAACCGCTCTTCGTATTTCAAATATCTTTATTTCTGCCTTCCTTATCTCTATAAAGGAAACAGAGAAGATCTCAGGAAGAGGATGATGATGGTTTTTTTGGGCCTGCTCTTCCTCCAGGATTTAAAAAGCAAGAGGAATCACCGGAAAGGTAATTCACACAAGGATGTTAGAACCACCCTAACTGCTAACTGAAGGAGCAGGCAAGGAGCCCATGACTCCTGCAAGCAAGCTAAATTCCTCTGTAACATTAGTACTAAATTGCTCTGTAACATCAGTTGAGTTAGACCTCGACTTACAACCACAATGGAGCCCAAAATTTATATTGTTAAATGAGAAATCTGTTAAGTGAATTTTGCCCCATTTTACAACTTCTCTTGCATTTGTTAAGTGAATCACTACAGTTATTAAGTTAGGAACACGGTTGTTCAGTGAATCTGGCTTCCCCCTTGACTTTGCTTCCATGGGACACTGCGTCATAAATATGAGTCAGTTGTCAAGCATCCGAATGTAAATCACATGACCATGGGGATGCTGCAATGGTCAAAAGTGTGAAAAACGGTCATAAGTCATTTTTTCAGTGCCGTTGTAACTTCGAATGGTCACTAAATGAACTGTTGTAAGTCGAGGGCCAACTGTATGGCAGAAGAATGCAGGGGCAGATGTGTGTAAGTGGGATATGAACTCACCTGCTTGCAAATATAGCTTAAGAGCGACTTTTTAATAGCCCATTATTTATATGCTGCATAGGGGAATGTTATTAAAATCTAATTCTATTCTTGAGACCTATTATAGGTCCTGCTTTGCCCCCAGGCTTTAAGAAACCTTCAGAAGATGCTGAAGAAAAACGATGTAACAAAAGCCAGGTATGAGAAATAATGCAACAAAACACACAAGAATTCAACAATTGTTTGTGGGATGCGTGTGGAGCAAAGTATTTTGACCCAAGTTCCTTTCCATGATAAAAGTTGCTAGCTTTGAAAGAACTCTGGGTGATTAATCAACCAATGGATTTAGATGTCACTCGTTGTTTGTCAGATGATTTGTGTTCTCAGCCCACTGTTATCTTTCATGGACATGAAAATATGTAGGAGATCCAGTGGTGGGATTCAAATAATTTAACAACAGGTTCTGTGGGCGTGGCTAGGTGGTCTTGTAACTGGGTGGGTGTGGCTAGGTCTTGTGACTGGGTGGGTGTGGCTAGGTGGTCACACCTAGCCACACCCACAGTGGGCGTGGGTGGGCGTGGCCAACTCTACGTCACTCGCGTGGGTGGTGCCTGTATGGGATCGGCAGGGTTGGGGAGGGAATCCAGGGGTCTCCGGTTGGGGGGGCCGGGAGGAAAGAAAGATTGTGTGTGTGTGCAATCTTTCCACAGTTGAAGGGAAGGTTTTATTGGCGCAGGAGGGTTGCTAGGGCACGCCCCTTAGCGCCCATCTCTGCCTGTTCGTGGCAGAGCAATTTCTCCCTCGCTGGGCGTTAGCCAAGGGGAAGTGGCATAATCAGTTTTTATTCCTTTGCTAAAGCTGCCGTTCCCTTCTTCACACGGGATCGCCCAGCAGCAGAGAGGGAGAAGTGGGCAGCGGCGGCCTCTAGCACTGTCTGTGGAGCTAGCAGGAGCAGCAGCACACAGGAATACCGCCGCCCTCTCCCTCTCCACTGCTGGGCGATCCCGTGTGAAGAAGGGAACGGCAGCTTTAGCAAAGGAATAAAAACTGATTTTGCCGCTTCCCCTTGGCTAACGCCCAGCGAGGGAGAAGTTGCTCGATATTCCCCCACCCCCGGAGACCCCAAGGCCAACTGGCAGAGCCCAATCTTTCCACAGGGGAAGGGAAGGTTTTATCGGCACAGGAGCGTTGCTCGGGCACACCCCTCACCGCCCGTCTCTGCCCGTTTGTGGCAGAGCAATTTCTCCCTCGCTGGGCGTTAGCTAAGGGGAAGCAGCAAAATCAGTTTTTATTCCTTTGCTGAAGCTGCCGTTCCCTTCTTCACACGGGATCGCCCAGCAGCGGACAGGGAGAAGGCAGCAGTATTCCTGTGTGCTGCCACTCCTGCTAGCTCCACAGACAGTGCTAGCAGCTGCCGCTGCCCCCTTCTCCCTTTTGGGCCAGCCTGGCCGGCGGGTGGGCAAACAGGCGGCCCACTCTGTGCCCGCTTCTCTGCCGTTGCCGATGGGCCCGGACCACGCCTTGGGCGCCACCAGCTGGCGCAAATGTACCGTGACAAAGGCCCTCTCGGAATGGGCAGTGCAAAGGCAAGTTGCGCTTCGCTCCTGCACACTTAGGCTTCGGCATTCGCTACCCACCCGCGCTGCCCCCTCCCTTGCCGCCACAGCACCATTACCTTTAGGGAACTGCCTCAAAGATGGCGCGGCAAGAGAAAAGGCAGCCGGTGTGCTGCCGCTGCCTTCCAGACCGGCCCTGGAAAAGCCTGCCCTCGCAATTGGATTCCCTTTCTTCCAGCGCTCGTGCGAGGAACCCTGGAGCTTAGCGGCAGCATATTGCATGCCTTAACAAGCCCGCCGGTGGCCTCAGTGCGCTTTTCCTCCCCGTGGCTCTAATTCTTATAAATTTTGGGTTCCCGCACGAGCGCTGGGAGAAAGGGAGTCCGATTGTGAGGGCAGGCTTTTCCAAGGCCCGTCCTGGAGGGAGACAGAGATCAGTGCGCCTTTCCTCCCCGTGGCTCTAATTCTTAAAAATTTTGGGAGGTTGCGCGTGTGGGACGCTGGGGGAATGGGTGCCTGGAGCGAGAGGGGAGCGCGGGCTGACTGGGCGGGGAAGGAGTACCGGACTTCCAGCACTCGTGCGGGGAACCCTGGTTTGCAGCAGCAACAGTTTGGAGCTTGTTAAGGAGGACCGCTCCTCCACCCCAGCCATGCGTTTTCCAGTCCGGGCTACTTGGAGTGAAAAGCATGCAATATGCTGCCGCTCCCGGGATTCCCTGAACGAGCGCTTGAAGAAAATTGGCCGATGGTCGGCTGCAGCCAGAGCCGGCCTTGGAAGAGCAGCAGGCGGACTTCAGGGCAAACAATCTACTCCTCAAGCTCCCAATGCCCAAACCGGCGAGCTGGAAGAGAGGTTCGCCGTTGTGCTGGTGAGTAGCTGAGTAGGCTTTTTGCTTCTGCCCCCCTCCCCATCCCGATCCAGCGCGGCACAGACAGCCCAATGGAGGCGGAAAACTGGGCGTTTCCATCGGCCCTTCTCTTTTTTTTTCTCCCTAGCCTCCTTTTGCCAACATTCGGCAGGCAGGCTCGGCAGGCAGTCTGTTGTGTCCTAGCACGGCACGCCCTATGGAAAATGACGCGCACACACTGTTTGTCAATAAGATTCTTTCCTTAGTAACTAGAGGTTAAAATCATTAAATCATAAGAAAGTCCGTTGTGCCAAAAAGTCCGGTAGAAAGCTGGCCAGAATTCAAACCCCCAAAGTAAATAGCCAATTAGTTCCTCTGGTATCAGTGACTCACAGATGTTGGCAAAAAGCCCGGGATGAATTAGTCAACAAAAGGAGAATCCAGAATTTCCAAGCCGTAGAAATCCCAAGAACAGCAAGAATGTAAAACGTTGTTTCCAGCAGTCGGCTTCAGCGTGCTGAAGCCTTAAATAGCCTTAGTGCGTGGCCAATCAGCCTACAGAGCTCCCACTGAGGAGGTGCAGAAGGCCCTGGTTGGCTGTCATCCTCTGGCACTGAGTCCCCCTCGCTCTCTGACTCGGGCGCCGGGTGCACGGGCCGATGGTACCGTGCCACAACCGCCTCATCGTCCTCGGGATCCCTGAGCACCGGCACGGGACGCTGGCGGGCCACAACACAGTCACAATCTTTAGATGGGCTTTTATTTTGTCAGCCCAAGGGCGGAGGGGGGGGGGGGGGGAAGGGGCTCGGAATGGTATGTAGGAAATCTGTCTCTGCAGCATCCAGTGCTTGCCAGCGGGCAGGCAATGAGACGACAGCGGCAGGCAAGCGCGCTGGGCCTCGGGGACCACGGGGAAGGCAGCGGGGAAGGCAGGCAAGCTGGCTGGGCCATGTGGGAGGCAGGTAGGCTGGGATTCGGGCCTTGCTGCTTGCAGTCACTCACCCAGGCAGATCAGGGCAGATCAGCTGGGCTGCGCGGAGAGCGCCACGTGGGATGCAGCCGAAGGCAGGCAAGCTGGCTGGCCCTCAGAGACCGTGTGGTCGAGGCAAGCGAGGGAGTCAGACAGAGCAGCAGCAGCAGCTGTGCCGGGCAAGCGGGGAAGATGAGGAGTGACTGGGGTGGGCGGGGCCAGCACAGAATTTTAACAACCAGTTCGGCTGAATCCCACTACTGGAGATACCTATATATGGGAAGGATGTGTCTACAACCACTCATATCTTATGATAGTAATAGAAAAGCTGAAAAAAAATCAGAAACGTGAGGCCAGCTTTGAAAAAAAATTGGCCTTTATTTGAAGAAAGGCAGTTATGATTATACATGCCTATCTTCTCTTAGCTCTTTCTCTGAATCCCAAACATCCTTTCTTTTCCTTTTGTGATCCCTCATTCTCCTAGGGCAGTGATGGTGAACCTTTTTTGGTTCGCGTGCCAAAAGGGTGTGTGTGCGCGCGCTAGCGAGCGCGCACATGCCCACACCCATTCCCTCCCCCCACGCATGCGCACAACAACCCCCCCGCGCTGCCCCCTGCGCATGCGCACAACCCGCCCCCCCGTGCATGTGCAAAGGCTTCACTGAAGCCTGGGACAGTGAAAAACGGTCCAACGGGCAAACCAGAAGTTCGGAAAAACGCACTTCCGGTTTGCCCGTTGGGCTGTTTTTCGCACTCCGGGGCTTCAGGAAGCTTCCCTGAAGCCTCCGGAGGGCAAAACGGCCTTCCCCAAGGCCGAAAATCAGCTGACCAGTGCGCACATGTGCGCTGGAGCTGACATAGGGCAATGCCTCGCGTGCCCTCTGATATGGCCCCACGTGCCACCTGTGGCACGCGTGCCATAGGTTCGTCATCACTGGACAAGGGCCAAGAGCACCATGCTGTGGCCCTGGTAGGCCGTCTCATGGGAAGAACTAGCTTCTAATACTTTGTTTCCTTAACCGAGTCTGTTGTTGGCTACCTTCCCACCCCATCAGTCCTCATGGAGACAAGGAACCTCAGCAGGTGCCCGATTCTACAACTTTCTGAAATTCAGTACTGCATCCGAAAGGATGGAGTTAAACTGAACACAGAAAATTGTGAAACTCGATTCCAGCAATACAATCACAAGCAATGGTCATGATAGATTAATGGCGTTGTCTCTGAAAAATAGGTAGGTGGCTCTTGAGTTTAGACTTTGGCAATAGCCATGGAAGAGGAGGATTTCAAGGAAGGATAGGAGAACTGTTTGTTCCTTATGAATCAAGGCAAATCTCCGTGTCCCAGGATAATATTGCAGGATCCAATCTGGGCCGGAGGTTTGGTTTCCCTAAACTTTTGGACTCATGCTGGAGCCCATCCTGAGGGAACTGCTCTCTAACCAGAATGTGTGTTTGTACCTTATGTATCTCACAACAAGAGTTGATATTTTCATTTGAAAAGACACCCTGTTTTTTTACAAATGTAAATCAGGAAACTACAGGTAGAAGTGCTATATTCTTAGCCGCTAAGAAATGATGTCTTGCAGTACTCTTGTAAGGATTGTCATGCACGTGAAGCTTTAGAGGCCGAAGGGCTGCAATAAACATTTGGTATTATTTAAAATGTCCATTTTGCTGAACCGGCGGGGTTTTGTCTTTATTCTGTGTTGCGCTAAAGGCGAGCGATAATGAGGAAGATGTATTTGGTCCCCTGCCAGCCAGGGGATCGGCGGACTCCAACCCAGGTGCTGAGATTGAAGATCGGGCTCGAAGAATGAAGGAGAAACTTCTGGGAGACGCTGATGTGAGTTGGGTACATCCTTTGTGTTGCTTTTTCTCAAACACCAACAGCATTATGAAGGCATTTCGCCGGTCAGTTCTTCACGGATGCTTCTCAATTTTGTTTCCTGTCAAAGGATGGGTCTAAACAAGCTAAAAGAGAATCTTGGATGACCGATCTTCCCCCGGAACTCAAAAACTTCGGTTTTGGTCCACGGACATTCAAAAGAAGAGCCAATGATAATTCTGGAGACAGATCAGTTTGGACGGATACTCCGGCCGATAGAGAAAAGAAAGCTAAGGTAAGTCTGTATTCCCACCTGGTTTGTCAGTGAAAATATTCTTCATTCATATTTGTGGGGTGGCAGATCCAGTACTTATCCAGCAATAAGTCAAAGAAAAGTTTGAAAAGTTTAAAATGCACACTCTTGATGTGGATTTTAACTTTTCAAACTTTTCTTTGGCTTATAGTTTCTTACTCAATAGAAATGCTTTTATGACCTTCAGCCTTCCTGACTCTGAAATGGATAGATATAGAATACATCTTAATATGGGATTTGTTTTATTAAAGACTAAAAAATAGAGCTAGAAATTAAAAATTGGGAAAATGTTGTTATGCATACTGTTATGTGATAGAAGCTATTATAGTTAATATGTACAAGTAAATGTTAGAAGTCAAGATTATTATTATGGAGGCTTAAAAAGTAAAAAATAAGGGATGATGGATAGATACATAATACCTCTTAATAGGGGAATTGTTGTATTAGAGGCTAGTAATAAGACATAGAAAGTAGAAATTTGAAAAACACTATTTTATATACGGCCACAAAATAGAATACATTACAATCACAATGTATATGTAAATCTGGGAAGCTGAAAGCGTATTATTATGTATATTTAATTAATATCATTGTTATCAAGATTTTGTATAAAGTAAATTAATCCAGGCAATGTTCTGTTCACTCTGTGTGTGTGTGTGTGTGTGTGTGTGTGTGTGTGTGTGTGTGTGTGTGTGTGTGTGTGTGTTTTTCCCCTGATAATAAGCCCAATCGGGCTTTTGAGTGCATGGCAATAAGGCCAAGCGCTTATTTCAGGGTTCAAAAAAATATAAGACAGGGTCTTATTTTTGGGGAAACATGGTGTATGTATGTATATGTATATATATAGATATATCTATCTATCTATACGCGCACACACACGCACACACACACATACACACATACGCACATACACTGTGTGCACAATTATTAGGCAAGCTGTATTTTGGAAGATTAATTTTATTATTGAACAACTACTCTGCTCTCGGTCAATCCAAAATGTTAATAAACCTCAAACCTGAATATTTAAGAAAGTAAAAGTGAGGTTATAGCTTTCTTAGGAGAATATCTATGTGTGCACAATTATTGGGCAACTATTAGTGTGCAGAATTATTATGCAACTAAATGAAAAATGAAAATTTTCCCATCTCACTCATTTATTTTCATCTGTTAAAGTGAGAATAATAAACAAACAACTCAAAATTTACAAATAAACTTTTCTGACAGTTCAAAAATAAATAAATCAGTTATCAATACAGCCACCCTTCTTTTCAATAACAGTCATAAGCTTTCCATTCATGGAGTCTGTCAGTTTTTTGATCTGTTGACGATCAACTTTTTGTGCAGCAGCGTCCCAGACACTGTTCAGAGAGGTGTACTGTTTTCCTTCACCATAAATCTCCCGTTGAAGAAGGACCCACAAGTTCTCAATAGGGTTTAGGTCAGGTGAGGAAGGAGGGCAGGTC
>QLTV01001140.1:47259-57418 GCA_003457575.1 Thermophis baileyi
AGTTTCTCCAGATCGTTGTGCAGGTCTGATATGCAACTCCAGGAAACGTTTGGTTGAGGTTATTGCTGCCAAAGGAGGGTCAACCAGTTATTAAGTCCAAAGGTTCACATACTTTTTCCTCCCTGCACTGTGAATGTTTACATGTTATGTTCAATTAAACCATGGCAACATCTAATGTTTGTGTAGTATTATTTTAAGCAGACTGTGTTTTTCTATTGTTGTGACTTAGATGACGTTCAGAGCACATTTTATGACCAATTCATGCAAAACTCCACGTAATCCCAAGGGGTTCACATACTTTTTCTTGCAACTGTATATGTTGACAGCAGCAAGACTATATTGTATGCCCAAAAATGGAAGGACACTTCGATTCCTTCCATGGAAGAACGGTGGCAGAAGCTGATGGAGTTGGCTCAAATGGCAAAGTTGACCATTTTGATTAAAGAAAAGAACATGAGTACTTTAGTTTCCACATGGAGACCACTTCTGAACTTCGTGCTTGATGTGGAAAAGAATGAAACTTTGACTTGGGGTTTTAGCCATAGCAATAGCAATCGCAGTTAGACTTATATACCGCTTCATAGTGCTTTACAGCCCTCTCTAAGCGGTTTACAGAGTTAGCATATTGCCCCCAACAATCTGGGTCCTCATTTTACCCACCTCAGAAGGATGGAAGGCTGAGTCAACCTTGAGCTGGTGAGATTTGAACCGTCAAACTGCAGCTAGCAGTCAGCTGAAGTAGCCTGCAGTGCTGCATTCTAACCACTGCGCCACCTCGGCTTTTACCGAGTAGATTGGTAGATCTTTACAGAAATGGCTGGTTCATATTATTGTGAAAAAGGAAAAAGTTGTGATTTGATGTTAATGTCCTATTCTACTGCAACAGAGAGAGTCGGAAGTCAATGTTTCTTTTTCTTTCTTTTTTTCTTATCCTTCCTCACTATTCTTCCTCCTCTTCCTTCCCCACTGCTTTTCTATTTACTTTTGTATTGTTGGAAGAAATATCTGGTTCAGTTCCAAGCGGGGAGAAAGACACTGGAAACATGGAGGCTGATTGGAAAGATGGTTTATTGGTGAACAGGACCACATGGGTTTGAGGTCCTGGTGCAGCTGAACACATGGAGTGGAGAGTGAGGGTTATTGATACCCTCTCTTGGGCCTTGCCCTTGAGCTTCCTGTTCCTGTGGCAAGAGCATGGATTCTGTTGGTTGCTGTCAGACTCCCATGGGGCTATGCAGGGGTCATAGCTGAGGTGGTCTGAGTTAAGTTTGGTTGAAACTTGGAGAGTGATGATGTAATGAAGAGGCTTGTGTTCTGTGGGCAATTCCTATTGTGTCTTAATCCTACCATTCTACCTTTGTTCAAAATATCCTGTCTTGAATGGATTACCAAATCTGCACTTCTAAAAACTGGCCTCAGCTTAGCATCTGTTTGGGGACAAGGAGCTGAGGCTCTGAGTTTCTGTCTTTAGAAACACGTTGCTACTTTTCTCATCCAGGGAAATATAATATTCTGCCTTTTTAATATTTCCTAAAATACTTCATTCTTCTAGGAGGGGTGAGTGCTAACTTTCTACAGCATTTTACAATATTTTATAACTCAATAAAAATGTGAAACTGAAAAAAAAAAGCAATATTATGGGAAGACTGGAACGCAGGAAGGAAGAGCCAGATGTACCCAACCAGCAAGACACGAGAGCCTTTTCTTGGCCCAAGTGGGAAGAGACAAAATAATCTGGATTTGGGTTTTTCAGCACCCGCCAAACCTTCTGTTTTTATGCCCATCTCTCTACGGCGCTGAGAAGTTCGTAACTTAAAAGCCGACTTGGCTGTTTATAGCAGCAGTGGGGGAAGATCATTTTTCTGGAGACATTTTCCCTTTACTGAGGCCAGTCGCTCAATAACCTGCCTTGGTCTTAAGAGGGTGATTCAGGCCCAGATCAATCTCAGTGGGTACCTGGAGGGGCAGACTCTGCTCGCTTTGGAGAGGTGGTTAAAAGGTCTACTTTCCAATCGGACAGGGAGGAAACATTTAATCACGCACCAGAGAAGGTTACGGGGTGTCCTCAACTTACAACAGTTCATTTAGTGACCGTTCAAAGTTACAATAGCACTGGGAAAAGGGACTTATGACTGTTTTTCACACTTACGACCATTGTAGCATCCCCGTGGGCACATGATCGAAATTCAGACGCTTGGCAACTGACTCGTATTTACGACGGTTGCAGCGTCCCGGGGTCACATGATCCCCTTTTGCGAACTTCTGACAGCAAAGTCCATGGGGAAGCCAGATTCAGTTAACAACCGTGTGACTAACTTAACAACTGCTGTGATTCACTTAACTACTGTGGCAAGAAAGGTCGTAAAATGGGGCAAAACTCACATAAACATTTGTCTTGCTGAAAAACAGACATTTTGGGCTCAATTGTGGTCATATGTCAAGGACTACACACACACACACACACACACACACACACATATACAGTACATAAATATAAATATACACATATACACACAAACATGTATATATACATATATATATATATATACGTGTGTGTATATGTGTGTGTGTGTAGATGATAGATAGATTGTAGATAGATAGATTAGATAGATCAGTGATGGCGAACCTTTTTTTCCTCAGGTGCTGAAAGCGCGCACCCACACCCATAATTCCATGACCCCCGTGTGACCCCCCCATGCTGCCCCGCCCCCCGCGCATGCGTGCACGACCCACCCACTTCCCGAATTCCAGTGGGCCCGGTAGGCCCATTTTTCGCCCTCCCCAGGCTCCAGAGGCTTTCTTGGAGCCTGGAGAGGGCGAAAATGCCCTCCCCTGCCTCCCAGGAGGCCCTGCAGAGCCCGAAAACGCCCTCCCAGAGCCTCCGCGCAAGCCAAAAATCAGCTGGCCGGCGCGCTGGAGCCGAGCTAGGGCAACAGCTTGCGTGCCGGCAGATATGGCTCGGCGTGCCACCTGTGGCACGCATGCCATAGGTTCGCCATCACTGAGATAGATGATAGATATTAGATAGATGATAGATAGATAGATAGATAGATAGATAGATAGATAGATAGATAGATAGATATAAAAGATTCAATGAAATATTGTCTGCAACAGGCATTGTTTTTGATAGAAACCAGAAATAAATGTCAGTTTCTGCTAAAAAACAAAACACCCATGGTATATTGCCGTCATGTTACTGCAGGATGCTGCAAATGGCAATAAATGCAGGCCAGTTGCCAAATGCCCAAAATGTGATCACGTGACTGTGGGGAGGGGGCGTGGCTAGCCATTGGAACTTCAAATCAGGGTTGTTTATTCCAATTTTGGGGGGTCTGTTGTAATGGTTGCTAAGTGACTGGCTGGATTAAGATGACTATACGGACATGTAACTATGTGTTTACTAATAGCTTTTATTTGGAGCGGCACATCCTATCTGATTGTTGCCTGTATAAGAGGGTGAGAGACAGGTACCTCGGTCTCTGTACTAAACAAATGACTCATTGGGAGCCCCATATCAAAACCACTTACCTTCTGTGCGGCCAGAATTTGAAAACAACATTTAATACGGCACAGTACTTGAGCAAAATGGTTTGGTTGAGATTGGCGTATGTGGGACTGATTGGGGTAGATTGTATGGGTGACACCGAAATATAATTTTGTTTTATTTTATTTTATTTATCCATATATTAAATTATTGTATTTTTTTCCAATCTCATTTTAAAGTGTATTCCACTTTCACTTTCAATTGTATTTTATTCCAATTTCACTTTCAATTGTATTTTATTCCAATTCCATTTTAAATTGTATTTTATCGGATTTTAGGAATAATTTGTATTTGGGATCCTGCACTTTGATTGGGCCCATGGGCTAATCAATAAAGTAAACTAACTAACTATGACATTAAATAGCTTTTATTGTAGACCTTTCGCTTCCCAAAGCTGCTTTTAAAATTCTGAAATGGCATAACGTGTGTGTTAGCAAATACTAAACTGCCCTGCTTTGAAAACCACTTATTTTCCTGTTAGCGACGAGACCTTGAGATGCTCATGGATTGATAGGGTCCCATCAACTCATCTTCAACTCCTGGTGATCACGTAGAAAGATTTTTCTCCATTTTCTGTCAGGTCTACAGTACACATCACCATTGTAAACCTTGGTGCTGGTTTATTCCCAATGTATTGCCATTTGTTGCAGATTTTTCTTGATCTTTTTTCTTCTTCTTCTCCATTTCTTTTAGGTCCCAAAATACCTGTCTCAGCAATGGAATAAAGCTTTAGGAAGAGGGGAAGTAGGAAAGCTAAGGATTGCCAAGTAAGAAAGTTTATATTTTACATATTCCAGAAAGTGGGCAGCCTCTAAGGGCTCTTTGGGGAAGGGAGTTCCAGAATTGTAAGGCTCGAAATGATAGTTAATCAGCTGCGAAATGTAAGGCATCTGTTTTCCTTCACAACTTAGCAAAGCATACCACAATAACATGAAGAGGGGGGAATCTCTTTGCAACCTAAATAGCTGGCCCTCCCATAAAAATAGCATCAAACTGCATAGAAAGTAAAACATATTTTGGGAATGTATTGCTTGTGTTGTCGTTACTAGAAAAAATTAGCCCTAAAATAACATTGTTTGTTTCTTTTACAGAAATCAAGGAAGAACAGAAGTAAGTAATAGATTAATGACTATCCTTATGCATGCCTGTATTTTGATATAGAGTTATGCCGAATCATTACAGCCTTTCTTCTTAGAATTTTATTTGTTTTTGCTTAGCTTCTTAGTGGTCTCTCATATAAATCCGGGCTCATTCGAGATTTGTCGTGTTTTGAACCCAGAACTTTCGTAAAACGCCTTTTAACAATGCGCAAGGCAATCTGAAAAAAAGAAAAAGATGAAAGCCAATTTTCTAAACGTTGGAAGCAAAATAAAAATAAAAATTAACAGATGCTTTCTTTATGAAGGAAGCCGATATTTTGGAATAACAATTGAGTTATCATATGCTGTCTTGTTGGATGCCGTAATTTGATTACTCACTGTGTCCCAAGGAAGGGGATGGGCTAGAAATCATCTTCATTTAACGACCCCATAATCCCTTGCTGGGTGGAGTCTGGGCAACAGAATGGAGCTAGTGTTTGAATGGCCGGATGCCCTTCCTGTCGCCAATGTGGAGTTTTGTTCAGCAGAGATATCCTCATTGTGCCCAGAGAGAAAAATATCTGCCTCTATCTAGGATCGAACTCACAGCCTCCTGACTGTGAGGCGAGAGCTCCACCTCTACGCAACCGCAGCACTCCTAAGGGGATGGGCTAGAAATAGCCTTTGCAAAATAGTAAACAGAATAAAATGATGGTTTCTTCAATTCAGTCCTTTATTTTATTTCCTGGATAGGAAAATGGAAGGAAAGGAAGAGCTAAGCAAAAAAAAAAAAAAAAGAATAATTTTCAAAAAAACGTTTAATTCAGAAGGGGGCTTTAAAGGCTAATAGGGCCGAGAGACCAAATGATCACGCAGACTCAGAGAAACTGAATTTCCATACATATTAACTCCGACACAGCGGGGCCTCTCTGATCTGCCATTCTGGACTGAAATAAATCAGAATGAATTACACGGCAATCAAATTCTGCGCTTCTCCTTCGCAGCAATGGTGTAACGATATATTAAATATATACATCACATGCATTTTTGAGGGGCTCTGGAGGTGGCTCTTTAGCCTAAAATAAAGGATTGTTTTTGGGGGGCGTTTGACTTGAAATTCTGGTCATATCAAGAAGAGCAACTAGGATGATTAAAGGCCTGGAGGTTAAAACATATGAAGGACGGTTGGAGGAACTGGGTTTGGCCAGTCTAGAGAAAAGAAGGACTAGGGGGGACATGATAGCAGGATTCCAGTATTTGAGGGGCTGCCACAAGGAAGAGGGAGGCAAATTACTCTCCAAAGCACCAGAAGGCAAGGCAAGAAACAATGGATGGAAACTAATCCAGGAGAGAAGCAACCTGGAATTGAGGAGAAACTTCCTAGCAGTGAGGAGAATTAACCAGTGGAACAGCTTGCCACCAGAAGTAGTGGATGCGTCATCACTGGAGATTTTTAAGAAGAGACTGGACAGTCACTTATCTGAAATGGTATAGGTTCTCCTGCTTGAACAGGGGGCTGGACTCTCCTTTGGTGGGAAACAACCAAAATTGTCTCCCACCTGCCTCCAAATCTTGCCGTCCTCCATCAAGCCTTTTCTTGGTCATAAATATTAAACGCTGTTTCTGGTTCACCAGGTCTCTTTCACCTTGAACGAAGACCTTGCCAACATCGATGATATCGGGGGGAAGGCAACGTCCATCAGTGCGCCGAGAGACCACCCTTTCCTTTTGCAAAACGTGGGAGGGCAGACCCTAACCGTCTTCACCGAGAGCTCTGGAGGTAAGTGGGACGGCAGAGCCCCTAAGCTTGCAAAATGGCAGATCATGCTGTAAGAGAATCAAAGTCCAGCTCCCAGCTTTTGAGATGCTCTTCGCTGTCTTTGGGTTAATTTGATTTTGCGACCATGTTTCAAGCATCCTGGGCTGGAGGATCACAGTTAAAGGTGAAAGAGTCAACGAGCCTAGTGGACAATCCCTTCAACATGAGCCAGCCAGCTTTTTGGCTGCCGCAGCCAAAAAGGCCAACCCAGTTCTAGGCTGCATAAACAGAGGGATAGAATCAAGATCACGTGAAGTGTTAATACCACTTTATAATGCCTTGGTAAGGCCACACTTGGAATACTGCATCCAGTTTTGGTCACCACGATGTAAAAAAGATGTGGAGACTCTAGAAAGTGTGCAGAGAAGAGCAACAAAGATGATTAGGGGACTGGAGGCTAAAACATATGAAAAACGATTGCAGGAACTGGGTATGCCTAGTTTAATGAAAAGAAGGACTGGGGAGACATGAGAGCAGTCTTCCAATATCTCAGGGGATGCCACAAAGAAGAGGGAGTCAAACTATTCTCCAAAGCACCTGAGGGCAGGAAAAGAAGCAATGGGTGGAAACTAATCAAGGAGAGAAGCAGCTTAGAACTAAGGAGAAATTTCCTAACAGTTAGAACAATTAATCAGAGGAACAACTTGCCACCAGAAGTTGTGAATGCTCCAACACTGGAAGTTTTTAAGAAGAGATTGGACAACCATTTGTCTGGAATGGTATAAGATCTCCTGCCTGAGCAGGGGTTGGACTAGAAAACCTCCAAGGTCCCTTCCAGATTCTGTTCTGTTCTGTTCTATCCTATTTAATTTCTATTCTATTCTATTCTATTCTATTCTATTCTATTCTATTCTATTCTATTCTATTCTATTCTATTCTATTCTATTCTATTCTATTCTATTCTATTCTATTCTATTCTATTCCCACTCCACTCCACCCCACATACCCTTACTCCTACTGAAAATTTCCATAAATTTCTAGGCATGAGTTACTCTTAAGCAGAAGGTTTCATACTCAGAGCTGTAGTTTCTCCCACATATAATCAACTGGTGCTCTTGAAATCTGGTTTAAAGCTATCCAGATCTCTTATGTTGAAAAGCTTAACTTGACTAGGCTTCATCCGATATAATTCATCTGGAAAACCCAGTTTATTGAGCTGCTCTGAAGTTTATATTCCCGATGCTTCCTTGTGATCTCTAAAACCCAGCCTGAGTTCATGGAAGCGGACAGGCTGCTATGATGAGCCTAGTTCAGAATGCTTGGCAGATATTTTCTAGGCTGGGGGAACCCAAAACTGGTTTTGGGTTCCGTGTGAAGTTCTCAGCAAATATGTGGGATTGTTGATTTGTCTGCCTTCTCTGGGGAGTTGAAATCACAACACCGTTCAAGGTGGCCCCGCCGTACAATTCTGCTCATAGGAAGGGCATGATGAGGCAAAAATCTCTTGGGCCACCAGTCCTTCATGTAACTTGATTAGTGAGGAAGAGGAGGAGAAGGCTGGGTGGGATTTGCTGGGAGTTCTCCCACGTTGCTGAAGCCGCCCAAGCTTTACACTGCTCCTAACACGTCTTTTCTGTAAAGAATTTGGCATTCCCCCCCCCCTTTCTTCTTCTCCTCTGTGTTTGGATATTCAACGTCTCAGGGCTGTCAGTTATTGGATTATGATTTGTTTTATGTATTCTAACAGTTCTAATCTATTATAATCTGGGACAGGTTTCTCAGTATGCAAAGTGTTGTAAAAAAAATTACGAAGCAGTTTAATATTTTTAATGCCGGAATGGAATTCTTTTTCAAAAGCCCGGAGAGTTGGCTGGTTGAGAGAGAGGGAGAGGGAGAGAGACCTAGTTATTATCTTTCCTAGGCTATTTGGTTGTTTATGCATGAAATATAAACCATGTTTTTGTTCTGTGAAAATCACCATATGTACATCACTGGTTGCCATGCAACGGTGCAATTTTGGCTTCCCGTTATTTTGCCTTTAAGGCTGCTCCACTTCTACGTTTTGGGAATATATTTCAATATTAACCAGACACCCTGGTCAAATTGTGCATATTTTTTTTCCACATAGAGAGTTTAATCTGGCATTTAATCTGCAATAAAACTGACACATTTCGCTGCTTAACAACATACCTGACGAGTCAAAGGTTTAGAAACACTGCATAGAACACAGGTAGTCCTCAAACTTACAACAGTTCACTTAGTGACTATTCAAAGTAACAACAGCACTGAGAAAAGTGACATGGCCATTGCAGCATCCCCCGTGATCATGTCAAAATTCAGGTGCTTGGCAACGTATTTTGGCTCGTATTTATGATGGTCGCAGTGTCCCGGGGTCACGCGATCCCCTTTTACGACTTTCTGACAAGCAAAGTCAATGGGGAAGCCAGGTTCACTTAACAACCGTGTTGCTCACTTAACAACTGCAGAGATTCACCTAACAACACTGGCAAGAAAGGTCGTGAAATGGGGCAAAACTCACTTAAGAGCCGTGGTGGCGCAGTGGTTAGAATGCAGTACTGCAAGCTACTTCTGCTGGCTGCCCGCTGCCAGCAGTTCGAATCTCACCGGCACCAGGTTGACTCAGCCTTCTGTCCTTCCGAGGTCGGTAAAATGAGGACCCGGATTGTTGGGGGCAAGAGGCTGACTCTGTAAACTGCTTAGAGAGGGCTTGTTAAGGAATTGTGCAGAATAACCTCTGGGCCCTGAAGATTTGCACAGTGAACCGTAATGTTGCAGTAGATATAAGTAATGATTCAGTCAATAAACAGATACGTTAAAGTGTATAAAAATAGTTTACTCAAAGAAATAGCACAGTCCAAATAACAGTCCGAATCATACACATTCAGTCAGTCAGTGTTTAGAAGTACAGCAGTCTCCTTACCAGCCTTTCTTTGTCTTAATCAGCAAAAGAAGATTTCAACTATCACGGATAGCAGCTTTCAAGCAATTCTATACTATCACAGATAGCTACGCTACACACAGAGCTTACTCTCAGACACAAAGTCAATTAAGCAATGGATCAGCAGAAGAGAGAGAACTAACCATGTTCTCTAGCTCCCTCTTATGGCCGTTACTGCCAGTCAGAATGCAACAATGCATTTAAAGCTATATTACATATATACATTTAAACATTGATTTGTGGCTTGTTTATATTAACCAACCCAACCGTTTGGACAGAGTCCTAACAGGGCTGTAAAGCCCTGTGAAGCGGTATATAAGTCTTGTACTAAGTGCTATACCTACATGCTTCTTCATTATAACCAGAAGCATGTAGGTATAACACTTAGACTTAGACTAGCCGTTGGAGATGGAGTGGCAGAGCCTGGGGCGGACACAAAAGAGGTATCCGCCTAGAATCCCTACGTAGCCACAAGCAAGCTTAGTCCAACTTCCCGTGAATTCAGTTGATCCTTATCTAACTCCAAGCTGGTGCTAACCATTAGTTGAGAAGATTCCTGTGCATAAAAGTCTGTAGAGATTCTCAGTCATCCAGGTCACGGTTGCCCCAAAGGTGCTTTTTTTTCAAGAGGCAACTGGACTTCCTTGTTTTTTTTCTTTTGAAGACGTTTATTGATTGATTGATTGATTTATAGATAGATAGATAGATAGATAGATAGATAGATAGATAGATAGATAGATAGATAGATAGATAGATAGATAGATAGATAGATAGATTTCTATGCCGCCCAACTCCCAAGGGACTCTGGGTGGCTCACA